>BTPG01000003.1:201373652-201406152 GCA_036245525.1 Semisulcospira habei | reverse complement strand
TCCGATAGGAAAACATCTTTGTTAAAGTGTTTATAAGATCTGAATTTAATAGTGATGTGTTGATGATTTTTGGGGCGTCGGTCACCTTTCAGAGCCCAGCTACAACAGACGGGGTAATGGTCACTAATAGCAACCTCGGGCACCTGCACCCCTAATACTCTAGTCTTGTTGTTTGTGTAAATATGGTCGATCAATGTTGAGGAATTGGCAGTTACTCTTGTTGCTTTAGTGACCAACTGTTTGAGACCAAACAAAGTAAGAGTAGTTTCCCAAGCAGGATTGGAAGAAAACAAATTGATGTTAAAGTCGCCTAAGATTAATAGATCAGAAGTACATTTGGTTGCATTGTCCATCATTTCCGTAAATGTGTCATACCATTCAAAAGTGGCTGAGGGATTTCGATAAACAAAGCAGATTAATAATGGGGTGGCTTTGCTTGCTTTTAGTTCAATCCAAACGCTTTCCACTAGGTCTGATTCTAGATCTGTCCTTCTTCAAGCGCAATCCCTAATTGAATTGTTTAAATACACGGCTATACCCGTGTGTTTAGGGGAAACAGGATCGCGACGAAATACATGAAAACCCGGGATAGAAATGGCTTCATCACTGATGTTAGAGCACAGTCGTGATTCAGTTATTCCAAACACGTGGAAAGCGTTTGGTTGACTCAACATCACACATAAATCTGGAACTTTGTTATACAAATGATATATATTTAAATGTCCTATAAACAAATGATGCGTATCAGGCTTGTCTGTAGACATAACTGATGTAGAAAGATAACAATAAATCAACACCTATGAACCAAGAGCAAAAGATATATATTATTGTATAGACGTGTGTTGTTTTTCAGTGCAGACGAGGAAAAACAAGGCAGTCTATACGTTGACACACTACAAGTTCAATGTGTCTTGACCAACTGTCCAGTAGATGAAGAGTTACTCGACGTTTTCCAAAAAGCGTCAATAATCGCTTATGACTGATGGTGTGCTGGGAAACACACAAGGAAAAAATAGTGTCACAGTGCACTCGATGTGTGGTACGCTTACACAAAGATACCTAATCAGCGTCCCAAATCGCTCAAAATGTAAATTATGTATTCTTGTAGTGATAATGTTACTGATGTAGTTATAGACGAAGGATAGGAAATACCGTTATAGTGCGCACACGATATAAGAGATTAATTAGGAAGCAATGTCTATGATGTAGGAGATCACTTAGGAAGCAATGTGTATAATGTAAGAGATCATTTAGGAAGCAATGTCTAGTCACTGAAATTCTGCTGAACAACTGGCCCAACAGACAATTCATAGAATATAATGTTTAATAGATGTATATAGGAGGATGCTCTGGTTATAGTCTCAGTAAACACAAGCTGGGCGATTGTACTGAGCCCAGACGTCGTGGTGTTTATACGGAGTGTGTGCCGGTGCGGTGACGTTAAATGGCGGGTAGGGTTGCGCCATAGTGTTCCCCGAAAAGTGGTCCGTTGGCGCCGCACGATACTGCGGGTACATTGCAGGAGCTGTCGGGAACTGCAGTATGTTAGGTGACTGCCACATAGTCACGAACTGTTGATCTGGTGCCTCCTGTTGCCTCGGGAGTGACATGTCTTGTATCAGCATGTGTCTGGCTTGCCTCCTTTCCGCCAGCCCAGAGGGGACAAAAGCCGAACAGGCCCATCGCTGTTGCTGTTGAGATGTGCTGTTGAAACAATCTCCTGTTAACTGGTGGCTATTTGCATCATACTGTGATCCTGGGTAGGACGTAGATGTAGACTGAGGACGCAGTCCCTGCCACAATTTCAGAATACAGTCCTGGAGAGTTGCCGCTACGCCTCTCACCACGGTCCCGGCCACTGCTCGGAGCACGGATGGCTGTGGAGGTGTCAGGAGGCACCCCACCTCTTTTCACGTTAATGGCCAAGCTAATTGTGCCCTGCCGGCTAGGGTGGATTGGGTCACTGCGCCTGTAGAGCCTTTTGCGCGGAAATCCATATGCAGTAGAGAAAATCAGCGTGTTGTCCACAAATGTTACCCCACGCTTTTTGCACATGTGGTATAGGTTTCCGTTGGAGGCAGTAATAGACCTGTTCAGCTGTTGTCCCCGCTGGGCTGGCAGAATGGAGGAAGCTTGGATGCATGCGCTGGGGAATACCCGCCGACATTGCCGGGCAAGCTGGTCCCACACAGCGCTGGTCACTTCTGTCTGCTTACAGTCGTTCACTCCGACATGGAAGGTCACAAGAGAGACTGTGTGAGAGGGTTCTTGACTCCGGAGCCAGCCAATCAGGTGGGGAGTTTTCAGGCCAGACACAGATATGACCTGCACCTTTTCCTCTGGGTACGTAGACATCTTCTCCGCCTTGATGTAGTGAACAACGGAGTCTCCGATAACTAGAGTATTGGTGTCGGCGAATACCGAGTGTTGAAGTATCTGTTCCTCCGGAGACAGCCTGTGAGACGGTCTTTTGTTTTGCTGCTGTTCGCCGCTGGCTTCAGTAGTTTGGTTGATGATCTCGGGCTGGCCGGCGGTTATCCGGACAGGAATGCGGCGTTCCCGGCTTTCGTTCTCACCCACTCTCATAGCCTGGAGGGACACAGCCATGATGTCGTCTTGTGTAAGAAGCGGAGGGGCGGAGAGTGGGGATGCAACTGTTTCTATGTCCATTGCACACCTCTGAGAGGTACTGCTGTCAAGGGCAGCAGACAGAGGTATAGGTGTACTGTCAGAGTTATCAGTCACTGATCGACTGTTTGTATGGGCTGATGCTTTGTTCAGTTTCTTTTGCAGATCTCGGAGGCGCTGCTTGTGATTCTGTTTAGCCGTGGATAAACCGTTTACAGTGCTGTCCATAGCGTGCTGAGCTGATTCCACACAATGTATCCTTTCGTCGAGCCCAGACAACATCTCGCCCATGCAGGACTCTGTGGCTTGTAGATCCTTGGCTCTCCTCACTGCTTCATCGCGGATGTGGCTGTCAAGTTGATCAATCTTAACGAGAGCCGCTGACAGCCCTTTAAACAAAGTGTCTACATCAGCACGAAGACCCGCGATGATATTATGAGCATCGCGTAGGCGGGAGTACAGCTGCGAGGAATTCTGTAGTGCTGGTAGAGCGGCAAGATGTCGGAGAGGGAGCACGGTGTTCATGGAGGTAACATGAGCGGCTGCCTGGGTCATACCTGGGTCGCTGCTGTTGGTTATCTCAGGTGGACGAGAAGCTGGTCGAGACGCAGGGAGCAAAGTCACGGTTTGTAACTCTGCCTCTGACGGGCTGATCTCAAAGTCAGTTGCGGGAAGGAGGGTTTGCATGCCAGGAGATGACACTTGCAAATCATTCACGGCTGCCATAACAGGAACAACACACGCTGAATCTATAGGGGGTGTGGCTGTAAAGGAGACACGATCTGCCGACGATGACAAGTGCTGGGGCGAGATCGGCCTTAGCATGTTATCCCCCTTCGGTATCAGCATTAGGAGCGAAACTCCTGAGGTTTCCGTTAGAGTGGAGCGGGTGGGAGTGATGGGAGTGTCTGCCAAGGAGACGTCGAGCAACAACCCACGTGATTCGCTAGGGGAGATGGTGGGGGAGGTGAAGGATGGTGTGACTGTGAAGGGTGATGTGGTCTGGTTGCTAACAACCCTGTTATCCCTCGCCTCAGTGGATGTGAAATCACACAGAGAGAGAGAGAGAGAGAGAGAGAGAGAGAGAGAGAGAGAGAGAGAGAGAGAGAGAGAGAGAGAGAGAGAGAGAGAGAGAGAGAGAGAGAGAGAGAGAGAGAGAGAGAGAGAGAGAGAGATGATGATGATGATGAAACTTTATTTTTCAACGGTAAAAAGTTTTGACAGAAAACAAATCGTCATTTTACAAACTTGCCGTTGCTAACATCTACAGGATAAAAAAGAAGGGAAACTATAAAATATATATGTACATACAAAACCCAATAGCATCATTTTATACAGAAAACATAATAATACTCATCACACACACATGCACAGACGCACGCACGCGCGCCGCTCACACATACATCCACACGCACAAACAAACACGAGCACACACACACACGCGCACACACATCAGTATAAAAACCATCTGTATGAAATACGTGAGGTACAGGAAATATTACAGTACCTGAGAGAGAGAGAGAGATGAAATGAAAATATTAGGTACACAGACCATTTTTCAATCATGTCCTTGCACACGCATTCATACAACACTCTCACGCGCGTCACTAAAACCTAATAAAAATGGAAAGGCAAAACGTGATGATCAAAAAAAAAAAAAAAAAAAAAAAAAAAAATATATATATATATATATATACGCACGCACAAACACACACACACACACACACACACACACACACACACACACACACACACACACACACACACACACGCACGCACGCACGCACGCACTAAAACCTGATTAAACATGAACGTTAAAAACTTATTTTGAACAGTAAAGGCCCCGCCACACATGCCCGATTTTGAGGCCAATTCTTGAGCAGTTTCGAATCGGAGTGTGATCGGACCGGACTGCAAAAACGTGTGCACTGCCACACATTCCTCGACTTTATTTAGCCGACCGGTTTGAATCGAAGATCAAGGTCGTACCTGTTCAGCGAAATGGCTGCTAGTTTGGACAGTGATGATGATGTGCTTGCATTATCAGCAGTTTTGCATCATATTCGGGAAGACTGAGGCGGGCGAAACATCGGCAACGAAGGTGGTTGACTGATCTTCCGCCATTTGCAAACTGAAACGACGTGCTTTGCGAGACGCGCTCTGATTGGTTGAAGCTTACAATCGGGTCCGATTCGGATCGCAAAAATAGAGCAGTTTCTAAACACCCGATTCTCAGCCGATTGCGATCGGATCGGATATATGACGTCATCCCATCGCAATCGGATCGGAATCGGCTTCAAAATCGGGGCACAACCGGCAAGTGTGGCGGGGCCTTAACAGCAACAGCAAACTCGACATACAACTCAATCCGCTCGAATAACGCCGACACAACTACACAACTATGGGCTTAAGTTTCTTTCAGCTGCCGAAATAAGCGGGCCCTGAATGTGGACAAAGAAGGAGCCCCACTAATGTCGATATGCAACAAATTCCATAGTTTGGCTCCTGAGTAAGACAAACTAGTTTTGAATATATCGAGGCGCGGCCTTGGTATGGATAGATTGTTCCTCGTCGTTTTATAAGGCGTATGAGCAGGGCTAAATAGATCTGTTAGATAACTAGGCGTTTTAGAGCGGTAGATTTTAAACATAAGTACGTCTTTATTGTACATGAGTAACTTACGCAGAGGCAGCATGTCGAGGGCTTTGAGTCGGTCGTCGGTTTTTTCTTTACTATCCGGGCGGATTGATTTGGCTGCCCTACGGTGAAGAGCATGAAGCCTTTTTATGCACGCAACGCAACATCCATCCCAAACTGTGGAAGCATAATCTATATGGGATTGAATATTATGTGCGTTATAAAATATTTTTCTTGTCGGTGTATCTGTAAAATAACGCAGTTTTAAAAGAAGATATAAATTCCTGGACACTGTTCGACATACGCTGCTGACATGCGCGTGCCATGTGAGTTGGTCGTCAATAATGACGCCTAACAAGCGTTGCTCTCTAACTTGTCTAATCGGCTCAGAGTTGAAAGAAAGTCTAAGCGGGGTGGGTGTAGCTGCTGCTTTTGTCGTGTAGTTATTAGCATGCATTCTGTTTAGACGGATTTGGTACCATATAGTTAGTGTGACACCATTTTGAAACATCAGTTAAGCCCTGTTGAAGCGAGGAATTGATTGTGGATATTTTCGCTGACGACAGGTCGAGAGTAGCATTATCAGCAAACAGGCTACAGCGTATGTTTAGATCTGAAATATGCAATGGCATATCATTGATGTAAATGGAAAATAAGAGGGGCCCTAATATTGAGCCCTGAGTCACGCCATGCTTTATTATACCTTCAGCGGAACGTTTTTCGTTAACATACACATACTGACGTCTTCCGTGCAGGTAGGATTTGAAAAAGTCCAAGGATGCTTTGTTTACGAGATACATTGATAGCTTTAGTATCAACATATCATGATTTACTATATCAAAGGCTTTAGAGAAATCTAGTAATACAGCACCGGTCATTTCAGCTTTGTTCATGGACGTGAACCAAGTATTGGTCAGGTGAGCTAGAGCTGTGTGGCATGAGTACGGAGGTCTAAAACCTGACTGCAGTGGGTGAAGTAAGTTATGCTTTTCAAGAAAAAGCTCAGATGTCTGTGTACACGTTTTTCTATTGGTTTTGACAGCGCTGACAAGAGCGAGATTGGTCTAAACTTATTAGGGTCTGAGAGATTCTTACTTTTAGGCAGAGGGATAACTTTGGCTACTTTCCAGCTTTTTCGAAATGTACCATGTTGTAAAACGAGATTATAAATAAAATGTCAAAGACTCGACCACATACGGGGCAGCAAGTTTTAAAAAGTAAGTATTTATCCCGTCGTGACCAAGCGAGCGCTTATTTTTGATTTGACTACTAGATTTGCCAATGTCAAATACAGTAAGCGAAGGAATACTAAAGGATACGTTTGGCGCGCGCGCGCACGCGAGAGAGAGAGAGAGAGAGAGAGAGAGAGAGAGAGAGAGAGAGAGAGAGAGAGAGAGAGAGAGAGAGAGAGAGAGAGAGAGAGAGAGAGAGAAAGAGAGAGAGAGAGGTAGAGAGAGAGAGAGAGAGAGAGAGAGAGAGAGAGAGAGAGAGAGAGAGAGAGAGAGAGAGAGAGAGAGAGAGAGAGAGAGAGAGAGAGAGAGAGAGAGAAACAGAACATGCCCTGAGAGAGAAAGAACTAGAATATCAGAGGGAGAGAGAAGAGAGAGAAAGAGTCCTTAGGAAAGAGGAGTTCGAATTTCAGAGGGACAAGGAAGAGAAAGATAGGGAGATGCAGCTACAGTTGGCTCGAGAAGCAGGTTCTAGGACGTCTCCAGATAGTGATTCGGTAGGTCGGGCATACGTAATTTCCCTAGGTTACCGATGTTTAAGGAGTCTGTGGACTCCACTGACGCTTTTCTGTGTCGGTTTGAGGCTCATGCGAAGGCATTGAGTTGGCCATCTACCAACTGGCCTGTTTTGCTTTCGTCTGTTCTGGAAGGTCAGGCCTTGAGTCTTTTCCATATCTTAAACGTTTCGGGTAACGTGGATTATGATACTTTGAAGTAGTGTCTCTTACAGAAATTACAGTGTAATGCGGAGGGATTCAGTGAGCGCTTGAGAGCTTGTCGGCCAGAGACGGGGGAATCGTTTGTGTCGTTTGGCAAACGGTTGTCCCACTTGCTCGTACGTTGGGTCGAACTAACCAAGATCGACCACACGTACGAGGCATTATTTGATCTCATGTTGGCGGAACAGTTCTTTGGTAGCGCTTCCAAGGATCTTGCTGTGTTCTTGAGGGAACGTAACCTCGAGTACCGAGGAGCTAGTTCAGAACGCGGAGGCTTTTTGGCTCGCGCATCCGACGAAGGACCTTTCACGTAGGACTGAGTCGCCGCCAGTCGGGTTGGTTGCCGCTAACACGACTGGGGGATAGCGATGGCGGTCGCGATCCTTACGCACGGAGGGAGAAATCTGGGCGTGGGTACGGACGTGGTCGTATTGCTAATGCAAGCACTCAATGTTTCGCGTGTCGTGAGTACGGTCATTTCGGTCGTAACTGTCCTTAAGGCTTCCCTACACGGAGAAACGAAATGCATAAGAAACGAAACATTTTAATTGCATCGAAATGCCTCCTCCGCACACGCAGAAACGCGGTGAAAATTCATTTCGATTGGTACAGGTGAAGTAACTCTTCACTGACACATGCTCTGGTTTGTATCGGTGCATATCGGGTCATATTTCTGACTACTGCCGCTTAAAAACTAAACATATAAGACGTGTGCCTTCACTTACACAATTAAAGTGAATTGCCGACCATATTGAATAAACGTAAACGCTTTTGAATGCGTAAACAGGGCTGGTTCAAGTGAATCGAGGATGCCGCCGTCTCGAAGCGATAGCCGCCATCTCATGTGGGCGGATTCGCAGAGCAGCCGATGAAAGTGGGGTTCAGAAAACTGACCTAAAATCATATTTTGGTGGTACTTTAGTGATGATACTTGATAGATTCCATTTCGAAAATGATTTCTCCGCTTAAATCTTACAGAATCGTGCGTCACATCACGCAATTCTAGCCATGATAGACCTGACTCCACGGCATCGCTTTACCGTTGCTATCTTCAGTGTTTGGGATTGAATGACGTCAGATTGGCATGTGACCGAGCGGGCGGCGCTGATTGGGCGACGGATGAAATATTTCGGCGAAATGTTTCTCGAATAGGGGCAGGTTCCCTTTCGTGAAATGTGTCGTTTCGCATTTCGTGAAACGGTGAAATGTTCGAGAAATGTCTGAAATGCGGACATTTTCTACGAAATGTTTCGTTTCGTTTCTCCGTGTGAGGAAGCCCTTACAGTAGTTCAGGCGCTCAGTGTTTTACTTGTCAACGATACGTTCATTTCGCTCACCAATGTCCTAGCAACACGGGTCCGGTGGAGGGGGCGGAGCAGCCCACTCACATGGCCAGTGTTGCGGTGCCAGTCGGAGAGGAACCTCAGCTGGGCGTTTTGTGCTCGGCTGATGGAGGTGGTTACCTACCATTAGTGGAGGGGGTAGTAAATGGAGTTGTAGTTTCTGTTCTGCGCGACTCAGGTGCCACGATCGCGGGGGTCAAACGCATCCTCGTTATGGGTGATCAGTTCACGAGGGGGACGCAGGAAGTGTTTTTCGTTCGGAGGAAGGGTACACTCGTCTTTTCCTTTAGCTGAGGTAGACGTTGACACGCCGTTCTTTTCGGGAAATCTGATTTGTTATGTCATCGATAAATCCGTCGTTGACTTGATTATTGGGAACATGAGAGGTGTCCAGCCAGCGCTGAACATGGGTATGTTCGGAAAGATTAATCGAATCCCGGTGCCTCGCGCTGCGGTTGCATCAGTCGCGACGAGAACTCCAGTCGGGCGCGATGGCGAGGAAAGGCTGTGTTGCCATCTGTGGCTAGTTCGCCTCTTGACGCTACCCCGCCTGCCGAACTCATTGAGTTACAGAAGGCAGATGAGTCGTTACAGGGTTGGTTCAGAATCCGCAGTGGGCGAGATCAAGGAAAGTGGGGTAAACGCATTCCAGTTTGCAGTGGAAGACGGTTTGCTACAGCGTCAATTTTGGAAGGAGGGCGCACCGTTAACTGTTCCAACAGCCGCGCAGATCGCTGTACCTTCTTCGCTGCGTGACACAGTTATGTTGGCGGCCCATGACGGTTTGGTAGCTGGGCATTTCGGCGTTAGGCGGACGCTGGGGCGGGTCCGTCTCAGGGGTTTGTGGCCCGGTCTGGAAACAGACGTCGCACGATATTGTCGCTCGTGTGACGTTTGTCACAGAAGTACTCCGAAGGGCCGTGGCATTTCCGGGAAGGGTAGAAGGAACGGTCCGCATGGTTGGCCCACCAGCCGGTTTGGCCAGAGAGGGAGTAGTTCTGTTGCGGACAGAAATGCCGCTCACCATCCAGTCGTTAGGTAGGTCGGACACTGTTGTTTCTCGCTATAGCGTGCCCATCGTTGGGTCATTTCCATATTCCAGAGATATTGTCGCTGTTCTCTTTTTGCATTCGCAGTGCGACCAGAAAGTGTGCGTTGAGGTTTAAGGTTGTCGCATTTTTTCTTTTGTTCTGTGAGGGTCGTGTATTGTGTTCAGTTAGTCTTGAAAAGAAACTGGGTCGTTTCTTTTTTTTTTTTTTCCTCAGGAAGGGGGAATTGTGATGAAGCTCTATGCCCATACATAGAGTTCACACAGGGTTTTGTATGGTACAGTCTTGTCAGCGGTTTATCTTGTGACAAATGTTCCGTGTATGCACTAGGCCACGTGAAATCATAGGGAGAGCGTTTTGCACGGAGTTTTAGGCGAGAGCTCAGTCTATCAGAGGTCTAGATAGTTAGTACGAGGTTATACTGTCAGTGAGGACAGACGTGTGTGAGATACCCTAGCCCGTATTCCAAGACTCGGAAACCTATAATTCAGGTATGTTTTATATGTATTATCAACAGCTGCTGAGTTAAAGATAGTACGCGTTTGTAAGAGTTAATTCGGTTGTGTAGCGTTGATTTGGTTCAGTTAGGTGGGTTTGGAATTCGTTGAGATAACCGGTGATTTTCCTACGTAGTTATTTACCGAGATGGATAACTAAGGAATGTGAGGTGTGTATGCCTAAGTCGTTATGAAGGTAGTACGTGGTTGGTTTAAGTATAGTCTTTTCCAATGTCTGGATTAACGTATGGCGTGAGTGTCAGGTTATAGTCTGTTTCATTGTAGTGACAGAGTTATGGGGTGTTGCAAAGTAGTTCGTGTTATGACGCACATGTGTGTAAATGAACGTGTGAGTTATTTGTATCATCCAGGTTACGTAAGGTACCTCATATCATCCAATATGTGTGTGTTTAGCAAGTGTTATGACAACCAATCAGAACGAAACACGCAGCCGAAGCTCATTAACATAAACTTTCCCCCAAAAAAAATATAACAGGCTACAAAAACTCGGCTGCTCACTTCAGCTCTAAATTCTAGCGTATAATTAAGTCACATAAAAGTATGGTATCCCTATCACCAGGTAGCTCTAGAAAGTACGAGAACAGTCCCAAAACAAAATAAAGGCTGCTCAATACACGCGCACAGGAAAACAAAAAGTAGCGAAAATGTTGCGATGCCAACTACCCGACGTGACACTTACGATGTCACTAGACAGTGCGACCTTTCTAGAATGTTCCGGACTAAACTTAACAAAACGAAATCGGCTCTACTCACGAATAAAAGAAAATCTTACTAAAAGGCACGTGAATCATAACCGTGATAGCTCAAATAAACAACGGATCGTTACCTACGATCAACACACGCACGCTCTCACAGGATAACACAACCACAATCGTAACAAACATTTGCATGTGACCAAACTGTCCAAATACACACATGTACATTCCTTGACTCGTATGGTCAGTTACTGAAGTTATAATTCCTGTAAATTCCATACTGTTATAAGATACACATATAATGTGTAAGATTATTTTTTAGTTATAGGGACAGACTGATTGATACCGTCGGAGGAAAGTTACTGAATCTCCTGTTGACCCTAAAACGTGGGGGCAGATTTTCTTTTGTGACAAGTACTCTGTCAGGGCCACCCAAGGCGGGAAGATCAAGTCTAATTTATGAACTCTACCTGTGTGTGTGTGTAATATTACTGATCAAGAATTGTTCACTGGTATTATGTCTCATGCAATTTGGTTGTTTTGTGTAGATGCCAATCTACCATTTAGTAGAGTTTATCTCCGAGTTTGGGCAGTCAAAGCCAGAGGTGGGGGTCGTCCCTGATGTGTGGATGACACAGAATGAAGAGGGCCAGGACGTGTGCTTTTGGCCAGACGGAGGAGATCCTAGGTGGGTGGAGAGAAGCAAGCTGCCTGACCACAACTGGCCCAAGTTCCCAGTCAGAATTCTAAAGTCTTCGTGTAAGTACTGTTGGTGTGGTACTGTAGATATTTGCATAATTTAGAACTTCAGGTAACTGTATATATTGCAACAAAAAATAAGTATAATTTATTGAATAACCATAAAATTCTGACGTGCTACAACATGATGTGGATCGACCAAGACAAAAGTGGTGTCAAAATAGCTTGGCGCCTGCAGCGCCACTTGGCACCAAGCTATTTTGACTCCACTTGTGAGCTGTCACGGTTGATCTGTTTCTACAGTTATGATGCAGACTTTCGAAGATATATAAATTTGACAATTTCAACCACAGAATATAATGAGATAATAATTGGTACATTTCTGCTGTTAAGTCAACAGCATGGATCATTCAGTGTTCCTTTGTGACAACCTACTATACATGTCGCTTTATATTTGTAATCTACAACAATGAAAAATGTGTTTGTTGCAGCGGATTACAGAAACTCACAAACCAGATAGGTGAGGCTAGCCCTGGCAGAATTGTACACAAACCAAGGGGAATTACTCAGCTTTACTCAGAATTACTCGGATTACAGAAAGATCCGAGAAATGGAAAATAAATTTTTGGACGTCTCTGACCTGGCTTCTCATGTAGGGCAGTCTGATGTGGGCGACAGAAAGAAGAGAAAGCGGTTGCCAAGAAGCAAATGGTTGGTTTGTTCGTTTTCTCAGCACGTAATCTTGCTCTCTCTCTCTCTCTCTCTGCCTGTCAGTCGATCTCTCTCTCTCTCTCTCTCTCTCTCTCTCTCTCTCTCTCTCTCTCTCTCTCTCTCTCTCTCTCTCTCTCTCTCTCTCTCTCTCTCTCTCTCTCTCTCTCACCCCCCACCCGTGTCTGCCCTGGGGGCCTTGGGTGGGATAACTACTTTTTTGTTCCCAGGGTCACCCTGGTCAGCCCCACAGGGTGGGTTTTCCTTTCTATTCTGGGGTTTCTGCCTATCCTTTGTCCATTCACCTGTATTTGCCTTTTTAAAACTCTCCCTACTGTCTGCACTGCCTGTAGGTCTTGATATTGGATGTGTGTTGCTAAATGGTCTTAGCTTTATTTAGGTCCCATGTTTTAGGTTTATTTAATGTCTTTGACCGGCTGGCGACATACATTCAATGTTTTGTTTAGGTTTTTTTTTTTTCACAAGCAGTGCAGGCATGTCCTGAAAAAGCCTTGTTGCTGTCGGGACGTTAGGCAATGTACAATCAATCAATCTCTCTCTCTCTCTCCCTCTCTCTCTCTCTCTCTCTCTCTCTCTCTCTCTCTCTCTCTCTCTGTGTGTGTGTGTGTGTGTGTGTGTGTGTGTGTGTGTGTGTGTGTGTGTGTGTGTGTGTGCGTGTGTGCGTGTATGCAAGAACGCAATATTCATGTTTGTTAATTGGTGATGAATTATGCTGCAGGTGTTCTGACAGCAGTCCTGACAGTGATGACCACAGCCCAAAAGGAAAACCATCACATTCCAGCAATTTGTTCTCCAACTCAAAGGGGCCACGTGCACCCATAGACAACTACAAGCTGCCTGTACCACCGCCCATATCTAAAAAGCCTGCTCCTACATACACATTTTTCAATGGCAGCACCAGCAGTCAGGAAAGTGCAGGTGAGCAGAGAAAACAGCAATTATTTATGAGAAAGAAAAACCATTGCTTCATTCTGCTTTGATGTATTGAGTACAAAGTTCAGTCATGTCCTGTAGAGCTTGATGCAGCAGTTCTGACGTGATAACTACAAGTACTATCTTTTACGTACGTTAATTTGTTTTGTTTATGATTTCTTTCAGTTGTGTTTGGCATAACTCTGTAATATTATATATTATTATAGAGCATCTGAAAGGTCACAGGTTCAAAACAAGCTAGGGTCACAATTTGCTCAAACTTGGTGCTTTTAAATCACCTTCATGGTGGAAAAAAAGAAACTAAAACACATTGAGGCGTATGGTCGCAATTCCCAAAATTAAATGTGGCCCTCTAAAGACTACATAGTACATTACGTTTTATCAGATAGTTTTATATGGTAGTTCAAGGATGGCGCCATGATATCTTGCCACCAAGAGAGACCAGGCTATTTTGGCAGCACCATTTTGACTGTCATGGTCGCTTCATATCTTTTTGTAGTGTGTCATGTCCCAAAGTGTTAAGACCTAAACGTTTTTAAGTTTTATCAGTACTGGTATATGTACAAATAGTAGTACTGTTTGACTGATCCTCTGTGTATATATTTTGCAGCGGTGCATGATCGGAGCCTAGAGAAGATATTCATGCTCCTCACCGAATTAAAACTTGCGGTGCAGGACAACGCCACAAAACTGAACCGCATCCTGGCCGCACAAGAGGGCAGGGAACGAGCAACAGGGCATTTGAGTACAGAGCTGCCAGAGGGGTTTTCTGTCCCTCTGTCCACACTGGAGGAGCTAGAGGAGTTGGAGAGAGGACTGGCCCATGATAAAGAAAAACAGCAGAGACTGGTACATATACAGAGTGATTTATTTTATTTTTTATTTAAGGTGACCTACTTCAGGCAGGGGTTAGCAGTTACAATGTCTGCTTTATAAATGTTGTAAGTCTTACAATAACGCTGGACAAACACTCCAATCAAGAAGTTTGAAGGTAGTAGAACGAAACATGTTTTGCTCTTTTCCATCGTATACAGGAAAGTGTTTTCCATTCCACTAAAAAGACAGTGGGCTGTCTCTGGTACGGGTGCCTACAGTACTTGACATGGATAGTGAAAAAGACAGTGGGCAGTCTCTGGTACGGGTGCCTACAGTACTTGACATGGATTGTGAAAAAGAAGGATAGACAATTCTTAGTTGAGGTAAGACAGTATTGATGTAGGCTTTGTGCTAAGATTTATACTTGTCCATCACAAATCAACAGCATTATGTCTTCACAGTTCACTGCCATTATTCTTGTAATTGTATCGGTCACCAGGTACGACATTTGGAAACAGTCGGGGGGAGGGATCAAACAGATTGCATAAGGCTGGTGCTTTCTACACTGCTATCGACATCTGTGGCCCGCCTTTACAATTTCTACGGGATGAAGGGGAAGAAAAGCTTGTCTCTTCATGTTGTAATGAGAACAGTTTATGGTAAGCCTTTATTTACATTGTACTCTATATTGTCAGTGTTGTGCACCTCTTGTTGTGCCTTTAAGTTTGTGTGTATTATGCATAATATAAATGTAAGAAATGATTGATTTTACATACTTGTGGAACAATGCATATTGTCCCTTGTTGCTTGAAATTAATTTGACAATGACAGTTCAAGGGTGGTGCCAGAATAGCTTGGCGAATCAGGTGCACCACCACCTTTGAATTAAAATGGTTGGTTTATCTCCCAATCTCTAAAGTAGCTTTCATAGGACAATAACTTGAATAAGCAAATTTTTTGTTAAAAAGTCAGCCTCAGGATGTAATGGGTTATCTAAGTAGTTTTTGCTTGTGATCAAACCTTTCCTGCAGACTGCATACAGAGCTGCAAGGGGGGGGGGGGGGGGGGGGGGAGGGGGGAGTTATGTGTGACGTGTTGTTGGTCTGCGGTGTGTGCCTCGTTTTCTAGTATAGATTGTATCGGAGTCGGGCTGTATGTGATCCGACATCACAGATCAGTGAAGTTAGAACACAAATAATAAGCCAGTGGAAACTAATGCATTGTTCTTTATGTCTTTTTCCCAGAAGGGGTATACAAGCTTTTCCCGGAGGCCACCGAGAAGCAGATCCAGTATATAACAGCCAGCTGGCTGTCTGGTAGCAGGGATCGAGACCATGGCAAAAAAGAGAGGGAGGAAGCCAGGAGAGCGAAGGAGGCAGATGCACAATAGTATTTTTGGCTCACATGCGAAGCAGAAGTGAGTCTATGTTCTGGGCCAGTGGTCGTCCGTCCATCAGCCGTGTTAAACTTTAACGTTGGCATTTTCTTGGCAACTATTCTAGCCAGTTTTCAAACTTGGCCCAAGGATACTTTGTCACAAGACCTTTCTTAACATATCAATTTGAGTGAACTGTCACAAAGGTCAAGGTCAAAGGTGATGAGGAAATGGGTAAAAAAATAGCTGTATTTTGACGTCATGTATTTTTTTCTTAAATACTTTTCAAGGCGTTAAACCCAAACTTGGTACAGAAATACTTGATAGTAAGACCTTTCTATGCATACTAATTTGGTTGATCCTCGGAAAGGTCAAGGGTCACAAGTGCTCAGGAAATAGGTGAAAAATAGCTATATTTTGACATATGATGTTTTTTTTCTTCTCAAAAACTATTCACAACTTTAAACCCAACCTTGGTACAGAGGTACCTGATGGTAAGACCTGTCTATGCATACTAATTTGGATGAGCCCTCAGAAAGGTCAAGGCTCACAAGGGTTGCAAATGTGTGTAAAATGCCAATTTTTGATAGAATTGTAGTTATTATCAACAGTTTTCAAAATGTGCAATCCAATTTGGCACAAAGATAGCTGATGATGATAAGACCTTTCAATGTATACTAATTTAGTCATTCATTGCAAAGGTCAATTGTCATGGGCGTTTGACAGATGTGTGAAAACTGATTACATTTTGAGAAAACGTGGATCTTGCTGGTACAGAAGCTATCCCTTATTTTCACAAAGGTCACACATATAGATCGGTCATACACGTGAGCCATAAGGGTTTTGCCTTTTCTTTTTAAAATGTGTAATAATTATCTTACAATGTATTAATTACAAGCACAAAAATAAATTCAGTGAAGGTTCTAAATTTTCTTGTTATATCAGTGACTCTACATCTAGTTTATGTTTGTGCTATCTTTCTTTCTCTCTCTCTCTCAAACTCTCTCTCAGAGGATGCAACCCATGTTGTGCTTGTACAATATGCATATATAGTTTCCTGATAGTATTTCTCGCTCTTTGTACATCGCAGACAAACACAAAAACTGTTTGTGTTTGTCTGCGATGTACAAAGAGCGAGAAATACTATCTAGAAACTATACATGGATATTGTACAAGCACAACATGGGTTGCATGCTGAAAGCATATAGGATATATCCTGGAAGCATCTGGGATATATCCTGGAAGCATCAGGGTTATATCCTGGAAGCATCTGGGATATATCCTGGAAGCATCTAGGATATATCCTGGAAGCATCTGCATCTAGGATATATCCTGGAAGCATCTGGGTTATATCCTGGAAGCAACTGGGATATATCCTGGAAGCATCTGGGGGATATCCTGGGAATATCTAAGAAGTATACGGGGTATATCCTGGAATCATGTAGGATACATCATGGAAGTATCTGGGATATATCGTGCGAGCATCTAGGATCCATCATGGAAGTATATGAGGGATATCCTGGAAACATCCAAGATCCATCGTGGGAACATCTGGGATTCATCATGCCGGCGTATACGGGGCCCATTTGGGACCTTTTTGCACATCCCATGTGGGCCCCATATAGGCCGCCCATATCGGCCCCATATGACTGCTCGTATGGGACCCATAGGACTGTGTTGACTGGGATGATATCAATATCTTTTTTGTCTACCGTATTAAAAATACGGTAAACTTTGAAATAGGGCTGGTCGGAGCGCATTTCGGAGCATGCACATGGCGTTTTTGCATTTGGGGCCAGAAATTCTGGCAAATAAGTGACCCAAAAAAATGACATCACGTCTAACTACGCAAACCTTGCTAGAGAACGTCTTTTTGCGCCAAAGCACCGTGTGTGTGTGTGTGTTTGCGTGTGTGTATGTGTGTGTGTGTGTGTGTGTGTGTGTGTGTGTGTGTGTGTGTGTGTGTGTGTGTGTGTGTGTGTGCGTATGTGTGTGTATGTGATAGCGACTAGAGCCCGTAATTGAGGACGAAAAAAGCTTGAAATTTTAGGATATTGTCCCTAAAAGAGTTATCTCGAGTCCTTTTTCCGATTTTTTTAATTAAGATGCTCATTGGCGAAAAAATGGCCGTTTCAGAAAGAAAAAAAAAAACACGGTTGATCCACACTGGAGTCCGTAATTATTGTTATTCTTACTAGATATTTTGCGTATAGCTAGATAAAAGGGCGATATTAAATGAGTTCGTTACCAGCATTGTAACTTTCGAACTTTTGGAGTGATAATTAAATATTTTTCTTAACAAATTTATTTTCACGTTTTGGGGATTAATTTCACGAATTAAATGGGTTAATCTTTAAAAAAAAAAAAAAAAAAATTTTACGAAAAAAAATCCTCATTAATAATCGAATGATTTTTCACGTACGGTATTTACATAAGCCTACAGTTTGTCTCGGCTGTCGGGTCAAACAAAATGTTGGGTTGGTTACAAAGTAAAGTAGATTATAGCACTGTCAGGGGAGAGAAATGTGCATGATCGACCAGTGATCATAGATCTACTGTGGCCAAAGCACAAAAAAAAAAGAGATAGGAAAGAGAGGGGGCGCTAAAAAAGTGACTGAAAGCAATGCATATGGAAGCCCCCCCGAAGGGGGGCGTATCACATATCCCACTGTTCCAGCCACTCAGTGCATGGAAATTTAAATCTAGGTCCCCCCGAGGGGGGTCCAGATATTTAGCCGGTGTGGACAGCTGTTTCGGTCTTGGCGACCTCATCAGCACACCATCGGCGATACTGGAGGAGGCAGGAATTTCTGCCCACCTGCAAAGACAACCACATTTTACTGTGGTGTCTGCAAGGGCATACATTCCATGCCACCACCTAGAAATGGTGCATGGAAATTTGGCTCTAGGTGGTGGCATGGAATGTATGCCCTTGCAGACACCACAGTAAAATGTGGTTGTCTTTGCAGGTGGGCAGAAATTCCTTCCTCCTCCAGTATCGCCGATGGTGTGCTGATGAGGTCGCCAAGACCGAAACAGCTGTCCACACCGGCTAAATATCTGGACCCCCCTCGGGGGGACCTAGATTTAAATTTCCATGCACTGAGTGGCTGGAACAGTGGGATATGTGATACGCCCCCCTTCGGGGGGGGCTTCCATATGCATTGCTTTCAGTCACTTTTTTAGCGCCCCCTCTCTTTCCTATCTCTTTTTTTTTTTTGTGCTTTGGCCACAGTAGATCTATGATCACTGGTCGATCATGCACATTTCTCTCCCCTGACAGTGCTATAATCTACTTTACTTTGTAACCTTCCTAAAATATTAGCACTGGCAGTCTCCCCTTTTCTTTTCATTTACTACTACAATATCGACTGCAACCCCTTCCCCCCTTTTGGTAGGTTCTCTTTTAGGGTGCATGGAAATTTGGCTCTAGGTGGTGGCATGGAATGTATGCCCTTGCAGACACCACAGTAAAATGTGGTTGTCTTTGCAGGTGGGCAGAAATTCCTGCCTCCTCCAGTATCGCCGATGGTGTGCTGATGAGGTCGCCAAGACCGAAACAGCTGTCCACACCGGCTAAATATCTGGACCCACCTCGGGGGGACCTAGATTTAAATTTCCATGCACTGAGTGGCTGGAACAGTGGGATATGTGATACGCCCCCCTTCGGGGGGGCTTCCATATGCATTGCTTTCAGTCACTTTTTTAGCGCCCCCTCTCTTTCCTATCTCTTTTTTTTTTTTTGTGCTTTGGCCACAGTAGATCTATGATCACTGGTCGATCATGCACATTTCTCTCCCCTGACAGTGCTATAATCTACTTTACTTTGTAACCTTCCTAAAATATTAGCACTGGCAGTCTCCCCTTTTCTTTTCATTTACTACTACAATATCGACTGCAACCCCTTCCCCCCTTTTGGTAGGTTCTCTTTTAGGGTGCATGGAAATTTGGCTCTAGGTGGTGGCATGGAATGTATGCCCTTGCAGACACCACAGTAAAATGTGGTTGTCTTTGCAGGTGGGCAGAAATTCCTGCCTCCTCCAGTATCGCCGATGGTGTGCTGATGAGGTCGCCAAGACCGAAACAGCTGTCCACACCGGCTAAATATCTGGACCCCCCTCGGGGGGACCTAGATTTAAATTTCCATGCACTGAGTGGCTGGAACAGTGGGATATGTGATACGCCCCCCTTCGGGGGGGCTTCCATATGCATTGCTTTCAGTCACTTTTTTAGCGCCCCCTCTCTTTCCTATCTCTTTTTTTTTGTGCTTTGGCCACAGTAGATCTATGATCACTGGTCGATCATGCACATTTCTCTCCCCTGACAGTGCTATAATCTACTTTACTTTGTAACCTTCCTAAAATATTAGCACTGGCAGTCTCCCCTTTTCTTTTCATTTACTACTACAATATCGACTGCAACCCCTTCCCCCCTTTTGGTAGGTTCTCTTTTAGGGTGCATGGAAATTTGGCTCTAGGTGGTGGCATGGAATGTATGCCCTTGCAGACACCACAGTAAAATGTGGTTGTCTTTGCAGGTGGGCAGAAATTCCTGCCTCCTCCAGTATCGCCGATGGTGTGCTGATGAGGTCGCCAAGACCGAAACAGCTGTCCACACCGGCTAAATATCTGGACCCCCCTCGGGGGGACCTAGATTTAAATTTCCATGCACTGAGTGGCTGGAACAGTGGGATATGTGATACGCCCCCCTTCGGGGGGGGCTTCCATATGCATTGCTTTCAGTCACTTTTTTAGCGCCCCCTCTCTTTCCTATCTCTTTTTTTTTTTTTTTTGTGCTTTGGCCACAGTAGATCTATGATCACTGGTCGATCATGCACATTTCTCTCCCCTGACAGTGCTATAATCTACTTTACTTTGTAACCTTCCTAAAATATTAGCACTGGCAGTCTCCCCTTTTCTTTTCAAAATGTTGGGTTGACTTCGCGAACGAAGATTTTATACGGGTTGCCCACGACGTCTGCAGGCCTCCTCGTGGCTGCGGAGGCCAATCCGGGACAGGCAGGTTCGACCGCAATGGCTGCAGAGGAAGGTCTGGCCAGGGTTCTGAGTTGCGGCATCTCTGTTTTTTCTCCTGAACCGCTTGTCCTTAAGGCTAGCTCTGCGAGAGTCCTCGGCTGTCGGGTACGATAGGATCAATTGTTACCTGTATACCCTAGGAGTGAAAATCAGACAATTTTCTGCAAAAATTGTTCGGAGTCATTTGTAAAACAGCTAACATAACTTTAATATATATATATATATATATTTTCTTTTTACGAAACATTTAACTTCTCATTAATACTTGCATGGTTTTTCATAAACGGTGTTTGCATAAGCCTGCTGTTTGTCCCGGCCCTGGGGTAGGATTAGGTCAAATTGTGACCTGTAAGCTCTATGCGTGAAAATCAGCAAGAAAATTGCAAAGTTGATCCTCTGATACGTCAAATGGTAATACTGCGATGAGTGACGTTTAACATCGAGTCGTCACTATGAACAAAGCGTCGTGGGACTAATAATGCCATGACGTGAAGCTTGCAGTGACGTCGTTTCGCAGCTCGTGCTGTTATTTTCTTCATAATAGTTATGCTACGCCAGACCACAGAACTTACGAATGGCGGGAATCGCCGTGTCTCCGTCTCCATTTATGTGTGCTAGTGTGTGTGGATCAGAGGGTTGGCTAGAGTAGAGGGAGATGGATTCCTGTCGCTGCATGAACCCACAGAAGGTATTGATGGCGGGAAGCGCCGTGTGTCCGTCTTTATTTGTGTGCGCCAACGTGTGTAATGATCAGAGGTTGGCGTAGAGAGGAGGGAAATGGATCAGCATAATAAGCCTAAAAATATGAACAACTCTGTATGTTCCTAAAAGATAAACGAATCTGAGCTCCCCAAAATACGGTAGACGGTAGACTTTGGGATGAAATCCTCATCTTGTTTATTATTATTATTGGAATACAACGAACCAAATTTTGAACTTTTAAAGTTTTTTTTCCCCCAGGAGACATTTTTTCATGGATCAAATAGTGATTTCATAACTTCCTCCGGTGATGAAGCCGAGTGGTTAAGACGCTGCTCTTACAGTTTTAACCCCGTCACTGCCGAGAAAGTGTTAACAACAATCCAACAGCAAGAGACACATATCCTCACGAGGATCTGTTTCTTGGCTGACACCACTGACACGTTTTCTCAGACCGGCGGGACTCTTTGCCGTTGATTTCACTCATTCTACCCCAGACACACCACAGCAAGAAAAGGATCGACCAACTTAGTTCAAGGGTAATGCCAGAATAGCTTGGCGCCTATGGGCGCCAAGCTATTCTGGCATCACCCTTGAACTATCATGGACGATTAGTGTCCTGCACTGCACTGCAGTCTTCAGAAAACAAGGGCAAAATTTGGGGATTTCGGTGATGGGGTAGAATGAGTTAATAGAAAAATTCCAGAAACCAAATATGCGACTAATTGCTGTGAAGGGTTTAAGGTCGTGGACTCAGTTGCATGCGTGAGCTTAGTCCTGTGCCGGCCCCTAAGCAAGATTCTCCGCTACAGCGGGGCACCTTGCTTAGTGGCCGGCGCAAGACTAAGCTTACTCGTGCAACTGGCCCCGGGTTTTAAATCCCCTGTTGGGCGGGGAGGGGATGTGGATTATTCCCATCGAGTCACATTAACGTACAGATTCGGTTCACGGTGTCTGTCTCGCCTGATTGTGCATTGATATCACGTAGAATCACGGACGTAAAAAATCCCACTTCCTCTGTTTTAGAAGAGAAGGCATGTTTGCTTTTATAGGGCCGGTGAAATGGAAAAATGGAAAAATTATGTAACATGCAGGGTGGATGATTGCACACAAAGTAGCGCTTGGTCCAGCCCGGCGGTGCCTTTAGCGTTGGAAAAGTTGGATATGGTAAGTGCGCATTGCAAACGCCATACAGACAGACAGACAGACATCATCCATCCATTCATCCATCCATCCTTACAGACACACATTCAGACATGCTGAATGTCCTTGCTCAATAGTGTCTATGTAGTGTGCAGTTCCATCTCATTTTTATCGCGTCCTCCATGGATTAATATGGCCGTTATGGCATCGTTCAGCACGGATGTGTGTCAAGAAATTTATTTTACAATTATTTAATGAAAAGGTGATCTAATTTAATGAATCAAAGTGCAATAATTATGTCAATGAAGTACAGTTTTAAAAGACAACTGGTAAATTCCGTGCCCTCAAAATTCATCATCATCATCATCAGTCCCTTGCCCGAACTGGGCGTTGGGGGGACTGAAAGGCAGCAGCAACAGACAGTGCTCTCCACTGAGTTCTATTTTGGGCGGTGGCAAGCAAGTCTGGCATCTCGAGTTCGGTCCATTCTTTTATGTTTGCGACCCAACTCTTTCTCTGACGACCTCGCCGACGACTTCCTTCGAGAGTGCCTTGGAGGATAGTCTTGGACAAGGTGTTGTGTCGGGTCACGTGGCCAAACCAAGCAAGCTTGCGCCGTTTCACGGTTGCCAGAAGGGGTTCATGTGGGCCCACCAGGGAAGTGACGATGCTCCGTACATATTCGTTGGTCTTGTGCTCGCGGTACGAGATGCGGAGCAACTTCCTCAGGCACTTGTTCTCAAAGGCCTGGATTTTCTTTTCTGAGTCTGCAAGCAGTGTCCAAGTCTCACAGCCGTAGAGTGGAATAGACACTACGAGGGACTTGTAAAGCCTGTACTTGATGGTGAAGCTGATGGAGTTACTTCGCCATATCCTGTCCAGCCTGGCCATTGCGGATGTTGCTGTACCTATCCTGATACGGATCTCTGCTATGCAACTACCGTCTTTGGACAGGGTGGCTCCCAAGTACTTGAAGCTATTGACCTCTTCTAGCTTCTGGCCGTTCATGTGAATGTTGCTGCTGCTGTCGCTTGTGGTGTTGATCATCACTTTGCTTTTATCCGTACTGATCTCCATGCCATAAGACCCTGCGCTAGTTGAAAGTTTGTCTGTCAGGTTTTGGAGCTCACTATTGCTGCCTGCCATGAGGTCAATGTCGTCTGCGAATCGAAGATTGCACAGGGATCTGCCACCAATAGAGATTGAAGTATGGTGGTCGTGGAGGGTTTCCTGCATGATCTTCTCCAGGAATATGTTGAAAAGGACAGGAGAGAGCAGGCATCCTTGACGGACACCGATCGTTGTCCTGAAGAACTCGCCTGACTGATTGTTAAGTAGAACCGCGCTGCAGGCGTTCTTGTAAAGCGCTTCTATCATTTGGATCAGTCCCTCCTCTATGTTGAACGATCTCATGACTTGCCAGAGTCCGTCGTGCCAGACGCGATCAAATGCTTTCCTGAAATCAATGAAGTTGTGGTAGAGTTCGCGCTGATGATGCAGATGTTTCTCGATCAGGACGCGGCAGTTGAAAATCTGCTCTACAGTGCTTCTTCCAGCTCTGAAGCCAGCCTGTTCTTCTGCCAGCAGTTCCTCGGCGAAAGTTTTGAGGCGGTTGAGAATGATTCTAAGCATTACTTTGCTAGGGTGACTTATCAGACTGATAGTTCTGTAGTTCTGGCACTGTTTCAGGTTTCCTTTCTTGGGGAGCGGGATCACTAGAGACTGTGTCCATTCTACTGGCCATTTCTTTTGCTCCCAGATCTTTTGACAGAGTGTAGTGAGGACCTTCGTTGTTACTTCTCCTCCATGTTTCAACAGTTCAGCAGGTACGTTGTCTACACCTGGAGACTTTCCTCCCTTCAGGCCGCGTACGGCTGCTTCCACCTCTTCAGCTAACACTGGCAGGTCTTCAGCCTTCCTGGCCCCAGCCTGGTTGTTTTGGAGGATGCTGATAACTACAAGGCTGAGCCAGACACCAGCATCCTCCAAAACAGCCCTCAAAATTAAGAATGCCTAGTTCCAAAATGGTGACAAAACTATAAAAATCATATTATTATGACGTCATTCTCTCTCGCGCACGCGGCTCTCTCTCTCTCTCTCTCTCTCTCTCTCTCTCTCTCTCTCTCTCTCTCTCTCTCTCTCTCTCTCTCTCTCTCTCTCACACACACACACACACACACACACAAAACATGCGCGCATCTCCAGGAGGAATAGATCCTCATGTGCCCTCCAGGCGCATGAAAATCTATTCCTCTTGGAGATGTTTGGAGCGCGCGTGCACGCACGCACTAACATGCACACACACATCGACGCGCATTAAGATGAACATGCAAGTGACCGTGTACTTAGTATATCATGTAGCTAGGTAATGTCAACCTGCTTTCCCTCAAAATTTTTGAGTCCCAGAATATTTCTTCAATGCTGTTGACCTCGGAGATTTTGAAGAGAAAATGGTATGACGCTATGACGGATACAAGCAACATCAACAAGCACAGGTCAAATTAAATTTGACTCCTTGGTGCCGAAAATGGCTGGCCTTTTAAAATCTGTAGCTGTCTGTTACCCTTCAAGCAACCACGTGTTTTTGGGATGCAGACAAGTGACTGGATTTTTTCAATACTATAAAATGTATCAATCGCTATGTTGTTTAAAAGACAATAACTGGGGAAAAAAGGAATCTTGGGTGGGGTCGGCGTTCTGTCCAATAACTAACCGGAGCTCATTTGCATGAGCGAGCTAAGTCCTGCGTTAACCACTAAGCAAGGGGCTCCGATACAGCGGAGCACCTTGCTTAGTGGCTACCGCAGAACTACGCTCACTCGTGCATCTGGACCCGGGATCCCGAATACTGATAAGAACTATTTCCAAAGCTGTTTCTTTGGTTTGTAACTTTTGTCCGTACCTGCAGATAAAGATCTTAAGTTATATATCTGATGCCGTAATCTCTGCGTCGCTCTGGCCTATATTTCTTTTCTTCAAGTCCAGTGTAGGTCTCTTCTAATGATGGATCACAGATACAATTGGTCTGTGTTAGACTTGAAAAGAAACGCTCAGAAAAAATGAAGAGAAAGACAGAATTCGTAACAGCTGTTTCCTTCAGTGCTTATCAGCAATGGTGTAGGAACCCCAAGGCCAAGTTATGGCTTGGCAACAGCTGCACTCGGCATAGTATAGACAGCGTATTGTAGGACCACGCCTCCGCCTTTGGCTTGTGTCATATCTTTCATTTGTCCTGCCTGAATGAACACAGTATCACTGACCTAGTAACATGGCCTCCTCGACCTAGAAAGCACAATTATTGCGCATGCGCTCCCCGCGCCGACCCCGACAATCGTGGTACGGCGCGTTGGCTGTCGTGTTGACCCAGCTTTTGCCTGGTGCGCGCGGCAGCTTTTGTCGCCAACCGAAAATACAATTACTAACTGCGGGTGTCTCTCTCTCTCTCTCTCTCTCTCTCTCTCTCTCTCTCTCTCTCTCTCTCTCTCTCTCGTTGCCTAAATAGGGCATATAGAAATAAATTTTAACCCCAGATTTAACCTGTCATAACCTGATATCTAACCCTGATGTACATACTCTCGCTCAGGTCGGTAACTACTTTTAATAAACTGTAAATATGGTCCATTTTAGACCTTTTTTAGTAAATAAAGTAAAGCGCTGTACATAGCCTAGTCTTACGAAAAGGACCGTTGTTTCTGGTAGGGGACTAGCGGAACGGCCTTGGCCTCCGACATTAAAAGGATCGTTACACCGGTCGTGCGGCCTTAACCGCCGACCCACTTGGCTCAATTTTAACCCACCCCTATCCCCCCCCCCTCCCCCTCTTAACAAATATATAAACATGATAGTCCCTTATACTAGCAATAGTGAATAGGGACAGTAAGCCAGATTCAAGCCTGAATGAACACTTGCCCCGAGACCCAAACGCCGAACGACTCAGCTCTTGATACAAGCACAGTCGGAAAAAGGCATATTATGATTATTTTAAAACAGGATACTAAAATCAATTCGAAATCTTAACACATTCTGCCCCAGTACTAAAATCCCCACATTTTGAAGGTGTCCTCTGAAGGACTGTATGTCGAGCATGATAGTTCACGGATGGTGCCAAAATAGCTTGGCGCCTATGGGCGCCAAGCTATTCTGGCGCCACCCTTGAACTATCATGCTAGATCCATGTCTTGCAGTGGTGTGTCGGGGCTGAATGAGTTAAACTAAAAAATGACGAGTAAAAGACGATCTGAGTGCAAGAAATAGAGATCCTCGTGTATCTGTGTCTCTTGCTGGCCTATTTGTATCTATGTTAATTGGTCGGATGGAGATCGTTGGTGTTCAATTAAGCATTTGGGGTGTCGGTAGCAGTTATTGTCGCGAAGATTCCTGCAAGACGTAAGTTGTTATTCCTGCAGGAATCATGGCGACTAAAACCGCTAACGACATCCAAACGGGTAACCCAGATTTCAGAAACACTAACAGTTTTAGGGGCTAATGTTTGCAGTTAGGTATGACTCTTTTGCTCGATGATGACGATGCAGTGTACATCAGGTATCGTCTCGATGGCAGCCTGTTCAACCTCAGACGACTGCAGGCCCACACGAAAACCCTAGACCAACTGATTCGTG
Source organism: Semisulcospira habei (assembly GCA_036245525.1). Lineage (NCBI taxonomy): Eukaryota > Metazoa > Mollusca > Gastropoda > Semisulcospiridae > Semisulcospira > Semisulcospira habei. The sequence continues at coordinate 201,379,285 of BTPG01000003.1, read as the reverse complement.
AGCTGCTTTTTGCTGATGATGCTGCCCTCGTTGAACACACAGAGAGAGCCCTGCAGCGCATCACGTCTTGCTTCGCAGATGCTGCCCAGCTCTTTGGACTCGAGGTCAGTCTGAAAAAGACAGAGGTCCTCCATCAGCCGGCACCCAAGACAGTGTATCGCCCTCCTCACATCACCATTGGCGAGTCTGAACTAAAGTCAGTGCACCAGTTTACTTACCTTGGTTGCATTATCACGTCGGACGCCAAGCTGGACAAGGAGCTTGACAGCAGGCTGGCAAAAGCGAACAGCGCTTTCGGGCGACTTTTCAAGCGGGTGTGGCACAATCAACAGCTAAAAACAGGCACCAAGATCAGCGTGTACAGAGCTGTGGTCCTCACCACCCTGCTGTATGGTTCCGAGTCCTGGGCCCTCTACCGCAGCCAACTACGACTCCTCGAACGCTTCCACCAACGCTGCCTGCGTACCATCCTGGGCATTCACTGGAGTGACTATGTCACCAACAACGAGGTCCTTGAACAGGCTGAAACTGTGAGCATCGAGGCTTTGCTGCTGCGGACACAGCTCCGCTGGGCGGGGCATGTCTCCAGGATGGAGGATCATCGCCTACCAAAGATCACCCTGTTCGGCGAGCTTGCTACTGGACACCGTGACAGAGGGGCACCAAAGAAGAGATACAAAGACTGTCTCAAGGAGTCACTTAGTGCCTGCCAAATCGACCACTACCAGTGGTCTTCGCTTGCTGCGGACCGTGACACCTGGCGCTCCACCATTTACAAGGCAGCTGTCTCCTTTGAGGACTCTCACAGAGCTAGCCTTAAGGACAAGCGGCTCAGGAGAAAAAACAGAGATGCCGCAGCTCAGAACCCTGGCCACTGCGGTCGAACCTGCCTGTCTCGGATTGGCCTCCGCAGCCACGAACAAGCCTGCAGACGTCGTGGGCAACTCCTATAAAATCTTCGTTCGCGAAGTCAAGCCAAGAACATTGGTCATATCCCCTACTCCCAGCTCTCTCCACGCCCGTCGTACGATTTTCTGAGAGTGGGCCATACCTCAGTCCTGAAGAAATCCTCCTAGTTTGCTGATCAGTCGTCCCCACACGTCTCGTTGTGGTAAGCCCGTACACTGTGCTTTACGAGTCTGCGAAACGAATAGCTACAAGCACACCAACACCAAACTGACCTATTGAGTTTGAGAAAATCACCAACAAGTAACCAGCTATGCTAGCCAATCCACCCAACCGATTGAGAGAGTGAACGACTAAGCAACCAGCCGTGCTGTCCAATCCACCCAGCCAGCTAAGCAGCCTAGATCCTCAATACACATAGGAACAAGGATCAATGGCATGAGTGAGCATAGACCTGCGCCAGCCACTAAGCAAGGTGCTCCACTATACAGGAACACCTTGTTTATTGGCTGGCACAGGGCTAAGCTCATTCATGCAGCTGATCACTTAATAACAGTGTCCAGTGTTCCCAACATGATACAGTTCTTCAGTATGTAAATCTGACATCTGCAAGAGGCATAGATTCTCATGCGCTCCTGCTATTGCATCAGCTCATGAGAATCTATGCCTCTGGTTTCTGATCACTTGCCTTATTTCCTTGCATCAGGTAGACAGAGAACCCTCTAGATTATGCACATGTGTTGTTGGTGACTAAAATAATTCTGAACATTTTCTGAAAGCGCTGAAACGCATACGGGCAGGCAGTCTGAAAGACGAAGTAGGACTAGGAAACAGGTAAGCACGCAGACATGCTCACTGACCAGCAAAAGTGACAAAGGACAATGGTGCCAGACTGCACATGATCGTCTTTCACAAGGAAGCTCAGTTTGACGCGCGGTCACGTTTTCTCGTAGCTTCGAGCAGGTATAGTTGCGGGTTGGGTGAACGATTTTGCAGGGTTGGGATCAGTGGCCGCCGGTCGATGTAAGTTTCTCAAGGTATGATACTTTCCCAGTGTGCAAAAGGCCATCGGGCCGACGTCGACCGCCGTTGGCCGGCGCACTGCTGTGCACGAGCCAACGGCAGCCGACGTCGACCCGACGGTCTTTTGCGCATTGGATTTTTCTGTCCTATCGTTCTCATTATGGTTCTTCTTCTTTACCATTTATCTCTCTTCTGTGCTATGATAGGAAGTTAGGGCTAAGAATGCTTTGTTGTTTGTCTTTCGTGTTCTAACTATGTAAATAAACTGTAAATATGTACTAGTATCGTGTCGCCTCCGTTTGTCATCACACTGCGGTAATGATGATCGGTCATCGTGCCTCACCGCTGGTACGGGTGTATGACAAAATCTGCCAGCACTCTGGTACGTCGAGTTGCTTATCAGGCGATCTTATCATACAAGCCAGTTTGTTCTCGAAATACGAGTAGGAAGGCTGAATAAAACTCGGTTAAAGAATTGAAAAATTAGATGGCGCTGTTCTGTGGAAGGCAACCCTAATTCCTCCTCTTGCATCAACAGATTTAAAAATAAACAGATTGATTGATTGATTGATTGATTGATTGATTGATTGGTTGGTTGGTTGGTTGGTTGGTTGGTTGGTTGGTTGGTTGGTTGGTTGGTTGGTTGGTTGAGTGAGTGAGTGAGTGAGTGAGTGAGTGAGTGAGTGAGTGAGTGAGTGAGTGAGTGAGTGAGTGGTTGGTTGGTTGGTTGGTTGGTTGGTTGATTGATTGATTGATTGATTGATTGATTGATTGATTGATTGATTGATTGATTGATTGATTGTTGATTGTTGATTGATATAAGAAACGAAAGGAGGATTGTTCTAAAGTGCATCCACAGACATTTTTCCACAGCATTATGCTGGCCAGCAACATCCCCACCGCTGTCCTGCTGTTGCTGTATTGGACTGCTCGTGCCTCAAGCCAGTCCTCGCAACAGCCCCACCTGGTGGTGATCGTGGCCGACGACCTCGGCTTCAGTGACGTAGGTTGGCGGAACCCCGCCCTGCACACCCCAACGCTGGACCGCTTGGCGAAGGAGGGGGTGGTTCTCAGCCAATCATACGTGCAGGTAGTGCTAGTTATCATACGTGCAGGTAATGCTAGTTAGTTAGAGTTTGACCCGTTCAATGCCGAGAAAATTTGAGCACACCCAACTGCAAGAGGTATAGATCCTCATGAGCCCCCGCAGTTGCGGGGGCACTGCGGGGGCTCATGAGGATCTATGCCTCTTTGCTGACATCCATTTGTATTCGTGTTCCTAGGACAGCCAGGGCTTGTTGATGCTGAATTGACGAAGACTGTAGAAACATCGTTATAGACGAAGACTGCAGAAACATCGTTTCCGTCATCGGGCACTGAACGGGTTAACTCTTTGGCTGTCGGCAGCGCCGTTTGTCGCGATGATTCCTGCAGGAATCATCGCGACAAACAGCGATACCGACAGCCAAAGGGTTAACGCCGACCAGGCGACCAAGGCCATTTCATGGCGGATTCATTTGAGGATACTTCGTAGTGAGGAAAAAGCCCTCTGGCTCTACTGGTTCGCAAACAGCTGTACGAAGAGAGCGTGTCTCACAAACTGTAGAATTCAAACCCTGTGACAGGTAAAACGTGCTTCTGTTTAATTACTTGGCCACCCACTCTCTCCAACCCTCCTCCTAACCTATCCTTTTTTTTGTTGTTGTTCCAACTGAATAAATATTGTCTGTGATGCCACAGTTTTCTCCCTTCCTACCCAGCGCTCAAGAGGCTATCGGGCCGAAGTCGGTCGCAGTGGGTCCACGAACAGTCGTGTGCGGGCCCGCTGAAGCCAACCTCTTTGCGTCCTGGGTTGCGCCTTTGGCCATCGGGCCGACCTTTACCCGATGGCCTTTAATAATAATAATAATAATTACGGTATATATAATGCGCTTATCTTATAATAATTATAACTCTAAGCGCGCACTCACAACTCGCGCACGCAATCGCACGCTTTAGACAACGACTCACGAACCAAAAAATAGTGAAATATATTACGACAGTCTGCTTAGGGTGGGGAGTGTGGTGGTATAGTGCTAGAACTGTTGAAAGAGGTGAGTTTTGAGGGCGGACTGGAAGGAGGAGAGAGAGTATTTCTGACGGAGAGAGAGTGGGAGAGTGTTCCAGATGGATGGACCGTATACTGAGAAGGAGCGGGGGCCGAAAGTGCTGAGTTTAGTGCGGGGGATGTGGAGGCGGAGAGGGTCGGAGGCGGAGCGGAGGGAGAGGGGAGGAGTGTAGGGGTGAAGTAAGTTTGAGAGATAGGCGGGAGCGCAGTTGTTCAGGGATTTGTAGCAGAGAGACAGAATCTTGTATTGGATGCGTTGGGGGATGGGAAGCCAGTGAAGGAGTTTGAACAGGGGAGTGATGTGGTCGGATTTTTTCTTTCTGAGGACGTTTGCGCATTGGGTATTTACTTACCGCTAGCTTCTAATAAGCAAAATGTCCGCGGGCCGACAGCAGCCGTAGCTGACCCGCGCGGACGTGATACCACCCCGAGGATTATTTGCCTCGCCGCGTTTTCTTATGTAGTTCATGAATGTTACATTGTGAGTACATGTGGTGACAGCCTGCCTGCTCGCCGTCACGTGCTTCCCTCATGAGTGGCCGCTACCCTTACCACCTGGGGCTGCAGCACAAGGTCATCAACTCCGGCCAGCGGCAGTTCCTACCGGACGATCAGCCCATCCTGCCGCAGACGCTGAAATCTCTGGGTATGGATAAGATATTGTACATCTAACACCTTTGCTGCCGAGAAAAGTTCACCTGCGACACAACTGCAAGAGGCATACATCCTCATGGGCCCCCGCGACTGCGGGGGCTCATGAGGATATATGCCTCTTGCTGAGACCTGTCTTATCCACGTTTCTTGGACGGCTGTTTGCTTTTAGTCTTTGAATGAACACAGATTTCAAAATCCAAATTTGCGTCTAATGGCGGGGGATGGGTTAAGCACATAAATTATAATGGTGTCGTCTGTTGCATTTGTGCTTTCCTTTCTTGTCCAAAACAGCACGCTGAAGGACTGTAGATAATGATCAATTTCACATTTCTCAACCGCTTAACTCATTCGAGACGTGCCGCCTCCGGATACGCGGCGTATGCCGCGTATCCGGAGGCGACACGTCTCGAATGAATTAAGCCCCCCTTGCTGCCTAGAAAATACGTAAACACGATACAACTGCGAGAGTCATAGACGTTCATGAACTCCCATCGCAGCGGCGGGGTCTCGTGAAGATCTATGCCTCTCGATGATACAACTTTGTATTGACCGGGGCTTTTTGACGTAGAATATAAACACATAAACTCATTCAGCCCGGCGCACGTATTTTCCAAATTTGGGAGGCGTCATCTAACGACTATGCACCTGTTGCAGGAGATGGATCGACCATGATGATTCAAGGGTAGGCGCCAAGCTAATCTGGCACTACCCTTAAATTATCATGGTCGCTCCATCTCCTGCTGTGGGGCGTCAGGGCTGAATGGGTTAAGACTTCGGAAACACAGCCTGCGGTATGTGGCGTTGGTGGCGTGAAGTTAATCTTTCATTTCAACGAATATTCGTTGTTTTTTCACTCGTCCGTTCGTCTGTCAGTCTATGTATGCATCCATTCATTTATCTATCCGACCACACACCCATCCATCCATCCATCCATCCATCCATC
>BTPG01000003.1:201328652-201368652 GCA_036245525.1 Semisulcospira habei | reverse complement strand
ATGAGCAGTACCAGGAACAATAACGTCACTGGGGCCTAGGTTTGGAAACTTGACAGTAAGAGTCTGGTTTTGGTCTATAGTACTAGGATTGTTTGTGATGACAATTGATTGTCTAACTGCTTTAACACCGAAAGGTTCACGTAGTTTTCTGTGTGGGTCTAACTTTGATCCGTAGGACTGTGTCATTTTTATTATGCACAATAAAAAAAATTAAATTAATAAAAACAATGGCCGTGGGAGGATTTAATCATGAAGATTTTGAAATGGATGACACGTATGATTTTGGTAATACAACAGATATGACAGATATGACAGATATGACTGGTACAAGAAATATTTACAGTTTACGTCACGAACTTTTAGAAACCAAAGTGAACTCATTTTATGATCATGTTGGTGGCCGCCCAGACAACATAGACCCTAACCAGTTTAAACTTGATGGCAAGGGTCATTTATATTTAAATACTGTTGACAAAGGAAAAGTACTATTGACTAACAAAAAAGACCCTAGTAGGTTTAGGGCTTTAAGTACAATAAAAAATGAAGGTGGTGTTAGTGCCTTGCGTCAACTTGGTATTGGTGGGTCTCCTGTCACGCCAAGACTGGTTAGTGTGCTTCAAGACATGCAAACAAAGTTACCAACAGGGCAAGAAATTGAAATGGCACCAGTAACAAGCCTACCAGAAATAGCAAACACAGTGATACAAGAAACCTCATTTACTGAAGGACAAATAAATGATGCTATGAAAACAATAGAAGATCCACCTTTGTCAATGCGGGAGATTATAGGGTTAGATAAATCACTGCAGACAATAAGAGGTGAGATGGTTAATAATCTTGCCAAACTGGGAGAGCTTGATAAACACATAGAACGTGAAAAAGAGAAACTGGCTAACGCAGACAATGGGAATCTTGACAGAAATGAAAGAAAGAATACAACACAGATTAAATGATTTGCAGATAGAAAGATCAGGAAGGTTAGAAGCGATTAGTATTGGAAGACAAAAACTGAAATCACAGGTCAACAGGATTAGAGAAACTATTCAGAAAATACTTCACGAAGACACTACTCTGGCTGAGAGACTTAAAACACTTTTCAGAGAACAAGGTATCACAATTGCCAGTTTAATTACAGCTCTGGGGTTTATTATCAGTACAGTTGTGTTGGCTGTAACGGGTGGTGGTTCTCCACCTCCAGCACCACCAACCCCAGTCCCCACAGATCCAAAAGACTTACAGTCGTGGGTAAAGAAACAACTGTCACACATATCAGACTTGCTTAAGAAATTGGCTCTGAAAGCAGTAGACTCGTTGCCTGGCATTTTAGGCACGGTTGTCAGTTGGTTGATTAGTACAGCGGCAAAGGCAGTAGGGTTTATGGCAGAACATGTGTGGGTCTTTTTGGTGACAGTAGGAGGGTTAATAGTGGGTTATTTAATGAAACAGGTAAAGAAGTAATACCCCTAATCCAGTGAGACCTATTACCAATGCAGTTCTCTCTGACTCATGTGTGTCAAGGATTGGTGTTGGTGTTATCGTTATGGGTACCGGTGTCAAAGCTGGAGCTGTTACTGTCTGTACAGGTGATGATGTTACTGGTGCCGTGGGTGTTACCGTCTGTAATGATTTTAATGACTGAACATGTGTGGTTGTGGCCCCCAAGTTTACAGATTGATTGAGTCCTAATTTCTGACCAACACCTGCAACAACTATTTCATTATTATAATTTGTTATTGTCCCCATTTGAAGTTGAAGGTCTGATGGCAACATGTATAACCCAATACCAACTACAAAGTCAACTTTTGATCTAGCATATCTGAGAACGTCTTGGTAGCGTTGTATGCTTGATGGGAGATCAACTACTGAATTTACTGAATCTTTTAGATTAGCGAGAAACTGTTTTTCTGAATCGAACTTTCCACTTCCATTCAGAATATTAGATTTTGTTAATGATTGTGCACCTAGTATACACCAGACATATGTTCTGATAGACTCATTTACGCGCTCGACTCCCGCTTGAGTAAATCCGTCACTCCTGTCCAAGACAAATGTGGTCCAGGCGTTAGACTGTTTCTGTTCTATTGAGCCTAACCACACTTCAGATTTTGATGAGAATGAAGTGTAGGGAGGCCAGTAATCTTGAGGGTATTGTCTGTGACTCAAAGCATAATATAATGTACCAATGCCGTGGTGATCATCAAGTTTTTGTGTGAAGTCATACTTAGTGCTTATGTTAAATTCATTACAGATGCGTTCAAATGCTTTCATATCCATGGGGTTGTTAAACCTGTTAAAACTGGATTCAGTGGGTAGTGGTGTATGCAGTTCTGACAGTATACGTCTAAGCTGGTAATAAACATGAAAACGATACACAGACCTAATCAGTTTGTTTGAGTGATTCAAATGGTCTGTGAATGAAACACCACAGCCTGTAGTTGAACACAGTATGGCAAAGTTAAGTTGGTTTTGAAACATCTGTAGTGGGCTTGAAGACCACTTTCTTGCAGTAGCATCGTCTGTTATTGGAGGGTTTAGGTAATGATCAAAAGGGTTGGGTACTTTGACTTGAAATAAATCTTGTTCGCTTACAGCTATGTCGAGTTGATTTAGTTGAATTATTTTCTGTTCATAAGTAGGGGCGACATTATATTTAGCATCTACATTAAATTGAAATGCGTTTGTAGTGGTAATGGTTGGTGATTTAAATTCCATCCTTTTTTTATGTGATAATAAAAATGTTTATTACCTTAACAAATCTTGACACAAGCAAACCAGTGTGGTTAACTAATAGGATTGATAATCGTGATGGTAGCAAGGCTGTAGCTATCCATGAAATGTTCTACACAGTAAAGTGGTTTAATGTAACGGATGATGAAAATTATTCTGTAAGTGGAACTCTCGATGGTTTAGAAAAGGGTGATACTTTACGAGCCGGATATTATGACTTTTGTACTTTAGCTGAATGGCTTCAAAATGAATTTAAAATTAAAGCAACTTTAAACCCAGCTAATTTACTTGTTACAATTGATTTTCCGAAAAGTGGTCAGTTTTCTTTATCAATTAGTCTTTTATTATTACTTGGATTTTTTAAAACAATAACACATCTAGATGAAGATTGGTCACAATCAGTTGGTAGTCTACTATCACCAAAAAAACCAAGAATAACTGGCAGATATCCTGTTCATTTGTCAGTACACACAGTGCTAAATGTTCATTTGAAAGAACTGAACACAACTGAGAATGTACACAATGGAAAGCCTTCAACTTTGTTGAGATGCTTACCTACTGGAACTGCTCCGTATTGTGAAAGTGTAGTTGTTAGATTTCCTAATTTGCAGTTTAAGAAATTAGGTTCTAGTTTCTTTGAGTCACTGAGTATATCTGTAACTAATCAGGATGACAAACCAGTTCTTATGCATGATTTTAGTGTTGTGTTGGAAATTAAATAATTTTATTTTTGTTTATAAAAATGAGTGGTCTTGGTCCAAAGCCTAGAATCATACCAGTTGCATGTCCAGTAACAGAGTTGAAAGATTTGGCTGACGTACAGGATTTTGAGAAGGAAGGGGAAATTGGAGAAATATATGGTTTTGAAATTGATTCAAATGGCATGTACAAGAGGAAAGTAATTGTTGACATGAAAGATGGTGAAAGACAGATTCCTAAACTTGGTCAGCTACGTGATGTTACTGTACCTACTCCACCTGTAAATAATGTGCCCTACAACTTAATACATGTAGGTAGTAAGTGGGTGGTTTCACCTGTACCGGCACCACCACCCACAATTGACTGGGACATAAAGATTGAATTTATTAGTCCTTATGTATACACTGATGAAGGCGCCTTAGTGTTTAGGAAGGTTGTTAATTCTGGGCCGCTTATTGTAAGCCTTGTTCCAAGTTTTGCCCTAGACAACAATAGCAGAGAAAAACTGAAAGTTGAAAATTATGAGAGACGGAGATATCTTCTTACAACTAGAAAGGGTAGATCAGATACTTCTGTTGTGTTTATGCCAGCAAGCTTAGTCGTGGCTAGAGAAGTGACAATAGTATTTGAAATTATCATGAAATCTGTTGCTACTGCTAAAGAGGCTCAAATTGCACAAGGAATTAAACTTACATGGAATGAAACAGTAACAGAATCATCAAAGGTCTTTATTGCTATTACAAAAAATAATGATGTTATTAATGTTTCGAGCAGTATTCCCGCTGTCAAGGTGGTGGTCGACAAAACAACTTTTGTTCGTCTAACTTACATAAACCTTGAACACATTGATCTTGTTGCATTTTATTATGCCAGCAAATTGTATACTTTTGAAGAGTTGCAAAATGTAATTGCTGATTAAAAAAATATTTGTAAATAAAAAATGGTGAACTTGTATCCACAAATACCACCTGAGCAGCTTGAGCCTATTGAGCGTGATAAAACATTAAAGGCAGATTCATTCCGTTTAATGAATATTACAGAAGCGTTGAAGTATTTGGAAGAAGAACAAGCAAAATACTCGAGGTGTAAACGCCGTTACAATACGGTTTTCAATTCTGTACACAACACATCAATGGCCATGGGGGTGGTTTCGGCCGGATTATCTGTAGGAGGTATAACTCTTTTTGCAACGGGGGTGGGAAGTGTCGTAGGAATTGCTGTTGAAGCTGTTGGCCTTGCCACAAGCCTGGCATGGTTTGGTATGGAAGCCCTTAACAAAAAATTTTATACTAAGTTGCAGAAGCATGAAGCATTAAGTACGCTCGCAGCAGCTAAGCTGACGAGTATGAAACTTATTATTAGTAAATCTTTGGAAAATAATGAAATTGATGATAATGAATTTAAGAGAGTCCAGGATGATTTGGCTAACTATAAACAACAAAAATCTGAAATACAGAATAAGATGCGTAGTCAGGCTGTAAATGTTGAAGAGCTAAAGAAATCTTTTTTAGAACAAGGAAAAAAGATAGGCGTAGAAGAAACTATGAAAAAAGTTCGAGAACTTACAAGCAAGTAACGATAGGTTTTGGTTATCCATTATTTTTATCATACTCTTCGCAAAGAGATGTCATGCCTGCTCATTTGACGCCATCAGCTCCACCACCAGATTATTACTAAAAAAAAGTTTTCTTGTTGTCCTTGTAACTTGAGAAATCTGTCCGAGTGTCTTATGACTTGGGTTAAGAACTTATGATAACTAACGTCAAAGTTACTTGTAAGTTGTAGGTAACTTTGAAATTAGTTATCAAGTAAGATCATAAGTTATTCACAGGCAAAGTTTTTTTTTTTTTTTAATTTATTTTTCATTATAAAAATGAATCAAGACGAATTACTTCTTCTAAACGATATCTGTGCTGTAGAGAACAAAGACGTAGACTCCAAAAAACAGCGGCTTTTGTCTGTAATTGTCTCAGGCAAATCAAAGACTTATCTAGGAAGACAATACATGATAGAGGATATTGAATCTCTACCCTCTGACGAGCTAATCAAGCTTCATTCTAAATATAAAAACCACATTGCCTCACTAATGACACGTGATTTAAGCAGGTCTATAATATTCCTATATACAAAAGCTGTAAGTCATTTCCTACCTGTAGACACTGATAGTCTATCACACGACCTTGAAAGCAATCCTATTGTTTCAAGTTCAATTGGCAAATTAGCATGTGTCATGTTTTACAAGTTTGGAAATTACCTTGCACCTGTGGTAACATTACTAGTTACTGGTAGCCATATTGATTTTTCAAAAATAAATTTTACTGCAGAAGAAAATGGACGAAACCCAGGCGACTCCACAACTGAACCCTGTTTTGACACAGGTTCAAACTGTGACGAAGACTAAAAGTCCAGGCAGGGTTGAGGCTGGAAAAAGATTAGCTGAATATAATAGGCAAAAAAAATTACAGCTTAAGGCACAAACAGAAAAGACTCATGTAACTGATCCACCGTCAGGATCGTCAGGACCTGTGTCAGTACCGTCACACCTTCATGAAAGTGAGAGACAAACAACTAAGTCTGACCCTGACCCCGAACCTCAAACAACAAAATATGTAGTTGCCGGATTTGTTGTCGGATTTGGTTACGTAGGTTATCAATTATACAAAAAATACAAACCACAGACTCGTACAGTGACCAAAAAATCAGACACTCCAAAAACAAAACCAGAAGTCGCCACATTACCAGTAACACCCAAAGCCGTTGACCCATTTTTTTATGCAGTAAATAAAAATATTATTTTAATTTTTCTTGCCTAAGAAATGAACGACTCAAAAAATTTAATGAACCTTGTGTATCACTCTGCCGTAATCAGCGGATTAGCAGTAGCTTATTCTATGCTGGGAGAAAGTCTACTCAAAATGAAATCAGCAGACCTCAGTAGACTCGATTTCGAAGACAGCACTAAACTAATTGTAGTTGTTACAGCGTCGATTGCGACAAAAGACTTTCTTGTCAAGCAGGGAATTATTCCCGAAAATGTTTCTATGTAAATAAAAATATTATGGCGACGATAGCTATTATGATAGGAGGTGCTATGGTTAATGCTCTGGCATTTAGTGGCTCTAATTATCTCTTTTCAAAAATGGGTAGAGAAGAATCTGCAGAAGAATTAAAACGTCATAATGAAGCATCTGAAAAACTTGCTCAAGCCCAGCAAGATTATGAAAAGAATAGAATTGAGAAACTTGATTTCATCAATGAAAAACTCAGGCTTGAAGGTCACGCACAGCATACGTTTTCAAATACAGACGAAGCAATCAGGGAATATTTTCTTGTCACAGGTGAAGACATGTCTATCCCAAAACCAAAACTAAGTGACTATTACAAACCAAGCACACAACAAAGAAACGGGGAGATAATCTTTGTTCTATTGGGAATGACATTTGTTTATTTTACAGGAGTTTTCATTGCTAGAAAAAATGGCAGCCGAAAATAAACTATCAAAAATATATTACTCTCCATCAGGCTATTGGAAAGGAGCAACAGCTATTCAGAAATTACATGCCGCTGTGGGCGGAGATATAACACTCAATCAAGTCAAGCAATGGTTACAGAGACAGGCAATTTGGCAGATATATTTACCTGCTCCAAGAAAAATAACAAGACCCCATTTTGAAAGCACTACCCCAAATGACACACACCAAATGGACCTTTTGTTCTTACCACATGACACAATAAGAAAGAAACGATACAAGTATGCATTAACTGTCATAGACATAGCTTCAAGGTACAAAGACGCTGAACCCATATCTGACAAAACAGCCAGTACAGTTGCTACAGCATTAACAAAAATATATGATCGAGGCCCTTTAAGATACCCCAGACTAGTGCAGGTTGATGACGGATCAGAATTCAAAGGTGCAGTTAATCAGTTATTTGCTAAGCATGGTGTACTGGTCAGAAGAGGCATTCCAGGTGTGCACAGATCAGAGGCAATTGTAGAAAACTTTAACAAACAGTTGTCAGAGAGACTTTTCAGTTACCAGTATTCTAAGGAACTCATGCATGACACACGTAACACTGAGTGGGTTAAAAGATTACCACATGTGATAAAAGCAATGAATAATGAAGGACACCCTAAGCCTGCTGATGCTATTAAATTGAAAACGATTGCAGAGCCAAAAAAAGGGCCAACCCCACCTCCAGACACAAGTTTATTTACCAAACAGGTGAGATATTTATATCAACCAGGGGAAGCTGAAAATGACATAAGACGCAGGGCGACAGACCCCATCTGGTCAACATCTGTTCATAATATAAAAAAATAATCCCTGGTCCAGACGCAACAATATATTATCTGTATGAGCCTGCGCCTCAGAGGGCATTTGTCAGAGAAGAATTACAGATTATTCCCCCAGACACCGTTACGCATTTTTAATCATTTCATCAACTAACTCATTGATTAGTTCATCAACCAGTTCATCAGCTATTTCTTCAGATAACTTGAGCCTGTAATGTCCAGGTGCATAAGCCTTTTCCTTAGTGTGAAACACGCGTTTTGTGTCCCCTACTGCTAGAGACTTTTGTGTTTGAATCATTTCAATATTGTGTCTATTTGACCTCAGTGTTTTGTTTGGATAATCAGGCATCAGTTCTCCATCTAACACTTTCTTGTAATGTTCATGACGGATGTCTTTATTTTTTATTGCTGTTTTCTTGATACCTTTTGCTTTTGACTGACTACCCTTTTGGTGTAGTATAGAATACATTTTTGATCTCAGTCCAACATACTCAACTATAGGCACACCATTTAGTTCATCTTTAAACTTACCAGGCACTTTCTTGTTTTGTGTGCTAAACAGTGGATCGTCTTTAGGGTAATCAGATGTGTCATACATGTGTAACTCTGTTTTCATGTCTTCATAAAAGTCTTCAGTAGGCACGTCTATGATCATAGAGTCAGTGTCAGTGTATAGCAGACGACACTCAGGATACTTTGGTTTGAAGTAATCATAATAAAATTCAAGCATCAACAGTTTTGACAATTCAAGAATTGCCATACCAATGAATACTGGCTTGTCTAGTTTAACAATCTTTTTTTTTTGAGTGACACTGCATACAATGATGAATGAAACTCTTTGTACCCTGTGTACTGTGGCTTACCTGTAAGTTTAATTGCACCTGATTCAGTTGTGACCAGTCTCACATCTTTGCGGTGATGAGGATTTTCCATCGTCTTACCAAAACAGGCATTGTTCATAAGCTTAAAGAAGTCTTTGTCAAATGCAGTGTTGCCGTCTCTGGCACGCAATGTGGTGTTCTTCATTATGTAATCTTTCATGAAAGCACTCTGATCAAATTGAATACCTCTGTGAACTTTCTTTAGTACTAACCCATGTCTGATGTAAAACTGTAACAAGCGATAGTGACACACGTAATTGAATTTATCATTTAAATTTGGCACTAGTTTGGTGTCTTCTTTTTTTCCAGTCATACTCATTTTCTCAACAGCTAATGGATAATCATTGTGGTAATCATGTAGATGGTGTGGGTACTCCAGGTCTACTTCAAAGATCCAACCCTTTTCATCATTTTGACCTTGAGCCATAATATATTTTGTTAATTTTTTTATGCCATACTGTGACAAATCATACAAACAAAAGTTTTTTAATGGTAATAATTCACACATCGCGAATCCGTACAAATTGTTAGCGTCCACGTACGTAATAAATGACCTTGACATTGAGGGGTCAAAGTCGTCAAGATATTTATTATTTGCCTTGGCATAATTATTTGCTGCTAAACTAATCCCTCCCCTCAATCCACGTTCCACCATTTCACCCATCGTACGATCAGACAACAGGTCTATAAATATCTTACTGGATTTCAAAAATGCATCCCATGTCATGCCAGGACTAGTGATGTAACAAGCAGGGTCAAGACTGTAATGTAACAAACCCTTCTCACGGTAACTTTCAAATACATCTGCTAGCAAGCAAACATCAGCTTTCAAGTACTGATCGTGGTAATCACCAATTGTCTGACACCCTAATTTATCCCACGCATTAAGTGCATGCTGGTAATCAGAGTCAGAAATACCTTTGCCAGTTAGTGTAGAATAAAATTTCTCTTTTGGAGGCAGTCTCCTTTCTTCAAACACTACCCAGTCACTGATGTACTCATATGGATAAACACCTTTTTTAATCAAGTCTGGCTCAAAATATTTACTTGTTATTGGATACTCAGTCAGTCCTTCTGCTAGACTAGCCAACCCTAAAGACAGATGTTGCATAGAGTCATAAAATGATAATTTGTCTAACCTAAAAGTCAAGTATTTCTCAGTTGTCTGAGCAATACAACTTATGTTTCTGTAAGACTCATCCACAGCCTGCATGATAATGTGTGAATCATATCCCTTCAGATTGTGGAAAAAGATTGGTAACTTGTATGTCTTAGGATCTATTTTTAATAACAAGTTACAATTGTTATGTGCAGCACCTCTGTAACATCCAGTTATGTGATCATGGTCACGAACTTTATCACCCCCCAGAGGCTGTTCACAAATCCAACACGTCTCAGCTGTATCAAATTTTAGTTTGTCTTCTTCTGTCATCACCAGAGGCATCTGACATGTTGTGAGATATTGTACTACCTGACTATACAGTTGTCTCATTTCTGTTAAAAACAGACATGCTGCATTTTCACCCCTGTAGATAACAGGTTCTGAATGAAGACCGTCTGACCTAACAATAATGTATCCAAAAGAACACACCACTTGGTCACTCAATTTTATAGTCTTTGGTAATGACTCTGGAACTGGACCCTCATATGGAACAACGAGTGATTCAAAATCTGCGTATACTACAAACGGCAGCTTTTGCTGATTAACATAGTTCTTGAAATAAACCTTGCTGCCAGGATCTGGATACCTAAGTACTGTTTGAATGTCATCAGGTGACCTACAATGTAATGCATGTTTATGTGCCACTTTTATACAGGAGAACCTTTGTAAACATCTCTTACATACTTCCTGCTTGCCATTGTGATTTGATACATGATTATGAATTAGTCGTGACATACTCCTAATAATTGTGTAGTGAAAGTTATCACCAGAGCTTATTAGTAACATATCAACATGCTTATCTTCTGGCTGCCCATAGGTTGGGGCAATTGGAGATACTCTAATTGGTTGTAACTTATTCTCAGATTCATTATCCCATACAAACACATTCACGGATATACCAGGATTTAGTTTTTCAAACAAGTCTATGTCTTCTATTTTAACAGGGAACTCAATGCCACTGAAGTTGAGTTCATTTATAAAATTGGTATAGTTAGATACACGTTCAGGTTTTGTTTTTACAAAATGCAGTTTGGCAAGCACACACCACATAAAACAGAAATTATCATTGTTCTGAATATTGACCACACCCTTTTTGTCTACAACCTCTTTTGGTAGTGGTATCCATGATTTGCCTAAAATAGGATGATATCTTGACTGCTTTAGTTGTAGTTCATGTACAAGGCCTTCATGCCAGCCAGACCCTTGCATTTCTGCTCTGTCAATTGCTTCATGGAAGTCTGGTAACAATCTTTCTCTAAACACTTTCTCTAGTTCTCTTCTCGAATTAACTGTGTGCTGCCTTGTCGAGATATACGTTACAATAACTTCACCAACATCTCTGACAAATTCTATTTTTGCAACAATCTGAATCTTTACACTATCAGAAAGAAGGTTATTTTGTATGACTAAAAAAGATCTTTCTATTGATTCATAGACATTGTAAATATTATATATAGGTAAGTCAGTTGTGTGAAACACGTTTCTTAATCTTTGACGGTTGTCCATCTTTTTTATTTGTCCGACAAAAAAATAAATAGAAAATTATACAATGAAAATGGCACTTTATTGACTGTAACTCCTACAAAACAGATTTGTTTACACACTGACTCAATCATCATTATTGTATGTGTAATACCATTTTATTAAATGTAATATCGTTAAAATATAAATTTATTTTATATAGTTCTTTTGCTAAATTACTACACAATTTAGTAAACCAACCATCGTAATATTCGTTAACAGTAAATGATTGTGTCTTAATATCAACAGTTATTTTTTTAATAAATGGATTATCAACACATAAAGTTATATTACCAGACATATACACTGTTGTTGGTAACATAAATAAATTACCAGGTGACTCTCTATTATTAAGCTGGCTTTCATATTTAACATCTTTAAAGCAATGTGTAATATCTATGATTTCACTAATAGGCCAATTTTGTCTGTCTGTCATTTTTAAAGACAAACCCAAAAGTATAAATTAATTCACTAACCCATACCCTGTAGGTTGATCTGTCTTTAAAATGAGCTTTAGATGCTTAGTTGATTTCAGTTTATTTTTTACATCATCCCGTTCTTGCTTATTTGGAATGACATCGTTCTCTCTGAGACAGTCTTCAAAGCTGTCACGGTCCTTACAGTAAAACAAACAGATAAACTTTAACTGTTCTCGAAAATCTTTCAGTACAGCATTATATTTCTGAGTGAGAATCCATACACTTATGTTTGCATGTCTGCCACTGAAGGCAAGTTCTGCTAATATGTTTCTCTTTTTGACAATGTCTTTCTCTACAGAACAGTCATCGACTATGAACAATGTTGGCTGTCCTTCAAATTGTTTGTAAAAATATTGTAGGTAGTCATTCAGTTTTTTTTCAGGGTCTACTAAATAGATATTGCTGTCAGTCCAAATAAATAAACGGTTGTGATAAGCTTTGTTGTGTTTGATTGTTGGACAAAATATTACAATGTTTTCGAAATGATGAAGGTATCTTGTTTGTAAGAGGTTAAGAACAAATTCAGTCTTCCCACACGAAGTGGCGCCACAAAATAGGCCGCAATGTGAATCGTGCGTCATTAAGTCCATTTTAATACAAAATATAATTTTAATACAAGTAACCGTCTGCAATATGATTAAAACAAAACTTATCTTTTGGTTTACAAGATGTTTCTTAACAAAACACATAAATCCTTCCTAGCAAAACACATCTTGCATTCAACACATCATTTTCAAAATGACTACACAGACGACTGTAAAATCTTTCAGGCAAAACTAGCCTAACATAGTTCGTTCGTACACAGCACCGAGGCCATGATCATGACTGGCCCTGAGGCCCTGAGCGGGTTATGCCTTGGGTGGGACAGAGAAATCTATTGCCTCATGCACAGCAGATGCGAGATTGACGTGCGGGAGGCGTTGACTGAGTTACGGGTAGTAGGCTAGCATGAGGCATAGATTTTCATGCGAAGCCCTGCGACTCAGTGCAGCAGCTCATGAGAATTTATGCCTCATGCACAGGCCGTGGTTAGTTCGGGTGTAATCATATGGACGGCCCTCAGTGACTGACGGGCGGGTTATGGGGGCCGCGCAGACGCGACTGAGATTGACGTGCCAATAGGAGGCAGCTTTGAGTTACGGGTGAGTAGGCTAGCATGAGTGCATGTGTCACAAGTCCTGTTAGGGCTGGCCTGCGCAGAAGTCAACACTAAATACCCTTTAGTCTACTCACAAGAAGGGCCTTATCTTAAAGCTTTCTCTGTTTTCCAACAGGTTGCAAACTCATTTTGGCTCTGTGTCTGTGAAGACTTCATGGTGTTTATACATAGAGTGGGTTTTTTCCCCCACCCGCCCACAATCTTTAGTCAATGCTTGTTATGTTGTTATAAACACAGATCTAAATGAGTGAGGGGTAATGTATATAATTACTGAATTTATGACGGGGCTCTCTCTGTGTAAGAAAAAAAAATTGTGGGCATGTGGGGCCGCTGGCTATTTGAATATATGAAAGAAAACCATATAGTGAACACATAATTAAAAAAATTATACATTTCTTTTTGAATATTGTGTAGGGTCTGGTACATATTTAAAAAATTAAAAATTCCTGTATGAATATTGTGTTTGGTCTCGTACATATTGACTCAAGTCGGGTGAATACCAAGACAAGTTCGGTGCATAACGATCTTTCAGAACAGGTCCAATCATAACGCGCCTGAACGAAGGTGGCTGTTTACTAGTCTGAGGTTATGTATATATTTCCTGGAGCGCGCACTGTCGATTGTGTGGCCATGTCAATTGTATGGTGGACTGCGAAAGTAGGTCAGTTTGTTTAGAAGTGAATCGGCGCATTGTCGCCGTGTGCTGGTCTATTGTTTATTGTGACATTGTATGGATGAGTGCGGAGGGTGGTGACGTTTAAGGGGGGGGGGGTGTATTACGCAGTTTGTTTAGCAGTGACTGAATCAGCGCACTGTTAATTGTGTGGCCCTGTGCTTGCCTATTGTTTATTGTATGGTGGAGTGCGGTGGGTGGTGACGTTTTAAGGGGAGGGGGGAGGTGTATTATGCAGTTTGTTAAGAGGGCATTATGTGGTGAATCAGATACATTCTTTGCACTGAGAATTGGGATAACGGGAGATTGGAAATTCTGAAAAGTAGCCTATGTAATTTACCCTGATTTAAAACTATCGATACGGTATTACTGACATAGGTGTCATTAGCGTAATTACGTATGTAATTTACCCTGATTTAGAAGTATCGATACGGTATTACTGACATAGGTGTCGCAGGGCTCACTAATATACTATTTTGTATGTGCAGAGAGAGAGAGAGAGAGAGAGAGAGAGAGACACATACACTCTTTGGGCATAGAAGACTATTGTTTACCATGGTGGTATAAACAGGAAGTATTCTCAGGAAGGCCAACTCTGACAGCATTGAGTGGTGGGGTGTGGGGGTGGGTGGCGTGTATTTCTCGGGAAGATATTTTAACTAGCCTTTTGTTTCCAAGGGGTTGGGGGACCTGACTGGGCAGATAATGCTGTTAAATGTATTTGGTCAAGTGCGTTTGTTTATTTACGGAAAGGATTAAATAAATCAATTGTTTCTGAAATGGGTGGGGTTGTATTCTCCTATATTGTATCTCTGTCGGAGTATATGAACGCACGCAAAGTCCTGATGAGTCGTAGTTTGAATCCTAGCCTTCAGCGCGAAAACTTAGTGCTGCCTGCTCTGCGGCTTTAGACGAAGGTACGCCTTCGGAGTCCGCCCCTTTAAATACTACACCCTCGATAGTCTGTGAAACGCAGTCAGCTAAAACAAAGCGTCCTCGGACCGATGTCGTAAGCTGTTGGCCTGCGCACAGCCGTGCGCGGGACCTCAGCTTACGACGTCAGCCCGAGGATCGTTTCCTTAACGACGTGACCGTCTGCCTTCCTCGGCTATCAGGTCTGTCCAACAATACGTTCCTGCTGTTTACCACTGACAACGGGGGTCCGGTGAACGTGGGCGGATCCAGCAACTGGCCCTTGCGGGGGGCCAAGACCACCGTCTGGGAGGGGGGCACCCGGGCCGTGGCCTTCATGCACGCTCCGCATCTGCTGCAGAGGACGGGATACGAGAGTAATGAGATGATACACGTCGTGGACTGGTAAAGCAACCAACAACAATTCCATTTTCTAAAGAACCCATTATATTAGGCCCAGAGACACCAAACAAATCTTGCTCGATCAACATAGTTCAAGGTTTGTGTTATTTTCTCATGCTTCATAGAGTTATTTATTTGGGTTTAACGCCAAGCAGATGTCTGCGGCCATCTCACGGTGCTACGTTTCTGGCTGTGTTATTCTTTTGAGAGCATGGGTGTTGATCATAGGAAAGATCCGATATTCATTTGAGTTATTTTGTATTAGAACTACCTACCTTTTTAGTATGATTCGTTTTCTTGTGCACGGAGATTTGCGATCGATGTTTTGTTGAGACGCGTAGTTTCGCTACAATGTTGTAAATGTTACATTAGACTGGAAGGTTCGGGAAGGGTCGCAGCCGTTCTAGTGACCTCAAACATGAAGTCAAAGTTGTGTAGTACTCGTTGGCTACATTTAGCAACTTTTATGGGATGCGCCTATAATAAATGTTAGTGAAATGTTGTATATAGATATAGAGTGTTATTTTTAATGAATATTAGTGAGTTTTGGTTACGCATGCTTTTCTGATTGGATGAGTTGTGTAACTTGCTGGATTGTTCTGGAAATTTGTAACAGTATAAAAGAGCGTGTTAGGAAATATGTGTGTAAATTGTATTAGAGACGCAGTGTCAAAAGTGTTGATACATTGTAG
Organism: Semisulcospira habei; assembly: GCA_036245525.1. Taxonomy (NCBI): domain Eukaryota; kingdom Metazoa; phylum Mollusca; class Gastropoda; family Semisulcospiridae; genus Semisulcospira; species Semisulcospira habei. The sequence continues at coordinate 201,353,048 of BTPG01000003.1, read as the reverse complement.
AGGAGACAGTGTATCAGTGTTGCTGCATTGTATGGGAGACGCAGTGTATCAGAATTGTGGATGCATCGTATGAGACAGTGTATCAACGTGTGGATGCATTTATGGACACATTGTGCTGAGAATGCATCGGTGAGAATAAAACATTGTTGGAACTGTTACTCCAGTGTGGTCTACAACCTTTTGCCACGTTTGACGAGTTGCAACTGAGTGAAGTTTCTTTACAAGAACCCTACGTGAGTGCGTCTGGTGTGATTGTATCATACTGCGACAAGGACTACCACGTAACACACGGTATACGCTTCATTGACTGAACCCATTACTTGCACGTTTACCCCTTTGCGTGTCGGTAGCAGTTTTTTTGTTGTTGTTTGTTTTGTCTTGTTTTTGTCGCGGGGATTCCTACAGGAATCATCCCGACAAAAACTGCTACCGACACGCAAAGGGTTGAACAAAGAGGACAGCACCATATGACCTTTCCTGGGTACCTTAACGCCTTCACTCCCGGTAAAAAATAAACACCGCCCAGCTTCAAGAGTCAACTAAGGGGGTTCATGAGGATCTATACCTCTTGGGCCTGGTTGGTGCTCAGTATTCCTCGGCAGTGACGGGGTTATGATGGGATCTGTACGCTCGGATAGGCCCACACGCGCTCCACCCCACACCTCGGTTCTTTTCGATGTCGTGCCTATAATGGTCGGATTTAAAGTGGATCTCTCATGGCCCTTGAAAGTCTTTACTCGTCGTCCGCTGCCTTTTTCAGCACCACTAACGACGGAGGCGATCGACAGAAAGATGGAGTAAACGGGATGTCTGCTATACGCTCAAAATTACCAACCTCTCTCTTCTCACAGTAGTGTTAACTCATTCGAGACGAACGGCATCCGGATACGCGGCTTGAAGCCGCGTATCCGGATGTCGTTCGTCTTGAATGATCAAGCCGCGTATCCGGATGTCGTTCGTATCGAATGAGTTAATATTGTTTAGGTACATAGAGCTGTTTTTAGAATAAGCGCTTAACAAATCTTCATTATTATTTTTATTATTATTATTATTATTATTATTATTATCATCATCATCATTATATTATTATTATTATTATTATTATTATTATTATTATTATTATTATTATTATTATTATTATTATTATTATTATTATTATTATTATAACCGTTGTGTTATTATTATTATTATTATTATTATTATTATTATTATTATTATTATTATTATTATTATTATTATTTCTTTTATTATGATTATTACAAAAGGTACCCGACCTTTGTGGAGGCTGCCGGCGGGCGGCTCAACCTTTCTACCATCGACGGCATCAGTCAGTGGCAGAACCTGGTTAAAGGCTCCCCAGGATCCCGCGTCGAGTTCATCTACAACATCGACGAGGTTGAAAACACTTCCGCCATTCGCCAGGGGCACTACAAGCTCGTGCAGGGTCACCAGACCGGTCCTAACGGCTGGTTCGCGCCGGTGGAGATGACGAATGAGACGACGAAGGTAGCGATCGATATGCCCTATGAGCAAAAGGACCTTTAACTTATTCGAGACGTGCCGCCTCCGCATACGCGGCATAAGCCGCGTATCCGGAGGCGGCACTTCTCGAATGAGTTAACCATCGACGTTCGAGATGTGCCGCATACGGTACAAGGCATTTTGCTGCGTATCCTGATGCGGCACATCCAATGAATTAACAGTTCCTATGTACACTAAAAACATTGAAAACAAATCACTCCTAAACAGAATCCTTTTGCACTCAGTTTTAAGAATTAATCTTTGTAACGTTACAACGAAACGAACACCGTGCCTGCAACAGATACCCGTCACTTTAAAAACTCACACCCACCTATACCTCTTTCTGGAAGATAAAAAAGAAGATTTTTTTATTTATTCACTTTTCGTATTTTAATAATAATGGTAATGCTGCTTCTACTACTACTACTACTACTACTACTACTACTACTAATAATAATAATAATAATAATAATAATAATAATAATAATAACAATAATAATAATAATAATAATAATAATAATAATAATAATAATAATAATAATAATAATAATAATAATAATAATATAATGATGATGATTATGATGATGATGATAATAATAATAATAATAATAATAATAATAATAATAAAAATAATAATGAAGATTTGTTAAGCGCTTATACTAAAAGCAGATCTATGTACCTAAACAACTTTAACTCATTCGAGACAAACGGCATCCGGACACGCGGCTGAAGCCGGGTATCCGGATGCCGTTCGTCTACAATAATAATATATTATCATTATTATTATTATCATTATTATTGTTTTATTATTATTATTATTATTATTATTATTATTATTATTATTATTATTATTATTATTATTATTATTATTATTATTATTATTATTATTATTATTATTATTATTATTATTATTAGATGGTGCGTTACGATGCTAACCATCCGGAGCCGGACTACCAACTGTTTGACCTGAACCTTGACCCGAACGAGCACAAGGACATCCTGGCAGATCACCAGGACGTCTTCCTGCAGATGAAAGTAAGCTACGACTAGACTACGCATCTACATTGTGGGATGTTTTTTATATATAAGCTCTACTCTTAAGACTGTCTTGAGGACATGGATATCCGGATCACGTAGCACAGCGCTGGACTGCGTTCCGAAAAAAAAAAAAACAGAACTGTGAGCTTACAGGCCACGCTGTGAGAAGCTGCTTTCTTTTTACCTACTTCTGCTTTTAAGAATAATTCCTTTACACTGCAAAGCTGGTTGCTTGCTTATTTCAGTGTACGAACCAAAGGGAATTAATTCAGTTCGTTCTACGAGCAAACAAACAGTTATATCTCTTTGCTTCTTCCTTATGGCGTCTCATTGCCCGGCCAGTACGACGACAGTGAATCATGTACTGTACAAGACACTCCTTGTGTATATTCACTTGATTGCTTCACCTACAGACCTTCCCCAATAAGCAAAAGACCCTCGGGGAGACGTCGACCGTAGTAGGCCCGCGCACAGTCGTGCGCTGGCCCACTGTGGCCGACGTCGGCCCGATGACTTTTGCACACTGAGGCTAAGGTGAGGCAAACGTCAATATATATAGATCGATCCCTGTCAGGGGCCAGATGCGTTTCTGTCCTGTGTTGGTCGCGGGACAGGCACGTAAGAACGCCTGTAAGGGTCGAGGTATCCATTCGTTTGTCCAACGTTGCCCGGAGGTTCCAGTGTGTTTACTTCCCTTTTTTCCCCCAGGCTCTTCTGGTAAAGTTACTACAACTACTACAACTACTTCTACTACTACTACTACTACTACTACTACTACTACTACTACTACTGCCAATAATAATAATAATAATAATAATAATAATAATAATAATAATAATAATGAAGATTTGTTAAGCGCTTATTCTAAAAACAACTCTATATGTACCTAAACAACATTAACTCATTCGAGACGAACGGCATCCGGATACGCGGCTGAAGCCGCGTATCCGGATGCCGTTTGTCTCCAATATTATTATTATTATTATTGGATGGTGCGTTACGATGCTATTGTTTGTCCAGCGTTGCCCGGAGGTTTCAGTGTGTTTACTTCCCTTTTTTACCCCCAGGCTCGTCTGGACAAGTACAGGGAAAGTCTGGTGCCTGCCAACCTTCCACCCTACGTCGAGGAGTCCAACCCCAGTCACTTTAACGGCGTATGGTCCCCGGGATGGTGCTGAACACGTGCATGTTCTGATCTCATGTACGTCACGTGCAGATCTCGTTCACATCACGTGCGTAACTCGCACGGCTGACGTGCCATCTAACTACAAGAATAAAACGTTGACTTTCGTTAACGGTTTTTGACGTTAACCTATTACCAAAAGCCAAAGACTTAAAGCTGACATCTGAGAGCAATAGGTCGTCGAGCCCAATAATGCCGCAGTTGGCCCGAGCACAGAAATTGTACAGGGTCTAACTGCGGCAGAGTTTGGTCCAATGAAATTGTTTGGTATTGGGTAGTGTGAAAGTGGTGGAATAAAGTTAAAAAAAAAAAAAAACACCTCCAGACTCGTGTTGGATATGTGAACATTCTCAGGTGAAATGTTAACTCATTCAAGGCGTCCTGCATCAATAGCTGCGAAACTGTTGTATCTCGTTGATGGTGGCAACGCTCTACGACACTTCCGCAGCTATCGATGCGGGTCATGTTAAATGAGTTACGTTTGATTTGCCAAAGTTCTCCAAAGATAACAGTATCACAGGGCTCATAAATAATATGAGATCAATCATGGAGACAAGTAGTTGTTTCCCTTCTTCTTTTCTCAAAACATTTCAAAGAAACTGTCTCCCTTTTGATGCATTTGCACATGCACGCACGCACGCAAGCACGCACGCACGCACGCACACATGCACGCACACACAAATGCACACACACGCACGCACACATAGACACGCACGTAGATACGCAAACACACGCGCGCACACACACGCGCGCACACACACACACACACACACACACACACACACACACACTGCAATGGCAAAGGAGGAGATGAAAAAGTAGAGAGGAGGAGGGGGCGGGCACTTCCCTCCCCCTCCCCCGCCATCAATCCAGCCTTCCGCCCAGCCCGTCGTTTGACCTTTGGAGACTGAAAATTAACATGTCAGGCGCGCTGTGACCTCCCACCCCCACCCTCAATGAAAAAATATCTTTCTTTCTGCGCCACTGCACGGGTCATATATTGATGACCCCAGGCACGCTTGCATAGAGCTAATTTGTAATCTCCGATCGGAAAGTTTAATCTCGAGCTGAGAAAACCAAACTCAGTGACACGCTGGCGGCCACACCCGTAAGAATGACTAACCTCATATTATAGTCAACTCGCTGTGAGCTTAATCCTCGCACTGACAGCTGACGCATACTGTGTTTCTGCAATCTTCGTTACTTCAACGTTAACAACTTCAAACAAGTGAGCACCATCCAACTGCAAGAGACATAGATCCTCATGAGCCCCCGCGACTGCGGGGGCTCATGAGGATCTATGCCTCTTGTTGAGACCAATTTGTATCAATGTTTCTTGGACGGTGTTAGCTTTTGGTCGTTGAATGTAGCAAGATTTCAGAGAAAAAACAAGATGAGGAGTTCATCCCAAAGTCTACCGTATTGTTTGGAGCTCAGATGTCTTTATCTTTTAGGAACATTCAGACAGAGTTGTTCATATTTTTAGGCTTATTATGCTGATCCATTTCCCTCCTCTCTAAGCCAACCTCTGATCAACACACACGTCGGCGCACTCAAATAATGGCGGACCCACGGCGCATCCCGCCATTAGTACGCTGTGTGGGCTCGTGTAGCGACAGGAATCCATCTCCTTCTGCTCTAACCCACCCTCTGCCTCACACACACTGGCACACAGAAATAAAGACTGACACACGGCGATTCCCGCCATGCGTAAGCTCTCTGGTCTGGCGTAGCATAGCTATTCTGAAAAAGAATAATAGCACGAGCAGCGAAATGACGTCACTTCAAGCTTCATGTCATGGCATCATTAGTTAGTTAGTTAGTTAGTTAGTTAGTTAGTTAGTTAGTTGGGTTTAACGCCGAGCAGGCAACTAAGGCCATCTCACGGCGGGGCATCATTAGTCCCACGACGCCGTGTTCATAGTGACGACTCGATGTTACTCATCTCCTTAGTAACATTTGGCGTATCAGAGGATCAACTTTGCAATTTCTTGCTGATTTTCACGCCTAGGGCTTACAGGTCATAATAATTGACCTAATCCTATCCCAGGGCCGGGACAAACAGCAAGCTTATGCAAACACTGTTTGCGAAAAATCATCCGGGTATTAATGAAAAATATAGTGGTTTTTTTGTAAAAGAAAAATTGAAGTTATGTTAGCTGCTTTACAAATGACTGGAAAAGTGGTGCAGACAATATTTTCACAGCTAGAGCAGACAGGTAACTATTAACCTAATCGTAGCCGACAGCCGAGACAAACTGTAGGCTTATGTAAATACCGTATACCCGAAAAATAATGCGATTATTAATGAGAAGAATTCAATTGTTTTAAGATTAACCCATAGAATTTGTGAAATTAATCCCAAAAACGTAAATATAATATATATTTTTAAAATATATTTAATTATCACTCAAAATGTTAAAGAGGTACAACGCTGGTTAACAAACTCATTTAATATCTCCCTTTTATTTAGCTATATGCAAAATATCTTGTAAAAATAAGAAATATTACGGACTCCAGTGTGCATGAACCGGTTTTTATGAAACGGTCATTTACAGTGGCAAGGAACAAGAAAGAAGTGAAAGATCCTTAGATGTATTCTCGCTAGGAACATTGATTCAAAGAGATGTGGAGAGATGAACAGACCAGAGAAATAGTATTAGCTGAAGCACGCCGTGAAAGCGCGTGTCTCTGTAAAATATTGGTCACTGGTTAATTTACGTTGTCTTGATTCAGACGTGATGTGACGTGGTCGCAAAAAGACGGAATGCAAGTTGAAATACCTTCTTTTTTTTTCAAAATAAGGTCTCATGGAAAGCGTTTGACCAAAATGGCCTTGACCTATTCTGAGACGTCAGTGCTAATATCATCGCCAGACATGCATGCTTGTGTCTCTTTGTGAATACGTTAGATGAAATGAACTTGTTTAGATTCACATGATGTAAAGTGTCTCCAAGGAAATTATCTTACCTTTTGCCCAAAATCATGGAACTTGCAAATGAATTCAGTTGCTAAACTTCTCTGCTCGAAGTTGTCAAACTGTTTGTTGTTTCGATCGGTGACAAAATTATGGCTTTTGTTCACATCTCGACTGTCGCGAATAAATTCAATTCCATGCGTTTTCTTTATTCTATCGACAGACTCGATGTGCCCAAAAGCTATAACTTTGTCGCGGACCTCATCAACTACTAATATATAGTAGACAGAATAGATTTACTTATTCTTCGTAAACTCATTCAAGACGTGCCACCTACGTATACGCGGCGAATCGTAGTGGGCACGTCTCGAAAGAGTGAATACTCACCTTTAACTCATTCTACCCCAAGAGCGAAATCCTAACATTTGGCCGTTGTCCTCTGAAGACGGCATTGCAGTCCAGGACACAGATCGACCATGATAGTTCAAGGGTGATGCCAGAATAGCTTGGCGCCTATAGGCGCCAAGCTATTCTGGCATCACCCTTGAACTAGCATGGTATATCCTTATCTCCCTTTGGTGTGTCTGGGGTAGAATGAGTTAAAGCATTTAATCTACACCAAAAGGTGACTGCCAAGCGTGTAAGATGCAGAAAACGAAGAAAGATGATGATGATGAAACGTTTTTATTCAGGATAACAAGTTTTAGGCATAGCAATGCCTATCTTCCAAACTGTCCTGCTACTCTACAACACGATTAGAAGACTGTTAAAGCACAATTTATCAATATTTTGTGTTAAGACCCTTGCACAAACAAGACATGCAAACAAGTACACAATCTGCAACAAATAAGTTGCAAACTGTGTACTTTTTCGGATGTATATTTTGAAAAATGGGATTAACTCTTTTTTAAAATAGACATACAATATACTTGTATGTACCCACTCCATATTTTTTCCCTTCTGTGACACATGTACTGATATATTGCATAACAAGCAAATTAATTATCCATGAGCTTGCTTGATATACTTTCCTTCCCGAAAAGCCTTGTGGCCCTGGCCCGCAAATTTGTTGATGGATTCTGGAGCCAGGGTTTTACGAAATAACTCACAAAATACTGTTCTGCTGCAACACTAATGCATCCTTTTCAACTATGACAACGTTAACACTTTGATTAATTTTAAACTTGCCATTCTTCACCAATGCCGAAGATACTTTTCTCGTCCGTGTAAGTGCCATCGCTGTCATCGTGTGCTTTGGCACTCGCATTAAACGTGGAAACCCGTAAAAAGCGATGCAAAGAGTACACGCGACTAAAGACACTAAACTATAACTTGAAACTTTCATTGTTGTAGACATGTAACGCAAACTAGAGTCGCGTGTATATGTGCAGTAAACTAGGGGATGATAACATGTTCAGTAAGGTGAATGTGCTTTTAATAGGTCCCAACTGGTCGATGACTGAAATTTTGTTCACTCTTGACCAAACACATTACTGACAAAAACAAATAGTTACTAAATAAACAGCAATGAACACTCTTGCTTCATGCACGCGAGACGCGAAACGTGTGAACAAATCGGAATGTTCATGTTTGATATAATAAACAGAAGTTAACAAAAATCCTGATAAGTTACGCTACCCACTGAGTCATACTGAACCACACCCGTGGGAAATTGACACAGCCTGATACCCTTAATCCTTCGGACGTCGGTAGCGGTTTTAGTCGCGATGATTCCGGTAGGAATCACCGAGACTAAAACTGCTGCCGACATCTAAGAGGTTAATTTGCCCCGCTTTACAGCACACCCTCTGTGCACACAAATACATGACAACATTGCTCTGACACGAAGTAATTTGTTTGACAAGAACCAAGCAAACACAGGAAAACGTTTTCCTAACGCACACAGTGGCGCAAAACAGATCGCCATCTTAACTTAACCCTTTGCGGGTCGGTAGCGGGTTTTGTCGCGATGATTCCTGTAGGAATCATCGCGACAAAAACCGCTACCGACACGCAAAGGGTTAACTGACCTGAGACATGACACACGGCAGCAATGCGTTGATCTATCATATAATTCAAGACTGGTCCCAGAAAAACTTGACGCCGCCAGACTCCAGGCTGTTTTGGCACAACCCTTGAAACATTATGCTCGATCTTTCTCTTGAAATTAACCCTTTAGCGGCCGGGTCAAGGCGAACGCTACTGAACTGAGAGATTCAGACCGAAAAAAAGTGACCGCCAAGCGCGTAAAATACAGAGAAGAACACAACGGACAAAGAAACACGCCTTTGAAAAGAAGGAAATGATCGTCTTGTTCTATACCTGCGTATTTCTCTGTGGGCTGGCGATTGGGTGCCTGATAGGCGGGGGCAGGGGATCTAACTGTTTGCCTGTCCGGCGCTGTGATTCCCCTTGGTTTGTGTACAATTCTGCCAGCGCTAGCCTCACCTATCTGGTTTGTGAGTATTTGAAAAGACAGTTACGACAAAATGTGTTGAATGTAATAAATTGTGTTCCAGCTGTCTGTTCAAAGAGTGTTTCTTTGTCCGTTGTGTTCTTCTGAGCGGCGAGTGACACCGCGTCCTCATAAGGCCCCGCTGTAGCGGGGGCACATTAGGATATATGTCTCTTGTTAGTCCTGTGGGTTTTTTATGTCTCATTCTGTCTTATTAGCATCTGTGTTCTTCGCGCAAATGTCAGTCAGTGTGAATTGCAATCTTTTCTGACGTAAATTCGGGATCATCGGCAGGGACGGGGTTAAATTAACTCATTCGAGACGTGCCACCTCCGGATACGCGGCATAAGCCGCGTATCCGCAGGCGGCACGTCTCGAATGGGTTAAGTCAGTCTTTGAAAAATTATTTGACAAGTTCGACGTAACTAGGGCTGAAAGCATTTAAATGATCTGACTGTGAAGAATCACCGTTGAAGCCTGCGGTACCTTTCTTTGGGTGGCCTGATTCCACAGCTATGACAGTAGTTCACGGGTTGACGTCTGTACCCAATACTTGTGGTCATTCATAATTTCTTGTGGTGACACCATCACAGCCCATTGAAGCGTATTGTGTTTGTGAACTATTAAGTTCTTTCAGCGACCAGACGCCACCCCCGTCCAGGGCACACGAATACACATTGGTCGCGGGGGCTCATGAGGATCTATGTCTCTTGCAGTTGGATCGCGTTCACTTTTTCTCGGCAGTGGAGGGTGTATTAAAAAAAAACTAACGTTAAACGTTTAGGGCTATTAAAACGTCTTTTGTCCACGACGAAGGTGATTTCAAAGACGGGGCACCAAAAAGAGTACAAATTTTGACCCCAGCTGGATTCGAAACCACGACTTTTCGGGTTAATACTGAAGGAGAATACAGTTTATCAGTAATAGTACTTTATTCCTTCAGGGCAAACACGGCTAATCCGCAAGAGAAGCAGATCCTCTCGGGTGACCCAAATAATCGCCGGAGCTCATTTGGCTCTTTGTCTCTTGCCCTCGCGTAGGCCCTGCGTGCGTGTTGATAAGCCGACTGGTTTAGCTCGTTGCCGGTACTCATCATGCCGTAGGTTACAAAGTAAAGTAGGTTATAGCACTGCCCCCTCTCTTTCCTATCTTTTTTTTTTTTTTTTTTGTGTGCTTTGGCCACAGTAGATCTATGATCACTGGTCGATCATGCACATTTCTCTCCCCTGACAGTGCTATAACCTACTTTACTTTGTAACCTTCCTAAAATATTAGCACTGGCAGTCTCCCCTTTTCTTTTCATTTATCATCATGCCGTAGTCTCAGGAGGTGTCTTCACGTTGCTGGATAGGTAACCCCATTTACTGCCAGCGGACGCATATAGTGCGTGTGTCTGAACTCGTTGTTTATTCATGGCTGAAGAGCTCAAGCCGTCCTGGGAAAATGGACGCAAAGTGTTTTCACCAATACTTGTTATCATGGGTATGTACTGTATTAACCCATTCAGCCCTGACGCACTGCAGCAGGAGATGGGGTCGACCATGATAATTCAAGGGCAGTGCCAGATTAGCTTGGCGCCTGTCGGCGCCAAGCTAATCTGGCACTGCCCTTGAATTATCATGTCGATCCATCTCCTGTAACTGGTGCATAGTCGTTAGATGACGCCTCCAAAAATTTGGGAAATACGTGCGCCGGGCCGAATGAGTTAACCCAGCCACAGCCCATACAAGCATAATTATTGTGTTTGTGGATTCTTTGTTCGTTCAACGACAAGACGCCACACCCCATCCAGAGAACATGGATACAAATTGGTCTCAGCAAGAGGCATAGGTCCTCATGAGCCCCCACAATTGCGGGAACTCATGAGGATATGTGTCTATTGCAGTTCAGTTTTTTTTTCCCGGCAGTGAAGGGGTAAAATCCACACGTCAGCAGGGATAATAATCTAGACATTTGTTCAACTCCAATAATCTAGAAATTTGTTTAACTCTGACCAACCGGAATTCCAACCAGGGGGTCTCTGCGTGGGTCAGAGGGGGCAGGGGAGGGAGGTGGGGGTTGGCCGGGTACGAGGAGGAGAGAGAGGGGCGGGGCGGGGCCGGGCGGGACGTTGGAAAGGGGGTGGGGGACGGGGGCAAGGAGATCACTTGTGCCTACACGCTGTTGCAACAAAGCTTTGCTCAAACATCGATAACTTTAATGTAGCCGCCTTTATTACTGCACCTGTATTACTTTCTGTGTGCGTGACACCGTTAGATTATTTTGCGTGTAAATCTACATACACGTGGCGCTTTCGACAACCACCAGACTCAAGCAAGTAGGCCTTGGCACGCTATATAATTATGTACTCCAGACCAAAACCTAACCATACTGCCAACACAACAAAGCTCATGAGGATCTGTGTCTTCTGTAGTTTGACTGTGTTCACTTTCGTTGTTGTTTTTGTTGCGTACTTGTTTGCTTATCAAAAACAAAAATTGTGTTGTTAGCGTCACTTGTAAGCGTCTTTCCTTCTCCTTTGGTTTCTTCTCTGCACTATATGTACAGCGTATCCTTTTGAGGCCACAAAAGGTGAAACTCTTGCGTCAATGAGATAAATAGTCTTGTAATGCGTATGTTGAAATAGGGGTTAACCCATTCAGCCCTGACGCACTACAGCAGGAGATGGGTCGACCATGATAATTCAAGGGTAGTCGGCGCCAAGCTAATCTGTCACTACCCTTGAATTATCCTGGACGATTCATATCCTGCATCTGGTGCATAGTCATTAGATGACGCCTCCACAACTATACGGGAAATACGGCCGTCGGGCTCAATGAGTTAAATAATAACTATAACACATTGTGCTGTACTTGTCCTTTCTAAGCGTGTTTCTGTCCTTGCTGGGTATTTCTATCCATTTTATGCGTTTTTCAGTTATCTTTTTGGTCTTGTTTACAAATGACCGACATTCTGCTCCGCAAAGTATGTGAACGGAGCCATATGTGATGACGGCATACACTGGTCCTTTTATCTGTTCTGCAAACCAGCACTGGACTGTAAGCCAGACTTCTGGCGGAACAAAATCAGAACTATCCAAAAGCAAGAGGCATAAATCCTCATGAGCCCCGCACTTGCAGGGGCTCATGAGGATTTATGTCTCTTCCTTGCCTCATTAAATTCTGCTCCTCCACGATCCGGCGGACTGTGCTGTCCAGTGAGAACTGCACAGGTGCAAGAGGCTTAGATCCTCATGAGCCCCTACAGTTGCGGATTTATGGCTCTTGTTTCCACATTAATATCTAGGTCCTGTGCGATCACCCGGACTGCGTTGTCCGACGATGATTCTGCGAGGATTATTTTAATTCAGACCAATTCTAGCCGTCGTCAGTTTAGGGATGAATTTCTGATTTCGGCTGCACAGTACATGTTGTCCACAGGGCTGCAGTCGGTAAGACACTGAGACAACATGGAACGCGTATTACTGCTTTTAACCGTGAGTATTTTCCTCAGTGGTGTCCATTAACCCCTTTCGTGCCACAGTACGTACATGTTTGTTTCTGTAGTCTTTGTTCATTCAACAACCAAAACCAGAACCGCCCAAGAAACACAAACAAGTTAGTTAGTTAGTTATTTGGGTTTAACGCCGAGCAGGCAGCTATGGCCATCTCACGGCGGAAAAAAAAAACATAAACACGAGCGAAGTCACGATTGCTCACCGGTGTGTACCAGAAGCATAGGCAACATTCTGAACATCTCCTAGAGGCACAGATCCTCAAAAGCCCGGAGGGATCGTGCGGATCTATGCCTCTTGGAGATGTTTGGAGTGTTGTCCATGCGTCTGGTAGACGCTGGTTATCCGCCGGGACTGCGCTCTCGTTCGCTTTTGTGAGTCGTCCATTGCGAACGAAACATCACCATTGCTTTTTATTTTGTGCGTAATTCAATTGTTGCTTCTGTTGATTTGACCAACCTTTCTGCTCAAACCGCCTAACTCTCCATGTTTAACTCATTCAGCCCGACGGCCGTATTTCCCAAATTTTGGAGGTGTCATCTAACTACTATGCGACCAGTTGCATGAGATTGCCAAGACAGGCGCCAAGCTAATCTGTCACTACCCTTGAATAAGCATGGTCGACCCATCTCCTGCTGTAGGGCGTCAGGGCTGAATGGATTAACCCGTACACAGCCAGTGGACGCAAAATGGTGTTTCTGAAATCTTAGTTAACTCGATCGACGCCAAAGAAGGATCAGTTATATTAATTGATGCCAACAAAAGGCATAGACCCTCATGAGCTCCCACAACTGCAGGGACTCACGAGGATCTATGTCTCTCGCAGCTGGACTGTGTTCAGTTTTCCTGAGCAGTGAAGGGGTTAACTCCTTGCAAGGCACAACGATTAGTTTCCCGCAGTGAACAAGGCAGATGGATGGATTATATTATGAATGAAGCTGAGTGTTGGGTCTCTAACATCTTTTCGTCTTTGCAGATCGTCGTGAGTTGCATCCATTTCTGTTACGCCCAAGATCTGTGCAGTGGGAGCTTCAGTTGCACAGACCCGAATAGTGTCTGTTTTGATGGCTCTTGCGTTTGCAAGCCCAGCTTCTACAGACCTGCTCTTGGTGAAAACTGCACAAAAAGTTAGTTCCAATCAGTTATTTCAGTATCATTGTCACTAGTATCATTATTACAGTCGTCGTCATCATCTTCTTGCTTTCCTCGTTTTTTCTTGTTTTCATTTTGAATGGTTAGATATGAACATTATATGAAAGGGGCTTGCGCGTCTGTCGTCTTTTATTCTTCAAAAGTTAATGGTTATTGTCGTTCAGTCACTCCATTTTCAGACACTGTGATTGGTCACCTTCTAAAAATCGCAGAGGGTTCAATGCCACAATCCCTACCTCCTAGAAATGTAAATTTTAATCAGCTGGCCACTCCGCAATTCTAGTATAGCGCACAAAGGTCTTTCGTCTGAACGCTTAGATCAGAGCTGTCCGGCATCTTACATCATAAATAACCGGAAAACACAAAAATCAAATGGTGTTAGACGATAGGGAAATAAAACAATTGTACCTTATGTCGGCATGATTCAAGCGGTGAGCACACTACACGAGTACTACAGAAATGTGTCGCAATTTAAACTCTGAACTGAAACAGCTCGAAACTTAATTTCCATTGTGCTCCGTGTCAACACGTATGTTGTCATTGATGAATGCGTGTATGAGCTCAGTGCCGGTTGGCAAATGATGCCAATAAACCATGCTTCATATACGAAATAGACCTACCTTGTATCCAGTCGCTTGCCATACAGTTCTGCCCTCAAAATTAATAAATTTTATTACTTGAACCTAGTGAGAAAACCCCGCACTTGATTGCTACAGATTCTGATCTTGTTACTGGCTGCGTAGAAGCAGTACCGTTGGTAAACGTTTGAAATTCCAGCGGCAAAAAGCAAGCACATTTGCACGACCGGGCAAGGTAGCCTATTCACAAAGTGTAGCGTACATTTCCTAGAAAATACAGTCTGACGTCAGAAATATTTGGCGTTTTACTCCTGACGCAGACAAACATTCGAGGCTTCAAATAGAGCGTAATTTAGACTGAACCACAATGGCATTAAACCGTCTGTGTTGGTTTACTTCTCGGGTTACATCGTGGTTTGTAGTCCGATGAAGTCTTCGGCGCGTCGGTCTGAAAATCATCCCATCGGACTACTATACCACGATGTAACCCGAAAAGTAACCCAACACAGACGATTCAATGCCTAATTATAAGTGACTCATTTATTTACCATTTAACTGCCCGGGCAAAGCGAGAGCTGCCGCGCTGTCGATGAGGCTCATCAGGATTTATGTCTTTTATTAGTCCTATGTTCTTTAAGTCATTTAACCATTCAGCCCTGACGCACTACAGCAAGAGAAGGTCGACCATGATAATTCAAGGGTAGTGCCAGATTAGCTTGGCGCCGACAGACGCCAAGCTAATCTGGCACTACCCTTGAATTATCATGGCTGGCACTACCTTTAAATTATCATGGTCGATCCATCTCCTGCAACTGGTGCATAGTCGTTAGATGACGCCTTCAAAAGTTAGGGAATACGTGTGTCGGGCTGAATGAGTTAATGTCCCTATGGCATCTGTGTTCCTCACACGACCTTCGGTCAATGTGCAGTCGTTTCAGACGCGCAATTCGTGATCACTGACAGCGAAAAGACTGAACTGTCACCAACACCAAGGCAGTAATCACACAGTGAGGGCTCCGGTCAAAGTTGAATTTCGAAACTTGGGAGTTTTTCTTGTGAAAGGCCCCGCCACACATGCCCGATTTTGAGGCCGATTCTCGATCAGTTTCGAATCGGAGTGTGATCGGACCGGACTGCAAAAACGTGTGCACTGCCACACATTCCCCGACTTTATTTAGCCGACCGGTTTGAATCGAAGATCAAGGTCGCACCTGTTCAGCGAAATGGCTGCTAGTTTGGACAGTGATAATGATGTGCTTGCATTATCAGCAGTTTTGCATCATATTCGGGAAGACTGCGGCGGGTGAAACATCGGCAATAAAGTTGTACTGATCTTCCTCCATTTGCAAACTGAAACGACGTGCTTTGCGAGACGCGCTCTGATTGGTTGAAGCTTACAACTTCGGGGCCGATTCGGATCGGAAAAATAGAGCAGTTTCTAAACACCCGATTCCCAGCCGATTGCGATCGGATCGGATATATGACGTCATCCGATCGCAATCGGATCGGAATCGGCTTCAAAATCGGGGCACAACCGGCAAGTGTGGCGGGGCCTGAAGACCGCAGTAAAGTTTATGAGGCAGTTGGACAGTTCAAGAGTGGTATCAGAAAAACTTGGCGCCCAGCGGCGCCAAGTTAATCTGGCGACACCCTTGAATATCCTTTTTGTCTACTATATTGAAAATACGGTTGACTTTGAAATGGGGCTGGTCTGAGCGCGTTCCGGAGAATGCACACGATGTGCTGGGCGTGCGGATCCCGGTGTCTGGCAAAGAAGTAACAAGATAGAAATAACATCACGTGTAGCTACGCAAACCTTGTTAGATAACTAGACCGAAAGGGTTGACTGCCAGTGCTTGTAATTTAGAAAAAAACTACCAAGTTTATCCTACTCACTTGGTAGTTTTTTCTTGTTAGATAACGTACATTTGGCCGCGCGCGTGTGTGTGTCTTGTGTGTGTGTGTGTGTGTGTGTGTGTGTGTGTGTGTGTGTGTGTGTGTGTGTGTGTGTGTGTGTGTGTGTGTGTGTGTGTGTGTGTGTGACAGCGACTAGAGCCCGCATTTGTGGACAAACAAGCTTGAAACTTTATGATATGTTCTCTACGTGAATTCTCCCGAAGCGTTTTTGTTGGTGTTGTTGTTGTTTATATATAATTAGTTTACACGTTCACAAGAAAATGGCCGTTTCACCAAAAAAGGGGGGTTGATCTGCATTTGAGTCCGTAATTTTTTTTTAAATTTTACTAGGTACTTTGCATACAGCTAGATTAAAGGGAGATATTGAATGAGTTCGTAATCCAGTGGTTGTACCTCTTCCACGTTTGAATTTATTTATTTTTGCAAGTTTGGATCCATTATATACTCCATCAAACAGTCAGCCCTGGAAGAGGTTGTGTGGAACCAAAACAGTCAGTCCTGGATGAGTGACTTGAAACATCAATTTTGTCACTGTGTAACGGCGTCGTGAGACTAGCGATGCTATGACGTCAAGCTTATAGTGACGTCATTTTGCTGCTCGTGCTATTCTTCTTCACAATTTCTGTCGCTACACGAGTGCACAGAGAAGCGCCGTGTGTCCGTCTTTATTTGTGTGAGGCGGGGTGTGTGTTGATCAGAGGTTGAAATAGAGAGGAGGGAAATGGATCAGAAGGAAATCTTAAAAATATGTACAACTGTGAAAACAATACTGTTGACTTTGGAATGAAATCCTAATCTTGTGATAGTGCGTCATGTGATTGAATGGATTAGCACGAAGCAAGCTACTCTTTAACCGGATCGATCGTAAAGGCGAATGGTTTTTCTAAGCAAGATTATCTATTATCTGTGCAGGAGTAGTGGCAAATGCGGATTGTGATGACAACATCACTAGTGTCTACCAGTGTGCGGACTCCCCTGAGGCTTCTTGCTTTAATGGAACGTGCAAGTGCAAAGGCACCCACTACGTCCATAACGCAACATGCGCGAAACGTGAGTTTCTGGAACCAATCTGGACGAGTAGACTTAGGCACAAACTACATTAGGAAAGTTCTGTCTGCATACGTCTAGAGCAAGAAATGAACCAAAACAAAATCAACAGGAAAATACACTGGTAAATGTTCCGGCAATCTCTTCACAAAATAATCGTAAATATATAGCTGAAACCATGAAACAGACACTGTGCATACAGCTTCTTGCTTTAGATAATCAAGAACCCAATGCGCAATAGACCATCGTGCCGACGTCGGCCGCCGTTGACCCGCTCACAGTCGTGCGCGGGCCAACGGCGGCCGACCTCTGGCCGATGGCCTTTGCGCACTGGGAAAGAATGAAACAAGCTTTGAACGAACAAGAATAAACCTGTTGGATGTTTTGTCCTTGTTCTACCTCTGCCTGTTTATTTGTTTGGTTATTTCTTTAGAATGTAGGTAATTGGCAGTCACCTTTTTGTTAAGAATAACTCCATGAAGAAAGCAGCACGCTTAGAAAAGACAGTTGCAACACAATAAATTGTGTGGTAACGTACTGACTTTTCTAAGCGTACTTCTTTCTTCGTTGGGTTATTCTCTGCATTTTACACGCTTGGCCTTTAACTTTTTGGTCTGAATTTGACCTTGTTTTGTTGTTGCTGACTAGTTTCGTGGTGTTATGTCTTCATGGGAAATCAACAATCGTTTGGGTTTTTTTTAATGAAAAATCTATTCACAGGTCTAAATGCCGGCTCTCAGTGTGATTCGAACAGCAATGCCACTGACCAATGTGTTGATCAAGCCACCTGCGAAAGTGACATCTGTGTATGTCAATCTGATTACTTCAACAAAGAAGGAATTTGCACTACACGTGAGTCACTGAGGCAATGTCTGACGAATTTAATACCTATACCATATCTTGGCAAAAGTTTGTTTTTGTGGCTTTTCATTTAGAAATTCATCTCCTCATATATATATATATATATATATATATATATATATATATATATATATATATATATATATATATATATATATATATATATATATATATATATGGATGGATGGATGGATGGATGGATGGATGGATGGATGGATGGATGGATGGGAGGGTGGGTGGGTGGGTGGGTGGGTGGATGGATGGATGGATGGATATATATATAAATTATGTGTGTGTGTGTGTGTGTGTGTGTGTGTGTGTGTGTGTGTGTGTGTGTGTGTGTGTGTGTGTGTGTGTGTGTGTGTGTGTGTGTGTGTGTGTGTAAATTTCACTGCTCGTCTACACAGGGCGGAATAATGTTTATATAATATTATTTATTATTTTGAGTGTTTGACTGTTAACCCCTTTTCTGCTCAGAAACGGTGACAGCAGTTCAAGTGCTATAGACATGGATCGTTATGTGACCCTTCATTTGGGGTGGATCCTTGCCTCTTTGTATGCACGTCAGTTTTAATGTGAATTAACACAGATTTAAAAAATACAGTCTGTGTTATCTGGCAGTGAAGAAGTTATCTCATTCTGCTCCAGGATCGAAATCCGCATATTTTGATGAAGCTGCTCCCTGAAGACTGTATTACACTTCTGGAAACAGATCGAGCGTGATAGTTCAAGGGTTGTGCCAGAATAGCTTGGCGCCTATGGGCGCCAAGCTATTATGGCACAACCCTTGAACTATCACGCTCGAGCCATGTCTTGCCGCGGCGTGTCGGAGTTGAATGAGTTAAAGCATATATTATCCGAATACCTCAAACAGACTTGGTAATATCGGACAATGCATCTGCCGTGGTGTCAGAGACATTATTTTTGTGCGCTGGAAGTGAATATATCTGTATGCAAAAATGAGTTAAACGTGAAGAAAGTTCCACAATAACTCATTCAATGCGTCCCACATCATAGCGTCGTAGGTGTTGTATAGCGTTGCCGGCAAGGCTACAAGACACCTTCGCAGCTATTTATGCAGAGCGCCATAAATTATTTAAGCCCTTTGCATATGCAGCCACCCGTAATATTCACAGTAACGATGGCTGCACACATAACGGTTTGATATGCCAGGCGTTTAAAATCCGTTCTTTTTTCACACAGGTAAAATGGTCGGTAAAGATTGCAATCCAGAAATTGTCGACCAGAATCAGTGTGCTAACAACTCTTACTGCTACCACGACAACAGCACCTGTATCTGTGTTAAGGGATACTACAAATTCAGCGACACCTCCTGCAATGAAAGTGAATCTCTCTCTCTCTCTCTCTCTCTCTCTCTCTCTCTCTCTCTCTCTCTCTCTCTCTCTCTCTCTCTCTCTCTCTCTCTCTCTCTCTCTCTCTCTCTCTCTCTCTCTCTCTCTCTCTCTCTTTTTCTCTCTCACATTTGCTTCTACATATTACTTGCCAAGATGTACAATGCGGACTTTTTGCTGACGACACCTCAGTTCATACTACTAGTAAAGATATACAGGTAATTTCCGACAACTTACAACAAAGTCTTCATGACGTATCAGCTTGGTGTATAAATAATTCTATGGTTGTTTATCCGGTCAAACGAAATCGATGGTAATCGCCACGCGCCAAAAACAGCAGATAACGCCTCTATTACTTAACCTTTCACTTAAAGGTAGTCAGGTAGAACAGGTAAACGAACATCACGAACATCTGTCTGGGCAGTGGACAGATGTTCACATCTGCACGGGACATAGACGACCCCGCCCTCCACGAGTCCCCTGCTGCCTTGCGGGCCTGGCCGCATGGCTGCGAAAGGCTAAGGAAGGAAACCCCTGACATCAAAGCCCCCGTGTCTCCGGGGAAGGCTTTTGAGCCAGAGACTAAGACAAGGACAGTCTGATATAACACCTACGACCCGAGGACCTCAATGCCACCGTCCCAGCTTGCTAGGCCATGGCAAACGAACCAAGGGTTTAAAGCGTGGGGCCAGTACTGCGCACACTGCACTCCACCAAAAAAGCTCCACCGCACAGGCTTTAGGAAACGCCCACGGACTATGACACTGACCTTTCCAAGTCCTGTAGCGATGGGCAAGGGGCAAAACGGCAGGTGAAAGATGACACTGGAAGCCGCAGTCTCAAACCTGCATGCAGGCGGTTCAGGATATTGGTCGCCTGATGTTGACCTGGGGATGACAACGTCACTCGGCACACCCTGAACGACCAAGCAGCCTTCTCTAGGGACAGCACTGCTTGCTCCACACGGAGAGGGGCCTAGAAAAGGTGGCCTAACCAAAGCTCATCCCCTCGTAACCCCAGTTGGCTAGCCGCGATCAACGGGCATCTTCTCATGCGGTCAGAAAACAAGAAAAAACAACGGATCCACTCTCAAGACGACCACGACCGGACTCAACGTAGCATGCTGGAACATCCGAACCATGCTCGACACAGCAG
Source organism: Semisulcospira habei (assembly GCA_036245525.1). Lineage (NCBI taxonomy): Eukaryota > Metazoa > Mollusca > Gastropoda > Semisulcospiridae > Semisulcospira > Semisulcospira habei. Next base: position 201,332,379 of record BTPG01000003.1, on the reverse strand, counting down.
ACAGCGGACGCCCTGAACGTCGCTCCGCCCTCATTGCCCATGAATTGCGGAGGTTAAACATCGACATCGCCGCGCTCAGCGAAGTACGCCTCCCGGAGGAAGGCAACCTCCAAGAACTTGGCGCTGGCTACACCCTCTACTGGTCAGGCAGGACTGCATCAGAAAGACGGCTCTCAGGCGTGGGCTTCATGGTGAAGACCCCCATTACGACTAAGTTGGAAAACCTACCAACGTCCATGCGCCTCCCACTGAGACACCAGCAATACGTCACCCTTCTCAGTGTGTACTCCCCATCCCTCCTGACAGAGCCTGCAGAAAAAGACAAGTTCTACTCTGACCTGCGCAGCCTCCTGCAGACGACAAAGTCACCATCCTTGGCGACTTCAACGCCAGAGTGGGCCAAGACTCTGAAGCCTGGAAAGGAGTCCTCGGCAAGCATGGCGTTGGGAACTGCAATGACAATGGTCGCCTACTGTTGGAGTTCTGTGCAGAGCAGCAACTTGTCATCACCAACACTACTTTCCAGCAAAAGGACAGTCGGAAGACCAACTGGATGCATCCTCGCTCCAAGCACTGGCACCTTATCGACTATGTCCTAGTGCGTCAGAGGGACCGCAGTGACGTCCTCCTACCAGAGTGACGCCCAGCGCAGAGTGCCACACTGACCACCGCCTTGTTCGCTGCAAACTCAGGCTCCGCCTCAAGCTGAAACCCAAGAAAGCCCCCCCCCCCCCCCCCCCCAAGAAAAAGCTTGATGTTGCCAGCCTTCAGCGTGACGACAAGAAAGCTGCCCTTCAGGCCGATTTACAGCGCATGCTCAAAGACACAGTTGATCCAGCAGACACTGAAACACTCTGGGAACAACTGAAAGCTGCTATTGTAAAATATTCTGTGGAAGTCTTGGGCTTTGCTAGAAAGACGAACAAAGACTGGTTTGACGAAAACCACGTAGAGATCCAGGAACTTCTAGCAAAAAAAAAAGAGCCGCCCACCAGGCCCACCTAGCCCAGCCTTCATGCCCTGTGAAGAATTCTGCCTTCCGCCTCATCTGCAGCAGTCTCCTGCTCAAGCTTAGAGAGCTCCAGAACGAGTGGTGGTCCAAACTCGCACAGAGGACCCAGCTTTGCGCTGACAACGGTGACTACAGGGGCTTCTACGAAGCACTGAAAGCAGTGTATGGCCCTAGGCACATGATACAAAGTCCCCTGCGAAGCGCTGATGGACAGGCACTCCTCACAGATAATACCTCCATCTTGAACCGCTGGTCGGAATACTTTCAGGATCTTTTCGGCGCTGAGCGCACTGTTCAAGAAACAGTCATTCTCCAAATCCCACACCTCCCACTAAAGGTTGAATTTGACGAACCGCCCACCGCCGAAGAGACCATCACAGCCATCCACCAGCTCAAGAGTGGCAAAGCAGCAGGCATTGACGGAATCCCGCCAGAGATCTGGAAACATGGAGGCCCAGCACTGCACAACAAGCTCCACGACCTCTTTCTCTGCTGCTGGGAAAAAGGAACACTACCAAAGGATCTCCGTGATGCAGTCATCATCACCCTGTACCAGAACAAAGGAGAGAAGTCTGCCTGCTCTAATTATCGTGGAAATACCCTGCTGTCCATTGCCGGGAAAATTCTCGCAAGGTTGCTCCTGAATCGGCTGGTACCTGCCATCGCTGAAGACTACCTGCCAGAGGGCCAGTGTGGCTTCAGAGCCAACAGGAGTACCCCCGACATGGTCTTTGTGCTGAGACAGCTTCAGGAGAAGTGCCGCGAGCAGAGCAAAGGGCTGTACGTAACGTTTGTCGACCTAACAAAAGCTTTGACACTGTGAGCAGGCAAGGTATGTGGCAGATCCTGGAGCGACTATGCTGTCACCCAAAGTTCCTCAACATGATCGTCCAGCTCCACGAGGACCAGCAAGGCCAGGTCAGACTAAACAGTGACCCCTCAGAACCATTCCCCGTTCGCAACGGCGTGAAGCAAGGCTGCATGCTGGCACCGACCCTCTTCACCATCTTCTTTAGCATGATGTTGAAGCAGGCCACAGTGGACCTCGACGATGACGACGCAGTGTACATCTCGATGGCAGCCTGTTTAACCTCAGACGACTGCAGGCTCACACCAAAACCCTAGACCAACTGATTCGTGAGCTGCTCTTTGCTGATGACGCTGCCCTCGTTGCATACACAGAAAGAGCCTTGCAGCGCATTACGTCCTGCTTCGCAGATGCCGCCCAGCTCTTTGGACTTGAGGTCAGTCTGAAAAAGACAGAGGTCCTTCTTTAATCAGCCGGCACCCAAGGAAGAGCATCGCCCCTCCCACATCACCATCGACGAGTCCGAACTGAAGTCTGTACACCAGTTTACCTACCTTGGCTGCATCATCACGTCCGACGCCAAGCTGGACAAGGAGCTGGACAACAGGCTGGCAAAAGCGAACAGTGCTTTCGGACGACTATTCAAGCGGGTGTGGCACAATCAACACCTGAAAAAGGCACCAAGATCAGCGTGTACAGAGCTGTCGTCCTCACCACTGCTGTACGGTTCCGAGTCCTGGGCCCTCTACCGCAGCCAACTACGACTCCTCGAACGCTTTCACCAGCGCTGCCTGCGTACCATCCTCAGCATTCACTGGAGTGACTATGTCACCAACGTCGAGGTCCTTGAACAGGCGGAAACTGTGAGCATTGAGGCTTTGCTGCTGCGGACACAGCTTCGCTGGGCGGGGCACGTCTCCAAGATCACTCTGTTCGGCGAGCTCGCCACTGGACACCGAGATAGAGGGGCACCAAAGAAGAGATACAAAGACGGTCTCAAGAAGTCACATAGTGCCTGCCAAAACGATCACCGCCAGTGGTGTTTGCTTGCTGCGGACCATGACACCTGGCGCTCCACCATTCACAAGGCAGCCGTCTCCTTTGAGGACTCTCGCAGAGCTAACCTTAAGGACAAGCGGCTTAGGAGGAAAAATAGAATTGTCGTAACTCAGAACCCTGACCAGACCTTCCCCTGCAGCCACTGCGGTCGAACCTGCCAGTCCCGGATTGGCCTCCGCAGCCACGAAAATGCCTGCAGACGACGTGGGCAAGCCCTATAGAATCTTCGTTCGCGAAGCCAAGCCAAGACTAGGGATTACAATCGACAGTCAGCAAAAATGGCAAGTTTATACAGACGCCTTATGCAAAATAGTAGCCAAAAATCTCTTTATGTTATCAAAATTGAAATAGTATACTGATTCAGATACCCGTAAACTATTTTATAATTCTCACATACGTTCTCACGTCGATTACGTGTCAACGGTATGGGATGGATGTAGTGAGGTCCGTTTAAAGAGACTCAATTCCCTACACAGAGGGCGGCCAAAATAATCGGTCCTGATCCATACCTAACCACTGAAGAAAAGCACAAAAAGCAGGTCTCCTGCTTCTTCAAAATCATTTCAAATATAACACAAAAATTTTAATGTTCAAAGTGAGGAAGCGCAAAACACCTGAGTACATCTCCACTTTGTTCTGCAAGTGAGTCCAAGCTTGGAAACATTAGAAAGCTTTTCATCAGTATTCCCAAAACCAAGGATCGATCTATATAAAACCAGCTTATCTTTCTCAGGGACACATATATGGAATGCCCTTCCCGGCTATGTAAAATCCGCCTCCTCGCTAGACTCAACAACAGCACTGTCCGGTTTAGAAAAGTTAGTTAATACCCCTACTAAAACCACATC
>BTPG01000003.1:201316152-201323652 GCA_036245525.1 Semisulcospira habei | reverse complement strand
TGTTTGAATGTGTACGTAGGTTCGGAAGGGTATGTTCGTCTAGTTTTTTAGTGATGTTTTAATCGAGTCTTTAACCATGTTTTTTAGGTTGGGTTGTAGTGTGGTGGGTGTCGGATTTAGTTGTTTATGTCGGCTGTCGCCGAGTGAGTATATTTAAAGGGCCATGTTGTAAAATGAATTAAAGTGGGTATCCTTTCAAATATATCTGTATTAAGTCCTAGATGCAATGTAATAAGTTTGTCACGTTGGGTGGTTGCTGGTGATTATTTCATATCGTTGTATGTACATGTGGATGTTTTGATAATGTTGGTTTTAGCAGTGGCAATGTTGTTATACAAAAGTGGTTGTGCTAGCTTAATGTTAGTGTAATGGAATAGTGCAGACCTGGTGAATGCTGAATGTACATAGGAAGCTTTCATATCCATGATTGTATATTTAATATGGCCAAGGCGGATATTAGGGTGAGACGAGACACGACTCACGTGGTTTGTGAGTAGGTGCGTGTCAAATAGGCCAGAAGTAACTGTGTTAGCACTTTGACTGACAATGCGCCCTTTTCCAGTGCACTGGCTTCGATCATTGGCTTCAAAGACTGGCGTCGAAGATTGGCTTCGATCATTGGCTTCGAAGATTGGCTTTGAAGATTGGCTTCGAAGATTTCGTTCTTCGATCTCATCCACGACCAACGGTGACGCATCATCGGGAGTCGGAACGCCTTCGCTAGCCGGTCCTGTTGGACAAGTACGTTGGGCTACAGCAGGCTGATTCTACGTTCTGAGCGTCGGTCACAGGCGTGCGTGGGCAAGCGCGGCTACGGTGTTCTGTGGTGCAGGGGTAGTACTCGTACGTTATGAGCCACCCTGTCTAGTGTGGGACAGAGGACACTGTACAGAGACAAAGTTACCCGCCTTGTATAGCCGTTGGCCATGTTAGTCATATTCACCTGTTAGTCATATTCACCTGTTAGTCATTTTCGTCTATTAGTCATTTTCACCTGTTAGTCATATTCACCTGTTAGTCATATTCACCTGTTAGTCATTTTCACTTGTTAGTCATTTTTTTATCTGTTAATCTTTTTTCAGTGTTAATACGTTATGAGTGTATGCGTGGGTATGTGTGAGTGTGTGGGGCGTTAGTGGGTTGGGTTGGGGGTTAGAGTAAGAGTGGGTAATAAAGGATTTGTTTGTTGTTTATCACTGGCGTTGTGTGATTTATTTAGAGTGGGTGGGTTTTCTCGAGTGTCTGCACTCATATTGTCCACGGCGCCCTGACTCCGTCAGGCGTGTCGTGACACTGACCTCAGACAGGGGCACGACAACTTGGCATCCCTTGTCCTCGACAGCGAGGTAAAGGCCAAAAATGAAATCAAGGCTACCGATACAGGGCTGCGAGAGTTGATTAACACAACTACAGCAGGGATGAAAAACGACCACGCTATACTCGCCAAAAAGATGAGCAACCTCGATTCCTCCAGAGACTGTCATGCAGGAAAGCTAGACGAAATGATCAACAAACGCCTTGACACTTTCGTTAGCCAGTCCATTGCGATAAAAAACCTCATGCTCGACAACCTTCCCCAGCAACCTCCACCTCTGCACCCTGCTTCCAGCACAATCATGCTGACATTGTCAGCGTTGAATTCCAAGCCAACGTGTCAACATCAAACAGGTTCCAGGGGTTGGGCCAGGATGATAATCAGTCTGCTGTCCTCCAGCCCCAAAATACCGGCGTGAAAATGGGACAGCAAACTAACAAGCAGCAGGACAGCAGTATGACACCACTGGACAGACTCCGCAAAATAAAAATCCGCCCTGAGGTAAACACTCTTCTCATTGGAGATTCTGTCACCAAATTCATCGATGAGAAGAAGATGACGACTGCTGACTCTATGGTGCAGAATTTGTCAGTGTCAGGCCTCAGGGTGGATCACCTGGGTCAGTGGCTGAGTGCACAACCCCTAAACCCTAATATACGGACTGTCACCATCCACATCGGCATCAACAGCTGCTGGGATGGGGCTGTCAGCCAACAGACCTGGCTCAAACTTTGTGGCCTGCTGTCAGCAAAGTTCCCAAAAGCCAGACTACAAATGTCTTCCATCCTACCGACACGTGGCAGCCATCATCACCTACACCGACCTGCACACGACTCAAACAAAGCCCTCAAAACTGTGTGCAAACAGGAAAAGGTCACTTTTATCGACCACACATCAACTTTCCTGTCAAGCAGAGGTGCACCCAAGCAGGTCATGTATTATGATAAGCTGCACCCCAGCGACCACGGTGTTAGTGCACTGGCCCGGAACATACGACGCGCTGACCTGCCGCCGACGTCCCCGGGTGAGGACAGACGGGCCGCACAGAGCAGTGGCCACTCATCCGGTCCGCGTCCTCTCCCCGGGTCACAGTACACTGGTGAGGACAAGCGTATTACGCAACACCACCAGCAGCCCGGGCCGGCCCCCGCCGCTCTTGAGCCAGCCCCTGGTCAGGCCGCTGATAGGCGTGAGTCTTCTGCGAACAACAGCAGTGGCATGGAGGCTTCTCGCAGGTCTCGGGCACACACCACCACCCCTCTGTGTCAGGAACAGAGGCATAGTCGGCCGCTACAACTGTCCGCTGCTACGGAGTACCCTCCCTTACCATCTACTATGACAGCGAGCCATCTTTCAGCGCCTAATACCAGAGGATGGGAGAAGAGGGGATTAGCCCCCACTGCCTCCCCTCTTGATTCACATCAAGTTCAGGCGCTAAGTGTTAGCATTGCACAAGCCATATTGCAATTCTACTCACAGCAGTAACCCGCACCCCACCCCATTACCCTCCACTTCACCGCACGCCCTCCTCCGTCCTCCCCCCTTTCCAACCCTTCCCCCCTCCCCCCGGTGTAATTAGGGAAGTTAGGGATGTTTGTTTGTTGTAGCGCAGACTGCATTATTTTGTTTGTTCGCGCTGTAGGACACTGCAAGCTGAACGTGGACACTCGTGTGTATTCAAGTGCCGTTCACATATAATATATGAATATATAAAACTGTCGTCTGAAACAGTGTTCGTGACTGTTCGGGTGGACAGAGTTTCTGCGTCATTTGAAATTTTCTTTTCTTTTAGGTTGTGTGCTATTTTTCTCATTTGTATTCTTTATCAGGAAATACTGACTAAGATTATGTGTCATTTTCTTTCGTGACACAAAGACGTCAGTGACTTGACCTTCATTGTTGATTAGAAAGAACAACAACCAAACATTACAGGCCTAGCATTGTGTAGAGCGAGTGCTTACGACGCCCAGTGTAGTTCTTCACGATACAGATTAATTACACTGTACACGGAGTCGCTTGAAGGACTTTCTCTAGCGAGCTCTGCAGTCTCATTGACGGTATTTCCGTCAAAGTGTGGACTATAGTTTTCAATGCTAATGTATATCTGTGTTAATATTCATTAGTTGCACGAATCGCAGCCACACAGACTCTCACTGTTACTTGTGACAATTGCTGAAAACTAATTTTCTCCTGATTTTAATCTTTTCTTGATTCGGGGTGTGAGACATTGAAGAGTATTTTAGTCCCAACGGATGTGTGTAAGCCTTCTGAAGGCCTATTCCCCTGCGTCCAGTGATTACGCCTCTAGTCTTTGTGTGTTTATTGCATTTAGTTAGTGATTTTATACTTTTTATTTGTATTATTATTATTATTATTTTCTATTTTGGCACGTGTTACGAATACATTCTGTTGATTTTCTTCTCTTTTTTTTCCCCCTCTTTTCCCACAAACACATTGACTTTGCGTGAAATGTGTGGCGTAAAACTCAAGACGAAAGATCTCCGCATTGGTCATCTCAATATTTACCATCTTTGCAATAAGTTGCCTGACATATGTGTTTATCTAAATGGAGCAGACCCGTTTCATATTTTGGACTGTCCGAAACACGTCTCAATTCAAATATATCAGATATATCCATCCAAGTTCCTGGATTTACTGTCATGAGACGTGATCCTACGGCCCATGGACAGACAGGATTAGCAGCTTATGTTCACTCGTCTATTCAAGATTTTATACGTAGACGACATGATTTAGAAACCAAAGATGTTGAGTGTATGTGGCTTGAGCTGAAGGCCCCCCAATCTCCATAATTTCTTATCGGCTTTCTGTACTGCAACCCTGCTGCGAACTTTGAGTGGTATGATGATTTCCTTAGTATGTGTGATAAAGCTTGTAATTACAACTCCAATGTCATCCTCATGGGAGACTTTAACATAGACATGCTAAAGCCTCACCATGCGTGGGACTCTACGTTAATGTTGTTGGGTCTGCAACAGTTAATCACTTCACCCACACGGATCACACAAACAACATCCACACTCATATATCATATATACACAACCAAGCCAGAGTCTGTTCATAATGTATCTGTCGATAACCTTAGTATCAGCGACCACTTTCCCATCCGCTGTACGTGGTCTACTAAAATCCCTAAAGCAAAGAAAGAATGCCATACGTATATCACCTATCGCTCCTTTAAAAGTTTTAATGAAAGCGAGTTTCTGTTTGATCTTAACAGCGCACCCTTTGATGAAGTATTTAGTAAATCTGACCCTGACAGCGCTCTGTCTGTTTGGTATACCATCTTTCTTAAGATCTTAAATAAACATGCGCCCCTGCGGAGGAGACGCGTCAAACACGCATCACTCCCGCCGTGGCTTACTCAAGACATCATTCAAGCCATGAGGGTGAGAGATGATCTGAGACAGCAGAAGCGCTTCACTGAATTTAAGCGTGAGCGTAATCGCATAAAATCTCTTGTGTGACAGGCTAAAAAATCTTTCATTGATCGCTTGATTAAACAAGACAAAGACATAGAAGTACCCAACGGAGAAAGAAACACGCTTAGAAAAGACGGGTACAACACAATTTATTAATATTTCGGGTAAATACCCTTTGTCAAAATAAACAAACAAACAAACAGTTTGTTTATTTTGACAAAGGGTATTTACCCGAAATATTAATAAATTGTGTTGTACCCGTCTTTTCTAAGCGTGTTTCTTTCTCCGTTGGGTACTTCTTTGCATATTACACGCTTGGCAGTCACCTTTTTGGTCTGGATTGAAGACAAAGACATGTCCACGCTCTGGCGCGCTATGGCAGTAGTGACTGGAGGCAAGTGTAACAAATCTTTAATCCCTTCTGATCTGACTGCAGACATGTTTAACGACCATTTCCTTTCAGTTGCCGAGTCTCTTGTCCCTTCAGAAGCAAGTTCTCAGTCTACTCTTGCTCAGAGAGACTAGTTGATATTTGTAGAACGCGAACTGCAGGATCTGATCCTTTCGTGATTCCACCACTGGCAGTGCACGAAGTCGGTAGGGCAATTAGTTCAATTAAGAATAAGAAATCGTCAGGGCCAGATGAAATCAGCCCCAAAATACTTAAATTAGCTATTCCTTATGCTATTGAAACAATAACCTATATTTATAACTTGTGCATTCAAACGAATATTTTCCCAAAGGAACTTAAAAAGGTCAAGGTTATACCCCTCCCAAAACAAGAGATATGACTGATGTTAATAACTATCGCCCCATCTCACTATTGTCCATCCTTAGTAAACCACTGGAACGGCATATCCATAAACATCTCTTGGAATATTTAGAAAATCATACATTAATCCATCCCCTTCAGTCGGGATTCAGACCAAAGCACAGCTGTCACACGGCCCTAGCACGTCTAACTGATGTGTGGCTACGCTCAATAAATCAGGGCAAAATTACTGGCGCTGTATTTATTGACTTACGAAAAGCCTTTGATCTTGTGGACCATAAACTTCTACTTCCAAGCTAAATGTGTACTTCGGTAGTTCGTTTGGCAATAAATGCATTTTTTCCTCAAATACCTACAGCCAAAAATCTCTTTACCACCATGGCACAACTCCACTTTTCGCCTCATATATTAGCGACAGACAGCAGCGCGTCATGGTCAATGGATCATACTCCTCAAGCGGATTAGTAACACGGGGAGTTCCCCAGGGTTCAGTCCTAGGGCCTTTTCTGTTTTGCCTCTTTATAAATGACCTGCCGCTACATTTGACTAGCGACAAAATTTCATGTGATTTATTTGCTGATGACGCCACAATTCACACCCCGGACAAGAGTATTGGTTCTTTAAATGGCCGTTTACAGCAGGGTTTGAGCGAAATTTCCACTTGGTGCTCAAACAATGAAATGATTTTAAATCCTTCCAAAACGGAATACATGACGATAGCAACCCGTCAGAAGCACCAGCTCAAGCCACTTACACTCAGCCTGACTATCCATAACGACATCGTTACACAGGTCACGGAACACCGATTACTTGGTGTAGTTGTTGATGACCAGATGAAGTGGCAATCGCACATAAATGCTGTATGTAAAACTGTTGCCAGAAATGTTATTATGCTTTCAAAGTTGAAGTACTTTATCAATGTTGATGCCCGCAAGTTATTTTACAATGCACATGTCAAATCCCACATCGATTATGCGTCCACAATATGGGATGGCAGCGGTGACATACACTTGAAGAGGCTTAACTCCCTGCATCGGAGAGCAGCGAAACATATCCTGCCTGATTCAGCCCTGACAACTGACGAAAGACTTAAAAAACTGAAAATGCTACCTCTTAGCAAGCATCACCTCTTAAACAAGGATGTGTTTATGTATATGCCAGCTAGTACCCCACTCTTTTCACGAAAACACCCATCCCCACCTCGTCCCATGTTAGCAAGAGCCCCGCACTTGACTCACACCCACCCACCCCCTCTCCCCTCCCCCTCCCTCCGAGCTACAGCCTGTTCACCCCCTACCGATTGCACTCCCTCATCCCCCGCCCCCTCTTCTTCATCCTAACACGCCGCGACTTTCAACTTTGTCTCACACTGAGCCCCACTCCCCCCTTCACCGTACATCCCTTTCTTCGCTTCACTACACTCTTCTCCACTGACCCTCCCTCCACCCCCTTTTTCCTCTTCCCTCCTCTTTACATCCCGTCTCTTCCACCTCGCCCAATCCTTCTTGGAACTTCTTTTTACCTCTTTCTTCCCTGCCCCTAACCAGCAGCACTATGGCAACTCGATCTGTTGTACATCATCTTCCCACCACACCCACCATCCAGCGGGACCCAGTACTGAAAGACACTCTTGACAAACTGCAAACAAGGTTTGAAAGCAAAGGTCCTAATGCTCTCAGTACACTTAAAACGTGGAGAAATGCCCTGTATGTCAGATATATGCAGCATTTGCCGAACAACAGTTCCAAAGCATACAAAGTATCATGGGAAGACTTTGATTTTGAGAATGACGGTATTACCATTGACGGCTACATCTCCCCTTACACCCCTGTTTCTGACAACATGGCCAAGACAATTGTCAAAATCTACGAAGGGCCAGTACAAACAGATGACAACAAATAAATCGTCATCACAGTACATTTCCGGGAAAGAAGGACGACCGGCGGCGCCTGCATGATCCAGGGAAAGAGAAA
>BTPG01000003.1:201268652-201311152 GCA_036245525.1 Semisulcospira habei | reverse complement strand
ACCTGAAAACTGAGCTCGACAGCTTGTGCCGATCGCTCTCTCCTCCAACAGTCATACAGCTGAACAACCCATCAAACACTGCAGAAGCCCCCGCCAGTGGTACCCGTGTTCCGGTCCTCTCGTCACCGTCTCAAGTGTTGAAAGTTGACGAGTCAACTCCGAAAATGAGCGCTGAAGGGGATAACGGAAGTGAAGAGGCGCCGGCTAATCCCATCATCTGCCAGCCACCGCAGGATAAGGTCCCGTTCACCGTGCGGCTACCAGCTATAGCTAAACTAGCGTGACTATTAATCACCGTGAGGCTACAAGCTAAAGCTTAACTAGCGGGACTACTAATCGACGACTCCAAACTACGGGGAGTGGATCGCCGGCGGCTGGACCCCAGCGAGGCCACGTGCGTCCACACCCTGCGCGGAGTCAAGGTTGGACAACTGGCTGCTGCCCTGGACCAGTGTCAACCGCGTGCTGACATCGGACAAGTGGTGCTTCATGTTGGCAACAACGACTGCGCTTCAGGCCATGCCATTGATATCATCTTGCAGGACTACCAGAGTTTCACGTCCGACGTCCCTTTCCGTCAGCATCCATTGCCATTACCTCTGTCCTCCCGCAATGCCGGTGCCCCCTGCAGAAGTGTGCGCAGTCGATGAACGTTTGACGAAACTTTGTCGCCAGGAAAAAAGTGCACTTTCTTCAGGAGTCCGCCCTACTATACATCCAATGAAGCAGTGGTTACATCACTGTTTGGGCACGACAGACTGCACCTCACCGACAGTGGTGTCAGTGTCCTACTCAAGAGGTTCCTAATCCAGACTCAACAGTATCGCGACCAGCGTGCCAACCATCCATCGATGAGTGGCGACAACCAGCGACAGGCAGCCAGAAATGTAGATAACCAGCAGCAGAGACGGGATCATGCCAAAAAAAACTCTGCCAACAACACACATGCAGTTGTGTAGTCTGTCCCTAACCGTCGCTGGAAAACCGTCAACAATGCTGTTCCCTCCAATGACGGCAGAAGTGAAAGTGGTCTCCCAGTTGCACCCTATGGTGACCACCACTAGGCTTCAGCTAACATCCAGTCCCAAGGGGAAAAGGGAGTCCCGCTTACCAGCGAGTTCCACGGAAATATCACTGGGCTGAGCAACGCTGCTGTTTCCAGCTTCCCAACCCCTCAACCAGTGCCTTACCTCCGTGTGGACTTGATGCCGGACCCCTTCGCACCCCTCCCTGTGGTAACTCGCGCTGGTAACTCGGTCGTGCTATGGCCACACCTCGCTTCGCACGTATTACCTATGCCACCGTTCTCCCCCTTCCACTCCGCCTTGCCGCAGTACCAGTTTCTCTATCCCCAGTGGCAGCTCCCGTTACCCCTCCCCTCCCCCCCCCCCCCCCCCCCCCCCCCCCGCGGACTGCGGCCCCAGCCGGTGATGTGATCGGAATACGTGTCAACACGATCTTTTGTAATGACTTTAATAGGACTTAGGCGCGATTTAGACCCAGTGTCTTGGAATAGCTGAAACTTATTGTAACGCACGCAGACTTCCCCCCAGTCGCACGTACAGACTCTCGCACAACAGACGCATACACCTTGGTTTGTGTGCATACACCGTAATTCATCCTTGGTTGTGTGCAATACACCGCCACTGATTCAGACGGGCGTATTCACGCGGTAAAACTCAACACAAGGGCTTCCTTTCTAACAAAGACGTTTATAACCAAATAATAAAAGAACGCTCAAGAGATTATCACAACTATGTACGCCACACCTTCCTCACTACAAGCACCTCAACACCACATACACACACACAATGTAATAGCCAGGCTAGGTGCTGTCTCTCACAATCCAACCTGTTTTTGGTGTTCTCGCCTGGTTACGTTCAGTCCTTTCACGTGGCGTGCAAGTCCTCTGCCGTACGCTCCCGAGTCGTCCCGTCTCTCGTACCGTGGACGACCTCGTAACTCGCTCTGTAGCACAGTCCTTGCTGTAACCCGGGTGTCTCGGCACCGGTCGCTCACTCCATGAGTGAAGAGATGGAGAGATGACCTCACAATTGCTACCTGGTGACTGACGTCTCGGCGTCCGTCGCTCCACTCTCCGACAAGCAGTCTGAATAAATAATAACGTCCTAGTATCATAACACTTTCTAAACACACAACATATTGGATAACATAAGATACATTCCGTAACCTGGCTGATACAAATAACTCTCACACGTTCATTCCCACACATGTGCTTCATAACCCAAACTACTTTCGTAACACCCCGTAACTCTGTCACTATCTTGAAACAGACTATAACCTAACACTCGCGCTATACGTTCTTTCATACACTGGAAAAGACTATACTTAACAACGTACTACCTTCATAACGAATTGGGTTTACTCACCTCACATATCTTAGTTATCCATCTCGGTAAATAACTTCATAGAAACAACCGGTTGCCTCAATGAATTCCAAACCAACATAACGGAACCAAACCAGTCAACACTACACAACCGAATAAACTCCTATTAACGCGTACTATCTTTAAAGGCCCCGCCACACGAGCCGGTTGTGCCCCGATTTTGAAGCCGATTCCGATCCGATTGCGATCGGATGACGTCAATTATTCGATCCGGTCCCATTCAGCTGGGAATCGGGTGTCTAGAACCTGCTCTATTTTCTCGATCCGAATCGGCCCCGGTTGTAATCTTTAACCAATCAGAGCGCGTCTCGCAAAGCATGTCGTTTGAGTTTGCAAATGGCGGAACACGCCTGTTTTGTGATCAGTACCACTGCCGTTGCCGATGTCTCGTCCGCCTCTTCCCGAATATGATGCAAAACCGCTGATAATGCAAGCACATCATCATCACTGTCAAAACTAGCAGCCATTTTGCAGAACAGGTACGATTTTGATCTTCGGTTCAAACCGGTCGGCTAAACAAGTCGGGATGTGTGGCAGTGCACACGTTTTTTTAGTCCGGCCCGATCACCTACCGATTCGAAACTGATCGGGAATCGGCTTCAAACCCGGGCACGTGTAGCGGGGCCTTAACGCAGTAACCATCAATAATACATAGAAACATACCTCAATTCTAGGTTTCAGAGTCTTGGGATGTAGGCTAAGGCATCTCACACAAGTCTGTGCTATAGTTTGGCATCCTGTCTCGGAAGACAATGGAGTATATGTGCTTGCTGGGTCAGTCACTGGAGTGACCTCTCCAGGGCGCAAGCCTGGGCGAAGTGTATGGAGATCCTGGGGTGCCCAGTCGTCAAGATCCCCCTCTCGGCCTCGCTGATGTATCCAAAGGAATGCAAAGCAGTACGTTTGGCACCAGTTTGGCTGCAGGAGCTGCCAGAACAGTGCGTGAATACAGGCAGCTGTCTGCCTTCGGGGCTCCACTCCTGATTTGAAGGGTTTACTCCTCCACATTTAGCCGTTGGATCCTGAACCTGATCTCCTCCGTCCTCTAGCCGTTGGCTGTCAGAAACAGCTGATCCGCCTAGTGGTGCAATGTGAACACCACCCCCTCACGTGGTTTAGCTGAGGTGGCTTGCCAGGGTGTGGCGCTTGGAGCCAGCACGTGAGAGATTAAGGAGATGGATGAGGACCATTGATGCCCGTCTATAGGACTATATAGTACCAACCTGGCATAAGGCGCGACATGTTTGAGTGCTACTGTGCGGCTGTCCGGGTAGTTTCTGGTCTCCACTCTGATCACGTAGTTCATGTAGATAACTCTGAGAGATCCGTAATACACAGGTCCTCGCCGGCCTCCAGTACACTCTGAAATTAGTCCAGCAGTCATAATAATAAATCCCAACAATAATAAGAAAAAAAAAGAAGTAGAAGAAGAAAGAGTCAGATTGTAAAGCGTTAAGCCGTTCAGTGTCTAGAAAATTTGAACACCACCCAGCTGCATGAGGAATAGATCCTCATGGTCCCCCGCAGTTGCAGGGGCTATAATAATAATAATAATAATAATAATAATAATAATAATAATAAGCGCATTAAATAGGCGCTTTATCCCAATTGAAAATCGGCTCAAAGCGCCGCCGCGAACTTAACCCAACAAGCACCCTCACGTGAATCACGCGCATTCACTCACACACTGTACATAAACACAGAACATTCACGTGGTGCTAAGGGCTAGCTCAAGCGAGCTACTGATGGGCTCATGAGGATCTATGCTTCTTGCTGACACCACTTTGGATCCATGTCCATGGGACAGCTAGATTTTTTTGCTTTGCATTGAGGATGATAGTCTACACTAACTGACCCTAAACAGGGCTAAATCTCATTACTTCAAAGTTCTCAGGGATAAGACAAGAACGAGAGGGAAATATGCAGGCAGAACACTGGTACTTGCCTTGACTTCTTCAATAATATTTTCATCTGTAAAGCATCCCTGCAAAGTTTCTTGGATCTAGGCAGGCTTCAGAAGTTGATTATGTGGTTCTGCGGCCTTCGCTTCGTCCCCATCGCGAGCGGTATGTGTACGTGTTACCGGCTGACAAATCTCCCAGCGCCCGCGAACAACGTCACCGTATTGCACTAACATAAGTGGAACATAAGTGTTTTAGCCCGTTCACAGCTAGGTACCGTTCGTAGATACGGTTTGGGGCAGCCCGTGGCGCAATGGTCACACGGGGCAATTGCTTCCGGTGCATGTAGTAACAATTGTTTAAGGGTGTAAAACTTCAATTTGTTTGCCTTTTTGGGCGTTTTGAGCAACAAAAGGCATGACAGGCATGAAAAAGAGCAAAATCTGGGTAATTTTAGTCCACCTAGTGTGTTCATGGGAGCCTTATTGGGGCATGTGCACGTTTGTATGCAGGCTTGCAGACGACAGTTTTGTCATGGGGTACTTAGTGCGTTAGAGTGTTGTGCAAAACGCTAACTCTTAATTTTTTTAAGAATTGCTGAAAATGTTTCTCCTGTGATGTGCTCCGCGTGGATGTTTTGTTTCGGCAGAAAGGTTCTTCGTTCATAGTTTTGTGCTGCAAGAGGCTAATAGAGAACAGTGTGTGAAAAGGGGGCGTAACCTAATTGCCGTGTGTGGCCTGCAAAGGCAGAGTAAACTTTTCTACTATTGATGTTTAGAAGGAGACTGTGCCCAAAAATCGACATTTTTTGCTGTTTATGCTAATATCTCGTGTTTTTATGCCATGTCGGCACATTTGATACCCCCCTACCCCCCCCCCCCCACCCCCCCCCACCCCCCCCCCCCCCCCCCCCCCCCTCTTGGCTTGACTTCGCGAACGAAGATTCTATAGGGCTTGCCCACGTCGTCTGCAGGCATTTTCGTGGACAGGCAGGTTCGACCGCAGTGGCTGCAGGGGAAGGTCTGGTCAGGGTTCTGAGTTACGACAACTCTGTTTTTTCTCCTGAGCCGCTTGTCTTTAATGTTAGCTCTGCGAGAGTCCTCAAAGGAGACGGCTGCCTTGTGAATGGTGGAGCGCCAGGCGTCACAACCGTACTGACGTTCCTACAGCTCTGTTCGCCTAAACTCATGCTAAAACTCCCGTGCAGAACATTTCCTTAAGCTCTCACGTGGACCACGTGCCTTACGGAATACCTGTCACAAAACAAACCGCTAACAAAACTGTACCGTTCTAAACCCTCTGTGTGAACCCTATGCGTAAGCATAAAGTTTCATCACACTTAGATAATCCGTTCTTGACGTAACGGTAACCCCTCCCCCTCCCCATATCCCCCTTTATTTCCAGAGATGTTGCATGTGTGAGGCTAGGTGTTATCTTTGTGACTTTCGATTAATTAGCTTCAGTGTAACGAAGGGTTTTCGTGTTGTATTGAATTAAATTGTTATATGTATAAATACGTTTAGTCTAATGGAATGAGTGTGTGCGTGGGCTTTCTGACAATCAGTATAAAGGTGGGTGTTCTAACTCTGTTTACTATACTCTTTCATCCACCACCACACACGTGCTTACAAACAAAGACAAAGGCTACACATTTATCTCTCTTTGCCCTCTGTTTCACTATTTCTCATACACTCATGAACATATGCATTAAATCACACAATTCACATCATCATATAAACAAGTTCACACAAATAATTAATAAGTAGCGTATAGGCTATGTATGAATTCGACGCCTACACAGTCAATCGCTACCGCAGAAGTCGTTGTCTCTTTCTCGAGACGTCACTCGACTCTTCTCTTCACACTAGTGTCGACACAGTCAATGATATCACATCGACGACTTGACTTGACGGAGATTCCCGAACTGAACGGTAATAGTCAATGACAGTACTTACAGATTAGAATATTCCTAGGCGTGGAATTATCAACGACGCTAGGCGACATAGGCTACACTGGAGGAACACTGCATGTGGTCCTGTAGCTCAAATCTGTAGGCTTACTTCGTTACCGTTGCTGCACTTCTGCACCAGTGATGGTAGACGAAGGAAAGATGAAGGCGTGATGATGTCCGCATCCGGTCACGTAGACGATGCTATAAGGACAGCTTCATCAGCCACATACCAGAGGATTTCCGCTCCGTACCGGCCCGCTGTATACAACATTTATACAATCGTAAATTTTCGCTCTTATACTTAAAGAGTCTGTATGTGTCTTCGACACATTATTATAATTCAGAGTGCTCGAGATCATTTCCTTTGTAAAATGTCTTCTCTATGCCACCATACTACTACAGTCACTATTGTCACAATTCTTATGACAATTCCTATAGCCACTTTAACACGGTGCACACATTTTGCGTACCTACACACAATGAATTATGAGCCAAATATTACAATCACAGCTCACCTTCAATTTATAACATATTACTGCACATTCATTCATCATTAGGTATACCTAATTATACACTGAATTACCTTCCTATTTCAGTCCCACATTTTCACATATGAATAAATACAACATGACATCCTAGTTATAAACTATATCACATATAATAATTACATGACCAAACAAGTATTGACACGAGCCATCGCACTTCCTTCAAACATGGGCCCTTCTGCATTCTAATCATAATAATTCATAAAAAACAATACTTTCCCTTTTCGTATGAATAACTTTACAGGTCATTATAAATACCGATAATAACAATAATAAATACCTGTATTCTATATACAGCTATAGAATTCCCTAGAAGAATTCTTTCTCAGAGCACCAACGAACACGTCCGCTCAACTCAGCTGATATGACATCTCTGACTAACAACAGTTCACGATACAACACTGTCACTCCCACACGTGAACATTGCTCACCTCTACATTACCACACGTGAACATTGCTCACCTCTACATTACCTGTTGTGAACCTCCGGTCCAACTGCTAATGACGTCATAACGTCTTCCTACCCAAACATGAACGAAATGCGTTCGTTACATTCAGATGCAAAGTGAATAGTCCCCCACCGGGTCTGCCCTATGGAACCTTGGAGGGGTTGTCTACTTTTTAGTTCCTAGGGTCACCTTGTCTAACCCCTGCAAGGTGGGTCTACTCTTTTGGGGGTTTGTATTTCTGTCTTTCTGGTCCATTCATCTGTATTTTTCTTTTGAAATTCTCCCTCCTGTCTGCGCTTCTTGCAGTTCTTTACTTCATTTAGCGCAGGCACGTCCTGAGAAGGCCTTTGTTGCTTGCAGGACGTAAAGCAGTCTATACTCACTCACTCACTCGCAAAGTGAATAGTGTAGCGCCGGTTTTAGTGAACAGACTTATAGACTGAGAGAAATTCTTTGTGCCCTATATTGCAACGATACTGACCTCTTTTAAAATTGACAGTTCCATATTAGGTCAGTATGGACATTTTGTTGGAGCAATACTTTATAAAGCGTGCTATCTTGATATAAATTGTGTGTTTAGGACGTGCATATAAAAATCTACCTGACGCGGAGTAAATGTGACATTTAGTATGTTTTGGACATACAGGCGTCACCTATAGCGCCTGCCGTTTAGTCTGTAATCTGGTGTCTTGATCGTTATGCGCATCTGTTCGTGTGCGTGTGGCCACAGATGTAGTGATTTAACTGCGTTTATTTAGTGCGGTAACTGTGGACCTCTTAATTTCGGATTTTGGTCAGTTGTTGAATGATACGCCGTACCGTGATCGTACTGTGTTCAGTCATAAGTTACTGAATCAGTGCCTGTGCAAGGTTGTGATAACGGCTTTTAGCTTCTATGAAACGCTTGATCTGCATTGTTTTAACATGAGGGTCAATTTAATCTCGTTTGTTTAGTCAACAGACTGCGCAAGGATACCTTTATCATTTTTTGTACCAGTCGCTGAGACTTTGTGGCCATCATGCCAGCCAAACAAGGACTGAAAGTCGGCCATATAAAAAATGTTCACCTGTATTCAAAATTTTCTGATGTATCACTATTTGTAAACCAACCCTCCCATTTTCACCTCTTTGGTCTCACCGAATCTCGTCTAGACTCCAGAATCAATGACGAATGTATCAGTATTCCAAATTCCTCACTAGTACGGTTTGACGCAACTGTGCCCGGATATACAGGAATTGCCGTTTATGTTCGCCAGTCTATCCAGCATTTGTTTTTTACTGAGACGTCTTGATCTTGAGACCAGGGAGGTTGAATGTGTCTGGTTTGAAGTCAGAATCCCAAACACTTCTCCACTACTAGTGGGCCATGCGTACAGGAATCCAGCATTCACTGCCGAGTGGTATGACGACTTTGTACAGGTGATAGATAAAGTAAACGACACTGGCAAGAACATTCTTATCTTAGGGGATTTCAACATTGACATATCAAAACCAAATTCACTGTGGCAATGTACAACAGCACTTTTTGGACTGAGACAGATGATTTCCACTGCCACCAGAGTAACACACTCCTCGTCTACTTTGATAAATCGCATCTATACTAACAACCTTGGGGCGATCACTAAAACTGACGTCCCTTCACTAGCTGTCAGTGACCACTTTCCCGTCACCTGTACATGGTTGTGTCACTGATGTTCCTAAATATCAGAAACAACATTCCTGTATAACGTACGGTTGTTTTTAAAAAAATGATAAAAATTATTTCTAATATGAACTCAGTAATACGCCATTTTACGAAGTGGACAATTACAGCGATCCCGATTTAGCACTGACCTTGTGGCTTGAGATGTTCCCCGAGGTGCTAAACAAACACGCGCCGCTAAGAAGTAAGCAAGTCCGATGCCGCGAAGCCTCCCACTTGGATCACTAAAGAAATCAAAGAAATCAAACGACAGAAAAACTTCAATGAATTTAAAAGACTGTGTAAGAAAGTCAGATATCTTATCAGAGAGGAATAAAAAGAACTGGTTGCGAAAACTGTAACTGTGGGCAATCCGTTTTCTGTTTGGAGAGCTCTGAATTCATTAACCAATAACTGTGGCAGAAATTCAACAAATACGCCAAGCAGCCTCAAAGCAAACGATTTTAACACAACTTTATTTCAGCCATAAAGAATATTTTGCGCTCTGCGGGTTTGGGTCAATCAGCATAATAATGTCCCGTCAGATAAACGTACTGACTTGTGTAAGGAAAGGCTGAGTCCGCGGGCGATGCTTTTGACATTCCCTACTTAGCTGTACATGAAGTTGGCAAATTTATTTTTAACCTTAAGAACAAAAGATCTGCTGGTGTCGATAGAATTAACGGGTACATACTCGATCTCTCGCTTCCTTATTTTGTGGAAAGTCTGACGTATATTTATAACCTTCGTATCCACAATAGCACTTTTCCCGCAGCTTTCAAAAAGTAAAAAATTGTACCCATTCCTAAAACGAAAGACACATCTGATCTCGACAATTTACGACCAATTTCCTTACTATCCGTTCTTTCTAAGCCAATTGAAAAGCGTGTCCACAATCATCTGCTGAAATTTCTTGAACAAAAGTCTCTACTTAATCAGAATCAGTCAGGTTTACGACCTAAACATTCTTGTCATACCGCTTTAGTCTGTATGATCGACACACGGCTCTGCAATATAAAGTGGAGCAAGATCATCACTGTCTGGAGCTGTCTTCCTAGATCTCAAAAAGGCTTTTCACCTTACTAACACTAAGCTTTTACGGAAAAAAACTAGACTGCTATTTCAACTATAACAGCCCAAGGGCACACCATTGTTTTCGTTCATATCTTCTAGGGAGAATTCAAACTGTATACTTCAATGGTAGTTACTCTTCTGAAATGTACGTTGAGATCGGAGTGCCCCAGGAATCCATCCTAGGACCTCTACTCTTCTGCTTGTTTATAAATGATTTACCTTTACATATATCCAGTCCTAAAACCGAGTGTGACATGTTCGATGATGACTCAACTCTTCACGCGGGTGGGAAAACTGTACCTCTCACTCTTCAACATAGTTTTCAAGAGGTCTCCCAGTGGTGTAGAAATAATAAAATGCTTGTTACTCTATCCAAAACAAAAAGCGTGTTTCTCACAACGAGACAAAAACATCAGCTGCGCCTTCCTCTACTTAATCTATCATTTGATTCTTTTCTAATTTTCTAATCGAGAAAATTAAGGAGCTTAGACTGCTCGGGGTGAATGTTGATGAACAGTTATGCGGGCAATCCCACTTAATACAGCTGGGGAAAACTCTAGTAAAAAAATATTCCTTTTGTGAAAACCTAAGTCTATTATTAATCTAAAAACACGCAAATTGTTTTTTTTTAACTCTTATATAAAACCACACATTGACTAAGCCTCGACTGTTTGGGACAGCTGCAGCGAGGGTAACCTTAAGAGGATTACCTTGCTGTACACACGCGCAGTTAAACTAATCATATCTCCTGTTTTACCTGTGATGACAGGCTTGAGGCAACCGGGCTCCTTCCACTAAAGAAACACCTTTTGACCAACAAGTGCATACTGACGCACAAGGCCCTGAACGGGAAAACCCCCTTCTAATTGTCTAAGCTATTTAGTCATGTCACAAAGGTTTACAGCGCCACCGAGAACAGCCTCGCCATTGAGAGACACCGTATTGATCTATTTAAATCTAGCCTTTCGTACTCGGGTACATATCTGTAAAACTCACTTCCTTCACATTTGCAGCTAACTAAAAGCCTGCCTTTGTTCAGGAAGAGAGTTTCTGAGTACATGTCAAAAGCCAACAATTCCTGAGACATAGTCTTTTTATAGTTTTGGGTTTTTTACCTTAGTTTGTTTATTTGACTCTTCTCACATCTGACTGCACTGTGACGCCCTTGGCAACATCAGCATTGTGTGTATGTACGTGTGTGTGTGTGTGTGTGTGTGTGTGTGTGTGTGTGTGTGTGTGTGTGTGCGTGTGTGCGTGTGTGTGTGTGCGCACGTGCGTATGTGTGTGTGTGTGCGCGCATGTGCGCGTGAGTGCGTACGTGCTTGCGTGTGTGTGGGTGTGGGTGGGCATGTGTGCATATGTGTGTGTGTGTGTGTGTGTGTGTACTGACGTTAAACTGATTTTGCTTTGTTTACAAACGAAGCTTATTTTATCAATGTATATGTATGTCATTTGCCTGTATTGAATTGTTGTTTTGTGTTCAATCCGTAGTTTAGCAAGGACAGATATGAAAAGATACCTGTGCGCCTATTGTCTCCATCCTTGAAAAATAAAGTTTCATTCATTCATTCATTCATTCATTCATTCATTCATTCATTCATTCATTCATTCATTCATTCATTCATTCATTCATTCATTCATTTATTCATTCATTCATTCATTCATTCATTCTCTCTTTCTGTGAGATTGTGTGCGTGCATGCGTGCGTGCTTGCGTATTAAACCTATTAGCATTATTTAATTGCTTTTCAGGGCTGACGGCGGGTATAGCCTGTGACACGGCCATCACCGATTCTAAACAGTGTGTTGAACATGCCCACTGCTCCCACTTTGTCGGAGGTGGCATAAACACATCTACATGCGTCTGCGATCATGACAAATTTGTCGTGAATGGCCAGTGCAACAGCAGCATTGTACCTACAGGGCATGGTCCTTCTCTGACTCACCCGTCAGGGTCACCACTCCCTCCAATTGATGAACTGTTAAAGGAAATTGGATAGACAGTGCAACACACCAAAGTGACTTCACACCAGATCGATCAACGGTTTAATATGCCGAAATGATTGTCGCGCCAGATGACTCGAGTTCACATTTGCTTACGTCAACGTGAACCCGAGTCGATTTGGCGTGAGAGTCATTTGGCTTGTCACTTCCATCGTGCAAACCTGACACGCCAAATGACACCAGGTCAGTCTAGAACACGCCAAAGCGATTCCGAGCAGATCTGGCATAGAAGGCAATTTGGCGTGATGACACTGGTCTCACATCTTTTGCTATGGCTCTCTACATGGACATGTCAGTGATTCTTGAACTTAAAATTTTGCTGCAAATCACAGAGGTTTTTTTTTTGTTTGTTTTGTTTTTGGGTGTGGGTTTTTTAATATTATTAGTTTGTTTGTTTTTTAGACTCATTTTATGCGCTGCCGAACACACGTATTCGTCGGCAGTGTAGACAAATGAGCAGACAAAAGCTAACTGCACCTCGCCTCCCCTAATCCCTCCTCCACTCACATACACAATGATAATGTACAGTTAAAGTATAATGTGTGTTTTCGTTTTAGCGTGTGTTTTTGTTGTCAGTTTTAAGGAAAGTTTGGATTTAAATATCGAATAAAATAATGTTTCGTTGCGCTTATCGACTTGTGTTGCAATACACTTGCCGCAATCAAAATACATACACTGATGTATACATGAACACGGTTTAGCTTATGAAAGCTTCCTGGGCCTCATTGGGTGTATATCTGAAACTGTTTGTATCTGGTGAATAGGTTGTGATGGCACACACAGTCAATAAGGAAAACATTAGGAACTGTTGACTCACAATAAATAAACCACGGTGTATGTAACCTATACAATGCACTACGTACTATACACAGTCTGCATTAACCCATTCAGCACTGACGCACTACAGCAGGAGATGGATCGACTATGATAATTCATGGGTAGTGCCAGATTATATTGGCGCCTGTCGGCGGCAAGCTAATCTGGCACTACCCTTGAATTATCATGGTCGATCCATCTCCTGCAACTGGTGCAGTCATGAGATGACGCCTCCAAAATTTGGGAAACACGGCCGTCCGGCTGAAGGAGTTAATTATGATCACGAGTATACTTCAGTTTTGTTCCATAATCCTAGGCCGTTGGTATTATAGATACCCGTATGACCTGTTTAAAAACGGAACACTCAAGACTCACCAAACACAAACTTTAAAATACTTTCACTGTTTGCGTTGTCTCACTGAATACATATTTTCCTTTGGATGAGAGAAGTTATTATAAAAGGCAATTAATTGAACCATGCGAAGTGCGCCTCCTCAAATAAAGTCCCTTCTTGCACGTAGGGTTAGTCTTGAAAGAGAGGGATGTGTGTGTGTGCGTGTTTGTGTGTGTGTGTGTGTGTGTGTGTGTGTGTGTGTGTGTGTGTGTGTGTGTGTGTGTGTGTGTGTGTGTGTGTCTGTGTTTGTGTGTGTGTGTGTGTGTGTGTGTGTGAGAGAGAGAGAGAGAGAGAGAGAGAGAGAGGGTGTGTGTGTGTGTGTGGGGGGGGGGGGGTATGAGAGGGGAGGGAGCGCAGGGGGGGGGGGGGGGGAGAGGGAGAGAAGGGCAGATTGAGAGTGAAGGGGAGGGGGAGGGGGCGGTTAACACATTGTGCCCCAGAATAGCTATTCTGGCACCATCTTTGAACTGTCATGGTGGATCTATATCTTGCTGTGGTGTGTCTGGGCTGAATGAGTTAAGGGACCGGTTTGTCAAGACCACTATAGCAACGACACGCGGCATACCTCTCTTATCTGATTAGTAGCGCTAACGTAACGCAAAATATCATACAACCAATCGCAGAGAGTTTTGCCAGCAGTCTCGATCGCTCCCATTTACCCACCATCCAGTATTACCCCTCCCCCCCCCCCCTCCCCCCCCCCCAGATCACGTTCCATGACAAAAATAACCCAATTAACCCCACGGCCGCATTTCCCAAATTTTGGAAGTGTTATAAACCTAACGACTACGTGCCAGTTGCACGAGATGGTTTGACCACGATAATTCACGGGTAGTGCCAGATTAGCTTGGCGCCTGAAAGGGGCCAAGCTAATCTGACAATACCCTTGAATTATCGTGGTCAATTCCTGCTGTGTGGCGTTTGGGCTATGTGGATTCAACTATAAAAGCTGATTGTGTAGTCAACACCGACAGGTAAAAGATAAATCATTGCGTGTTTTTCAGTTTTGACCTTCCAAAAACATTTAAATGGAACCCAGAACAAACAGGTGACTACAACCGTGCAAAATGCAAAGAAATTTCCAACAACGAAATATAAAAACGTGTAGAAGTTAAATGTACAATACGGTGTTTCATTTCTGGTTCAACCCATTCAGCCCTGACGCACGACAACAGGAGGTGGGTCGACCATGATAATTCAAGGGTAGTGCCAGATTAGCTTGGCGCCGAGGGCGCCAAATTAATCTGGCATTATCCTTGAATTATCATGGTCGATAATCTCCGGCAACAGGTGCATAGACGTTGGATGACGCCTCCAAAATTTGGGAATTACGTGCGTCGGGCTGAATGAGTTAAATCCTTTTTATAATAGGCAACCAGACAGAAATACACTAGAAGTACGTATACTACTATGATAAGTACGCGTAGTTAATTTCCGTCTGGAATTCTATTTAAAAATCGGGCTATAAATCGAAAAATTAATAAATTGCACTGTACCTGTGCATATATAAAAAGAAATTCAAATATGCTCGACGATAGGATGTTTATTATCTTATCTGTTTGTGCTGGTTTAGCTGAAAAAGAGTGGCATCTCCTTCCTTCCAGAAGAACACCGTTTCAATCAATTTTGATTTCATATATGAGAGAACAAACAAATGAACAAACAAACAGAAGAACCAAACACGCAAACTACCAATCTCATAGAACCAACCAATATACAAACAGATACAAAAGTCAGAATTATTAGGTCAAGGTCGAGGCATTTTGCCGCGTGTCCGGCTGCTGCAGGCCTCGAATTAGTTAAAACTTTCATTGTCAGAGACACCACAGCGGGAGATGGATCTGACATGATTTAATTCAAGAGCGTGCTGGATTCGCTTTGCGCGAATCACGTCATTGGGTGGAGTGTGTCAACTCTCTTTGTGGATATGTGCCGTAGGCAAATTGTTCGTTGACGCTAGCTGTATTCAAGGTGTGGTTCGTGAGAAATAGGTAGTTCAGTTCCCCACACCTGTGTTCCTGGGGTCCTAATTAAGTAGAACGTGTGCGATCAGCTACTGCATGTTCCTGTTCCTCGGTAGAAGACACACCTCAGTGGAATCTCAAAATGTTGCACATGTTGCACAAGAACATGTTGCGGTCGAAGGTCAAACTACACAAAAGTACCCAACTGCAAAACCTGCGACAAAAGTGCAACACCAAATGCGCAAAAGGCCATCGGGCCGACGTCGGCCTGGTGACCTTTTGCGCATTGGGCACTAAATTGCAAAGTTTGGCAGTGGGAGCTTAGACATGACACGAAGCCTACAGCTAACATCGAGTGGAGACCTAACACGGAGTTTTGCAACTGTTGCGCTCACGTAGCACTGCAAAATGGTGCTGTGTGGTTGTAGAGATTATAAAGGGGGAGAGAGAGAGAGAGAGAGAGAGAGAGAGAGAGAGAGAGAGAGAGAGAGAGAGAGAGAGAGAGAGAGAGAGAGACTCAACCATTTTATTGTTAAGGCCATCGGCCCATCACATGGAAACTCTGGAAAAACGTACATCAACAACAACAACAACAACACAAATTACAAAATGCGAATAGGTTGATCACACACTCCATGCGTATTTCATGCCGCGTCATGAAAAACGAAGTAAGTTCATTCTTGCCAAGAATGGACCAGCTGCGTTTTTCAAAATATGGCCGCAGTGTTGGCAAGCCCGTGAGACACAAATATCAGCGGACCTCACGGCGGCGTTTTAAGCTGAAATAAATGAATCGGGCAACATTCTGCACCGACTCTCTGTCATTAAGCAGACGACTAAGGGACCCATAATTGGCATAAAGGGTTATTTAATAAAAATAAACATTTGTCTAAGGTCTTCAAGTGATCTGCAATGAAACAAAAAATGCATTTCGTCCTTAAGTCGGCAGTTGCATAATGGACAAATAAAAGCGGAATTGGTATCGTTGGTATATCTGAATTTGTGCGTATTAATTTCTGAAACCCCAATTCTAAACCGTATAAGAAGGTCCCGTAAATGTTTATTATGAATATCAAAGAAGTAGGTTTCTAAATATAAAGATGCTTTAAAATGCTTATAAACATTGAACCGTGGACTGTCTGCCAAGTGACTATGCCAGGCCTGCCCAAACGAATCAATCAATGTTTGTTTATATTCTAGCAAAAACCTGTTAACATTGCCAACACCTTGGTTCTCTCATACAAAACCAAAACCATACCGGTACAGTTCATCATGAACACGAGTGACCCAACAGTCTTTTCCACTATTTTGTAAAGATAGCAACATTTTGTAAGCTTTACGAGAAGGAAGTCTGTGAGGCGCCATTTGTAACAGACGAAACCAATACCTTAGACAGCTAACCCTGGCATAGATGTATAGTGGATATCGGCCGGTTTCGCCATAAACAAGGTCATTAAGTACGTGGACTTACATTAAGCAGCTTTTTGAGTGCAAAGAGATGTAATTTCTCAATCTCTTTGTGCCTTTACAGACCCCATACCTCTGAAGCGTACAACAATATGGGCTTAATCTGGCAATCAAAAAGCTTGAAAAATATGGTTGGGGAAAAGTCCCCAGTCTTCCACAAGATCTTAAATATTTCTATAGTGCCCCTCCGTGCTCTAGTACAAAAAAGCTCTGGAAAATGACAGTCGGGTAGAAAAATAAAGTCCTAAATATTTATAAGCATTAACTACTGACACTTGTGTACCTTTAATAAACCACTTCTCTCTGAGTGCTAAGTACCCTCCTTTGCGAAAGACAACAATGTTTGACTTGGCCAGGTTAACAGACAAGTCCATAGCATCAGCATTTTTAATCAAAATATCAAGCTGATTTTGCAGACCACGTGGCGTGTCTGACACAAGTACTACGTCATCTGCAAACAAAAAAATAAAAGCTTCAACTAAGTCTGGAAAAAGCTGAACACCACGTTTTCCATTATTCATAATTTCAGTGGCAATTTCATTAATAAACAAGAGAGAGAGAGAGAGAGAGAGAGAGAGAGAGAGAGAGAGAGAGAGAGAGAGAGATAGAGAGAGAGAGAAAGAGAGAGAGAAAGAAATGGCCACGATCTTCTGTTTCTGTGTCTTCCTTCATTGCCTCTACAATGGCACAGCAATTTGTCGCACTTCAACAACAAAATATTTTCGATGCCAGCGTCTATGTTCGTACCGAAGATGCTACAGCAATAATTATGTGCAGCTTAGTTTTGCGGCCCGTTTAACACACCTATGGAAACGCAGAACTAAGACCGGCATTTGGACTACTAACCGATATATGAATAAATCCAGGTCAAAAGGGCTGGCTGTAAAACGTATTAACTCATTCAGCCCGGCGCACGTAGTTCCCAAATTTTGGAGGCGTCATCTAACGACTATGCACCTGTTGCCAGGAGATGGATCGACCATGAAAATTCAAGGGCAGTGCCAGACTAGCGTGGCGCCGACAGCCGCCAAGCAAATCTGGCACTACCCTTGAATTATCATGGTCGACCCATCTCCTGCTGTAGTGAATCAGGGCTGAATGGGTTAAATGCAAAGATATAACGAGGGACAAAAAACGAACAAAGTGTGAAATATGTTGTGGAATAAGAAGGGCAATACATAGCAACTGTGCTCATGACAATCCCCCTATGCTGCATATCAAATCAGACAATTTTTTTGTTGTTGTCGAAGTCATGCAAATGTAAGACCATCCCAACGAAGAAAGAATCGCGCTTATGGATTCAAGATTCAAACCATTTTATTATGTCTAACACGACAACATTTTCTTTGGTCGGGATCGTGCTAAGAGTGGTAATTAAAAGGTAATAATAATCATTTATTTCACAAGTATCGCACTCTCACAAACACGCGCACAAACACACACACACACACACACACACACACACACACACACACACACACGCACACACACACACACACACACACACACACACACACACACACGCACACACACACACACACACACACACACACACACACACACACACACACACACACACACCGTGTTTGCCAGGGTATGCACACATTGTCAAACTAACAAGCGTATCCTGTTAAGCTTATCGTTAAAGTACCATTACGCATAATCTGAAGACACGTTTCAGCACCATTTGTGTTTGTTATGCCTTGTCGACACACCTAATGAACGTATTACAGCAGTATGGACACGCAGCAAAAGCACATGCGTTGTCTCACTTACTTATTCTGCGCTGTCGTTAGCGTATCAATCTATTTTTAGCTCTTTCTCGCACTGATAGCGTTGTTTTTATAGAACAGAGTGGAGTCATTGTCAGGTTACTTGACATAAAGACGACGTGTGCTGAACTGGATTCTCCTGTGTGTCTAAGTGATGATGATGATGATGAAACTTTATTTTTCAACGGTAATAAGTTTTGACAGAAAACAAATCGTCATTTTACAAACTTGCCGTTGCTAACATCTACAGGATAAAAAAGAAGGGAAACTATAAAATATATATGTACATACAAAACCCAATAGCATCATTATATACAGAAAAAATAATAATACTCATCACACACACATGCACGCACGCACGCACACGCGCCGCTCACACATACACCCACACGCACAAACAAACACGAGCACACACACACACGCGCACACACGTATAAAAACCATCTGTATGAAATACATGAGGTACAGTGAACCATAACTAGACCTGTATGTAGCGTTTAGTAACCTTCTCTTACAGAAGTGTTTCTTTGAACAGTCAGGCGGTAGTGGGCCTTTAACAAAAATACACAGAGTACATTCATACTGAAAGATAATTCAATTATCCTCGTCCCCCTTTTTTTAAGCGTGTTGTTTTTTCTTCCCCGTTCTGTTCTCTGCACTTTATAGGCATGCTAGTCACCCTTTTGTCCTAGATTTCATACAAAAATGTACATTTGCACGGCTATGCTATGCTATTTTTAAAGGACACGGACTTCCAGCTCTCGCTGATTTCGTCCAGGGGGGGGGGGGGGGGGGGGGTTGGAGAGGGGGGGGTAGGTTCTGACTGTTTGTCGCTGATGTTCGCGCATCGCTTTTGGTCAACCTTTCGTCATGTCCGTCTGCGCCTTGGGAGGCCGGGTCGTTGGGGGGAGAGCTGTTGTTCCCTTCTTTGTTCTGTGGTGGTGTCTGGCTCCTGCTTCCTCCTTTGGGGTCACAGTCCAAGGCCCGGTTTTTAGGCCCGCACCCTACTTCCCGTTACTGTTTGAGGGGGGTTGATTTTACTAATCCCCCTATAAGTGTGTCTGTATTTCTCTGGAGGGGGGGGGGGGGGTGTTGTACCCTCCATTGCCCAGGGAGTGCATGGACGAAGGATGCTAAACCTCTCTGGGTACCCTATTTATTTTGATGGGTGTTGACCGTACGCAGGCACAACCTGCCAGCAATCAGCAAACACAGGAGCACACCCAACCACCATGTAACGAACCAGCCCAGGGGCAGAGGACTCCAGAGGCCGAGAGTAGGCCCCAGGAGATCTCGATAGACGATGCGCTCCTTGCCATTCCTCCCCCATTCTTTACATGGGAAGGCATGTCGGCCATGTACGGTCAGGGCCAGGACGAATCACCCCCGCAGGGGGCCAGCGAGGAACTCCAATTCGTCACCTGGTTCATGAGCTGGGGAGTAGCCAAAATTAGAAGCTACAAATCAAACGGAACAGACCTCAACATCTTCCTCCGATATTTTCGAGATATCCTCAAAGCAGTAGGTTAAGATGGCAGGCCTCCAAATCCTCCAATGGAACTGCAGGTTCCTGTATTCTAAACTAGATGAACTCAAAAACTGGTTAACCCCCAACCCCCCGGAAATCCTCGCCCTCCAGGAGACGGGTTTCCGGGACAACCCCCCCCCCCCCCCCCCCCCAATTAAAAGGGTACAACTACCCACCAATTTATAAAAATAGAGCCAATAGGAAAGGAGGAGGAGTAGCCATCTACACCAAAGCTGGACTAGCGATCACGGAAATAAATCACAACATAAACCCTCAAATTGAAGCCATAATAGGAGAAGTAATCACACCGTCCAACCGAAAACTAAAAATAGTTTGCGCCTACATCCCATCCGAGCGAACCTATAGCCAAATAACAATCGAAGACCGTAGGGGCGAACCCCCCCAGCAAGATCGCACCGGGGTCCTCTTCAAAATTAACACCAAAAGGACCGACTGGGACAAATTTTCTGAACTCACAAGGTTCGCATCGGCATGGGATGAAGAGCCTACCATAGACACCAAAACGGCCCACGTCACAGACCAGATTATCCGAGCAGTCAAGGAGAGCACCCCCACCAGATCGGATAATGGGAAACCAGGGAAATCCTGGTGGAACAAAGACTGTGACCACGTTGTAAAAAGTAGGAAACGAAAACTCCAAATCTGGAAAAAACATAGAACGCCCGAAAACAGAATAGAATACAAACGTGCCAAAACAATAGCCGACAGAACTATTAAAGAAGCCAAGAAAGCAGACTGGCATGCCTTTACAGAATCTATCAATATTAAATCCAAAATGAAGGAAAGCTGGGACAAAATTAAAGCCCTCAATAACGGTCCAAGATCAGACATGCCATCCCTAAAAACTGAGCATAGGGTGTACGCTACCGAACAAGAAAAAGCAGACATACTAGCCCACACCTTCAGCATGGCCAGCTCGAACGAAAACCTAACAGCAGAATTCAAAGACCTTAAACCACACATTAGTCAATGTTTTGAAAGACCCACATGGAAAGAGAATTATGAACTAGACAGCGAAATCTCCATCATTGAACTAAACCAAGCCCTGCAAAGTACGGGGAAGGGCAAAGCCCCAGGAGCGGACTTAATTACATACGAAATGATTAAAAAAAAGTCACCCGTCCATGAAACAAGCCATTGTAACCCTATTTAATGACATATACACTAGTGGTCAATACCCCACCCAGTGGAAAAAGCAATAGTATTCCCACTCCCCAAACTCGGCAAACCGACATACCAGCCAGGGAGCTACAGGCCCATAGCACTAACATCTCAGCTGGGCAAATTATTGGAGAAAATTCTCAAAATCAGACTCACGTCCTACTGCGAAAAACACCAACTCCTACCACCCCAACAGAGCGGGTTTAGGAAAAAACGCAGCACACTAGACCATTTGGCCTCCCTACAACAAGAAATTCTAAACACCCACCGGGAAAGGAGAACCGAACTGGTGGGAATATTCTTAGACATAGAAAAAGCTTATGATATGGTATGGCACGAAAAATTACTCAGTAGGATGGGCGACCTAGGGATATCCAACAAAATGTACAACTTCGTCCAAGCCTTCCTGGCCGACCGTCGGATAGTAGTCAGATTAGGCAACGCGATATCCAAAGAATACACCTTAGATAACGGGGTACCTCAAGGATCGGTACTCAGCCCCCTCCTATTTACACTCCTACTCACGGGTCTACAACACGTAGTCAGGAACAGTAACATAATGCAATTCGCAGACGACACGTCCCTAACAGAAAAAATCACGAACAAATGGAAAGGGAATAAAATGGAACTAGTGGGACTTCAAGAACTCCAACAAGACCTGACAAGAGTCGAGAAATGGCTAGTTAGAGCAGGCCTAAAAATCTCTACCCAAAAGACCCAGGTTATCATATTTCAAACCAACCGCGCCAAACGATACAAAATAATAACCCCCGTGCCTCAGCTTCAAATCGATGGGACCGACATAGAATACCGCAAACAAGTCACATTCCTAGGAGTATTATTCACACACAATAATAATTGGGCACCATACGTAAACCAAATCTGTCAGTCGGCCAGGAAAGGAATCAACCTAATGCGCAAAGTAAGCGGAGCAGATTGGGGCACGGACCCCAAATCACTCCTAAATCTATACCACTCATACGTGATGTGCAGGCTACTTTATGCAGCCCCCCCCCCCCCCCTCCTCACCAACCTCAACAAAACTCTAACAAAAAAAACTCCTGACAGTCCAGGTCGGGGCCCTGAGGGTGGTCTTGGGAGTCCCAAGACATACCCCCAACCTCCTTGTACTGGCGGAGTGCGGCCAGAGACCCATCATAATAGCAGAAAGAGCAGCTAACCTCTTCTATAAAACAATAGGTATGCCGGACGACCACCCGGCCAAACAAACCCTAAACACCAACCACACACCCAAATTCGAACCCACTCAACAATCCCAAATAAAAACAGTGGTACAGAAGCTAGAAGAATCCATAAATCTTAAGCTACCAAATAAAGCACCCAACGCACCAATAAGCGTACCACCATGGAAACTACCCCAAATAGAAGTAGACCTGGACCTAACCAAGCTCAAAAAAGAAATAGACGGGCCCAAAATGAGACTAGAGTTCGACGTAAAAAGAACAACCACGTACAATAAATACACCATCATCTACACAGATGGATCCCACGACCCACTCACACACGCAACTGGACTAGGTATCCACGTTCCTCACAAATCGGACAGAGCCATCAAATTACCGGATCACACGGCGGTCTTCACAGCCGAACTCACGGCAATCCTAGGAGCCATCAAAGTAATAAAAGCAGACCTGAATGCAGCTAAACAAATTCTCATAGTCACTGACTCCCTATCAGCGATCCAGGCGATCCAAAACTTGGACTCCTCCCGAGAAGACCTAACATATCTTATTAGACTCAGAGTAGCGGAACTCACAGAATTAGGCCAGGAAATTAAGTTCATTTGGGTTCCCTCCCATGTAGGGATCCCAGGTAATGAGAAAGCAGATAAAATAGCGAAGAAAGGCCTCGACCAAGAATCGACCTTCTTCGACCTACCCCTGTCGGCAGCCGAAAGATCAAACGCCCTCCGGCCAGCCTTCCAAAATCTATGGGGAAAAGAATTTCATCACGCAAAAAGAGGTAGACGTAAAGGCCTCACGAGGGTCCTAAACAACGTACCCATCCTACTCTCAGGCAAAAGGAAAGACCAAACCCGACTAACAAGAATCAGACTAGGGGGCGAGAGATACCTGGTCCACCCCAACCCAGTCATATGTACATGCGGCCACACACTCACAACAGAACATATACTCCTAGACTGCCCTACCATAAACCACGCCAGAGCTAGACTAGAAGACATACTAAACCCACCTCTCACACTGGAAGGTCTCA
This sequence comes from Semisulcospira habei, assembly GCA_036245525.1. NCBI lineage: Eukaryota > Metazoa > Mollusca > Gastropoda > Semisulcospiridae > Semisulcospira > Semisulcospira habei. The sequence goes on along the minus strand of BTPG01000003.1, from coordinate 201,287,782 downwards.
TAAACTCCACCCCAGACACTTGGCATACCACCGCAAACCAGACAATACAACTACTTAACAAACACCCCCTGATCCAACACATCTAAACAAACGACCCGTCACTGACGACAAGAACGAAGGAGAACCCCCCCCCCCCCCCCCTACGACTCGACCCCCATAGGGCGCGGGCAGCCATGATGCAAGATTGTAAAACTAGCGATGCGCGAGCACCAGCGACAGACAGCCAGAACTAAACCCCCTTCTCCCCCCCCCACCCCTTGGCCCATCCCCCCCCCCCCCCCGGACGAAATCGGCGCCAGCTGGAAGTCCTTGTCCCTTCAATAATAATAGCATAGTACGCAGGCGAGCGGGGAGTCACGCGGTGTCGGAGTGCCATCTAGGGTACCTCGCCCCCCTAGGTTGACAATCCCCCCTGTCCTGCAGAGTGGACCTTCCAGGAGTGTCCTCCTCTACTGCCCAATACGGAAAAGACGGACCCCGGAGCCGGCCGCCAGCCCCCGGGCGCGTCCACCGAGGAGCTCGGTGGGGGGGGGGGGGGGGCTCAGATGCCCGCCGCCGGCCCCCGGGATCCTCTCTCCGCTAGAAGGGGGGCAGTTGGTCAAAAAAACCTCCCAGTAGCGACCTATGGGGCATTCCCTCGAACTCCTAAGGGGGGGGGGGGGGGGGGCTATCTTAACGTACCGGGGGCAGAAAAACAAAGGAAAGTAACGTGTACAGAATAAAAACAAAACAAAACAACAACAACAACAACAAAAAATAAAGGATGATCTGATGGGTGGTTCCCGGGCACCTCCCTCCCCCCCCCCCCCTACGCCCGAATTTGCACGGCCATGGGACTTACAGATTTATAGGTGTCCGGTCGTACCCTTACAAAACTAAACGGGATAACAAAAAAATAAAATAAAATAAAATAAAACAAAATAAAATATAAAAAATAAAATAAAATAAAATAAAATAAAATAAATAAAATAAATAAAATAAATAAAATATGTGTTTGACATACCCTAAGAAAAAATGCCAATCGTCTCCTAGAGACTACATTGCAGTTAAGGAGAATGATCGACCATTATAGCTCTAGTGCGTCGCACAAAAATACACAAAACGACTTTGTGCAGCCGTTTAGAAAAACATTGTGGGCATTAACTCATTGTGCCCCAGGTTTTGGAGTTGTCCTCTGAGGAATGCATTACAATTCATGAGACAGATCGACCATGATAGTTGAAGGTGGTGCCAGAATAGTTTGACGCCTATAGGCGCAAAGCTATTCTGGCTCAGCCCTGGAATAATGGTCGAGCCATATGTTTCTGCGGTGTGTTACGTGGTATTCGTAGTCGTAGTATGATGCAATCACACCAGACGCACGCACGCAGGGTTCTTGTAAAGAAACTTCACTCAGCTGCAACTAGTCATACGTGGCACATGGTTGTAGACTACAATGGAGTAACAGTTCCAGCAGTATTTTATTGCAGTGATGCAATCTCAGCACAATGCATCCACAAATGCATCAACATTGATACACTGTAAGCTGCCACCAAACTTGCTGTCTCTCTCATCTTATCTCGCATCGACTATTGCAACTCTCTCCTTTCCGGTCTCCCTCACTCCACCATCTTCACTCTCCAACGCGTCCAGAACAATGCTGCCCGTCTCGTCCTCAGAAAGAAAAAATCCGACCACATCACACCCCTGCTCAAAATCCTTCACTGGCTCCCCATCCCCCAACGCATCCAATACAAAGTTCTGTCTCTCTGCTACAAATCCCTGAACAACTGCGCTCCTGCCTATCTCTCCAACTTACTTCACCCCTACACACCTTCCCGCTCCCTCCGCTCTGCCTCCGACCCTCTCCGCCTCCACATCCCTCGCACCAAACTTAACACTTTCGGTCCCCGCTCCTTCTCCGTCTACGGTCCATCCATCTGGAACACTCTCCCACTCTCTCTCCGTCAGAAACACTCTCTCTCCTCCTTCCAGTCCGCCCTCAAAACTCACCTCTTTCAACAGTTTTAGCACTATATCACCGCACTCCCCACCCCAAGCCGACCGTCGTAATGTATTTCACTGTTTGTGGTACGTGAGTCATTGTCTAAAGCGTGCGCATGCGTGCGCGAGTTGTGAGTGTGCGCTTAGAGTTATAATTATTATAAGATAAGCGCATTATAAATACCGTAATTATTATTATTATTATTCCTCTCCAATGCATCGACACTTTTGACACACTGCGTCTCTCATACAATGAACACACATGCTTCCTAACACGGTCTTTTATACTATTACAGATTTCCAGAATAATCCAGTAAATTCACACAACACAATCAATCAAAAAAGAAAACGTAACCCAAATTCATTAATATTCATTAAAAAGAATCCTCTAATAACTACAGCTTTCTACTAAAATCTAGGCGTATTGGATACAATGTGACGAAATTTTCTAAACAACTTTGACGTCATATCTGAGGTCATTAGAATGATCGCGCTGTTTCGACAACGTTCTAGGTCGAACGAGGTCGGACTATAGCAACAATGTAACGAAAAGACATGGTTGGGCATTGCTTAACGTCCCGACAGCAACAAGACTTTCTCAGGACGCGCCTGCACTGCTTGTGAAAAAAACAAAACTAAACAGAATATTAAATGTATGTCGCCAGCCGGTCTAATACGCTAAATATACCTAAGTCCATTTAGCAACACACATCCAATATCAAGAGCTACAGGCAGCAAAGACAGCAGGGGGGGGGGGGGGGGGTAAAAAAGGAAAATACAGGTGAATGGACCAAGGGTAGACAGAAACACATGCCCCAAAATAGATGGGAAAATCCACTCTGTGGGGCTGACCAGGGTGACCCTGCTAACTAAAGAGTAGTTAACCCCACCCAAGTCCCTCAGGGCAGACCCGGGTGGGGGGTAACGAAAAGACGCGTCATTTTACCTACAGAACAGAAATCGATCGCAATTCTCCAAGCAAAAGAAAATTAATCCTATTAAAAAGGTACGTAATTCTTCTCCAAAATAACTAAAATGAATATTGGATCTTTCCTATGATCAACACACACTTGCTCTCAAAAGAATAACACAACCACAATAGTAACAGGGTGTGTCGGGGGTGAATGAGTTAACTAAAACAAATCCCTGCTAATGCTCTCACGTGTGATGCTCCCAGTTGTGCTCACGAAAGGATGAGACCGAAGTGGGACCGATAAAGTTCGGACAGACTGTTTGACCCGACTTTGGGGTGGGGAACATGAGTGGGTTTTTGTCTGTTTGTTTTATTTTGTATTGGTTGGTTGTTTTTTTTTTTCGACTGCTAAGACAACGGCTGATAAAAATCGAAAATAATACGGAATCGTAGAAGGAGGATTTGCGTGTGTTCTGTGTATACCGTATTTTGTGTAGGAGAATCTAAATAAAGCTACTCGATTGCACGCTGCACTCTCATATCTCACCTACCTTGGTGCTTATATTTACACATGCCCGTGTTAAGAAGTGTCCAGGCCAACTACGCAAGGATAATCTCATGCCTGTGGCAATAGCTATGAGCCCTGAGCGAAGAGCGAGACAGGTCTTTTTGGCTTCGGTGTGTATGGGCGATGTTAACGCATTCAAGACGTGCCGCCTCCGGATTCGCTGCTTATGCCGAGTATCTCGAGGCGGCACGTCTCGAATGAGTTAAAGGTAGGCCCTTTTGAGCAGTTTGATATTTTTCAGGCAACAGGCACACAACGTCGACAGTACCGTGTCTGTGTGCGTTGCGATATATCGCTAGTAAAGGCAACCTGGGGAAAACATCTCTAAGTTTAGTGTCAACAGCTAAATTTTGACGCGCTTTGCGGAGGATCACAGACAACTTGGTTAGAAAATAGAAAATAAAGCCGATAGTTTTTGGATGCAACATACACGACTTATTTTTTCAAGTGCTTCTTTTGGTTAGTTCTGACATTTCCGAAATAACCGTCACACGGTAAGTCGTGAGGACGACCCATATACATGTACAAGTACCTTTGTAAGGTCAGTCAGCATATCTCCATTGACCCCGTACCCATGTCAAACAAGACAGCTGACCAGGAAGACACGACTGAGGTTTGGCCTTATCGGCCTGTAAAGGACACACTTCTTGACCGCCAGTGCCAATCGCCCTTTTCAGGGTAGTGCCAGATTAGCCTGGCGCCTTCAGGCGCCAAGCTAATCAGGCACTGCTCTTGTCAGTTGAGCTGTCATAGTAGACCAGTCCGACTGATACATATTATTTTACTGGCCACTTGAAAGAATGTCAGCGACTGGCGCTTGTATAGCGAACGGGAAGGGTCTGTATTGGTCACCGACACAGATAGAAGTGTAAGTCATGTTGTAACAGGTCAGGGGCCAAGATTAACCCATTCAGCCCTGACGCACTACAGCAGGAGATGGTTCGACCATGCGTGATACTTCAAGGGTAGTGCCGCCACATTAGCGGCTTGGCGCCTGTCGGTGCCAAGCTAATCCGGCGCTACCCTTGAATTATCATGGTCGATCCATCTCATGCAACAGGTGCATAGTCGCTAGATGACGCCTCCAAAATTTTGGGAAATACGTGCGTCGGGCTAAATGTGTTAAGATATTCGTGCCGGCCTGTGATTTTGACCGGATGATGTGCAGCCGTACTCTCCAAGATCATACACCAGCATACACGCGTCAAGCCGAAAGGTCGAAGATCACAGATCAGGATGACCGTCAAACCCTATTAGCTGTACATACTAGTCGGACAAGGTTTCAAGAGAATCCTATCAGTCGTGTCAGTCAGCAAATGCGTAGTATGATATTTGGTCTTCTCAAAAGTGTTACGAGCGGTGCATGCTTGCAAAACTTTTGGGAACAGAACATTTTCCTGATGATACTCTTATAAACCATTGGAACCCTGGAAACATCATAGGCTAAAATATCTCACTCTGTGATGTATCAATTTTGAGAAACTGGAAGGGCATCGCTTAGTGATATTATCTCACTTTTGGAAGAATTCCCTTTGACTTCAAACACGTGCTTTCTGAATACAGATTCTGATTCCGGGGTGTTTTGTTCAAGTGAAAACAGTGCTAGCACCTTGTTCATATTAATTTCCGGCTATATCCACATTGTTCATGTCACCTGGCCTCATACAAAGGTCTGACGACATTCTTCATTTGTATTCTGAAAGATCAAACGTCAGCCAAATATGTTCATACAATTGTTGTTTTCTTGGTGAAAATGGTTGCATCTGTGTACGGTTTTATGTATTAATAAACTGGTTTGCAAACGGTTGCCAGGCCATGGGGTCAACAGCAAAGCTGCCTCGTATTAGACATTGAAAGAGTACAGTTACATATCGGGAGCATTTTTTTTCTTTCTTTCTTTTTGTGTGTGTGTGTGTTTTTTTTTTCTCTATTGAGAAACTCATCTTATCAGAGGTGTTTTTACACTTAACAGTAAGGTTGCATTGTTCCATACGCTAATATCCGGATTGCATACGCTAATAGATGTCATGCTACCCACGGTTTTTCGTCCTGCATGATGAAATAGTACTACACGCTGAAACATCGTACAAATATCGTGGAACATCGTACGGAATGCTAAAACCTCGTATTGCTCGCGCACTTCCAATGTAAATTTCATTAAAACTGTACCTGATAATTATAATGCACACTTTTTGATTGGAACGCAAAATAGTAAAACTATATTTGTGATCGCAGAGACGTATATGGATCTTCTTCTATGTATATTAGTAGCTTTATCCAAGTCACACAGCGGAAATACAGTTGAGTAATTACACTCACAAAAATACGGCTCGAAATGTTCTTTCCGTACACGGTTCTCTAATAGTATAATGGAGAAACGCACCTAGTTATTCATTAGATACCAGGCCATACAGTAAGTGCGCAAAGAGTCGTCGTGTCCAGGTCGGTCTCAGTTAGCCCGAGCACAACTCAACTGAGTAACATCCCATCGGGCCAATATCTGCCGCAGTTGACCAGCGAACCAACGTTCGCGGGCCAACTGCGGCAGATATTGGCCCGATGGACTGTACCGTGTGGGTGAAGATACAACCTAGTTCATCTCTCTGTGCGCGCCAGCCAGCGAGTGCTGGTGTGCTTTTATCAAGTGTGCACTGCGTGCGTCTCTTATTACTATGCAACAGATACGCGCACATAAAAGACACATTCTTATTACAGGTTGTTGTTGAAACCAACCACGGATAACAAGACTGTTACATACATCAGGCACAGTTTGATCCAAGCAGTGCATGTTCAGTTCCTGTTGTTTTCGTTTGTATGGATATGTAATTCAAGTTCTGACAATGAAGTTTTCGACGGGGACTTATCTGGTAAGCATCTTGTTGTTGTTCATTAAGATATCTGTGTTGTGAGACATTAATTCTTCGTCATTTTTGTAAACGTGTGCATGTTTTTGACAGATTGCTCTGTCTCCGTCTGTCTGTGTGTCTGTCTCTCTGCCTGTCTGTCTGTCTGGCTGCCTCTCTCTTTTTAATAATCTGGTGTAAAACTCTTGAACTCTATTCCAGATAATTCCAAATTATTCGAAAGCAATACGTTCGAAACAGTTTTTAAAAGAACGGTTACAAAACATATAGTCCCTGGTGAGTTTACGTTCAGTGAATTTTGGAACAGTTCTTTTCATCGATAAGTGAAGCGAAAATGGCGTTCGAATGAACCGATTTTGCTGTGAATGAAAACACTTAAAAGTTCTCTACTATGGACATATTACTGCAATCAATATTTCAGAAACAAAGGTTACCTTAGAAACATTCCAATCATGCGAACTGACAAATCACTTGATTGCTGTTGCCGTCTAAGTAGACGACTAATCTGCATGAAGTAAGTATTCGTACGTTTCTGATGTGGCGGGTACAAAAATTGTGTCAGTACTAAAGTGCTGCATAACTACACGTGGTGTACTGGCGTAAATGCGGAAGACAAGATTTTTTTTAAAGCTTCAGACCAGAGACATTTCTTTTAAAATATGATAAATATTGACAGTTTGGTTTTTTTGGGGCATCGAGGCCTTGTACCCTTAGTTACCAACATCATTCGATCCGTTCGCCGGAGGAAGAAACAACCGACCGACGAAACATACACATGAGATGACGTGACATGAAGTGTTTTTTTTTTTTTTTTTTTTTTTTCGGAGGCTGTATATGCGAAAGTCTTCATACTTGACTAGATGATACATTGTTGCGAAACCTTTCTTATCATGTCGACCTGAATGACCTTTTTCTGAAAGGTCAAGGCCACTTTGGGAAAATGAATAATTAGAAATTTACTTATTTTGACAAAAGGTTCGTTTTATAAAATTTAAAGTTACAACTGGTACAGACATACCTAATGATAGGACCTTCCCATGGATACTAATTTAAATTAATTTACTTAATGGCCTCCTTGGTAGCTATGATGACAACCGAGTCTCAGTCCTTGCATTGAGGAGCTGGATGGCTAGGTTGTAGAGCGTTTGACTCTCGAACGAAGGTCGCGGGTTCAAATCCAGGTGGGGTCAAAATTTGTGCAGACCCCGTTTGGTGCACCGTCTTTGAAATCGCCTCCGTGGTAGACACAGCCGTTATGCCTAAACTCACTCAGTCCCGACACGCCACAGCAAGACATGGATCAAGCATGATAGTTTAAAGGTGGTGCCAGAATACTTGGCGCCTCTGGGCGCCAAGCTATTCTGGCACCACCCTTGAACTATCATGATCGATCTGTCTCTAGAATTATAACACAGTCCTTCAGAGGGCAACTTCAAAATTTTGGGATTTCGGTCCTGGGGCAGAATATGTTAAACGTTGAACGTGTTGTTTTTGCCTACTTAGACATTTCATTCGACACCATCAGCCACTCCTTCCGGCTCCAGCTTCTATAAAACTGCTTTGGTGATGGTGGTAAAGGTCTCACCTAATTTCATTCGTATTAACTCATTCAGCTCCGACACATCACAGCAAGACATAAAGTGATCATGATAGTTCAAGGGTGGTGCCAGAATAGCTTGGCGTTCATAAGCACCAAGCTATTCTAGCAGGACCCTTGAACTACCACGCTCGATCTGTCTCTAGAACTGCAATACAGTCCTTAAGGGGCAACTTCAAAATTTGGGGATTTCGGTGCTGCGGTAGAATGTGTTAACGTCTATGTCAACAACACTCTTTCTGGCGATGCTGCACCAGAGTTCAGCGTGACCCAGGGCTCTGTCCTGCACCCCATTCTATTCACTACTTAGACGAATAACATCGCATTCAACCGATCATTACATGTTTGCGGACGATACGCATTTTCGGGAATAAGCACCTCCAAACATCATCAGTCAGGCGATTTCGGATTTACAGGACTGTATCTCAGATTTTACGTCCTGGATGTGCGAAAGTGAACTCCAGTTAAAAGAGATCAAGACGGAGCTCTTCTTGTCAGTGCTTCTCGAATGTTACCCTCCAGGCTGACGTGCATTTGTAACACAACAACCCTTCATTTTGAAGTCATGGCATTTTCTTGATAAAGACCTTTAAATGAAGGACCAGGTAAATGATGTCTGCAAAAGCCGCTTTCCCGCAATTAAGACGCATCAATTATATCCGTCATTTCCTCACCAGTGAAGCTACCAAAAAGATTGTTTTCTTACACACTTCTTTCTTTGCGCTTTTGAGCGGAAAAGATGTATCTTATTGTTCGATACGTTCTGGTACACAAACGGCCACCTATGCCCCAAATTGTCTCGTAGAAAGTCTGGTAAACAAAAATGTGTGGGCATACTCGAAACTGAAACTTGACCTACTTTCCGCTAACGTGCAATGACATCTAGCATCATGTATTGGGCTATTACATCATGTACAACATTTGTCTGATATCGAAAATATTGATGTCACAATACAAAGAGATTACGTCAAGATGTTAGTCAATAAAGGACATGATTGCGACTACTTGCTATCTGGGCGTGTGCCAAACAACAACTTACATCAGGTTCCTGCAAGCAAAATGGTGTGTAAGAAATATATTCTTACATAGGCGTTTAGAAACTGAGAATCTCAGTCTTATCCTACTCGATTTCACTTGTAGGATACGAGTTTTAAACTACTGTCTAGCGATATGTTCAGTCCCACTTAAACGCCGATGTAAGAACCTATATGTCTCTCTAGTCTTGTCCCGCATGGATTACGGAAATGCCCCTCCGTCTTTCATTCAGAAATTGCAGCGAGTTTAGAATTGTGCTGCACGTCTTATCGTCCGCGTCCCACAGCATCAACCCATCACTCCCATCCTGAGGCAGCTTCATTGGCTATCAGTCAAACAAAGAGTCTCTGACAAAGTCTCCTGTCTGTAATACAAAGATATTATCTTTTCCATCTCTATCATTTCTGATCCTCTTCACCTCTACACCCCTTCATTCTCCCTCCGTTCTAGTAATGACTCGCGCTTTCTCAATAGCCCCATCTGCAAATACAAAACCAGAGGTGAATGTTGCTTTAAACACGTTGGACCTCTTTTTCTTGGATTTCTCTGCCCGTCAGTATTAGATATGTTTCATCATTCGCTGAATTTAAATCTGTAATCAAGACCCACCTGTTAGATGCACCAATGCAGCTTAGTTCCTTAAGATTATGTACCTGGCGCGTATGCACGCGTTCGTGTATGTACGTGTTTATGTGTGTGTGTGTGTGTGTGTGTGTGTGTGTGTGTGCGTGCGTGCGTGTGTGCGTGTGTGTCTGTGTGTGTGTGTGTGTGTGTGTGTGTGTGTGTGTGTGTGTGTGTGTGTGTGTGTGTGTGTGTGTGTGATTCGTAATTGTATTGATGATCTTTGTCTCATTGCAACCTGTTCTTTCTGGTTTTATTACCACCACCCCACCCCACCCCACCCCCAACCCCCACCCACCCCCGTCCCTCCTTGATTCGTAAAGCACTTATAGCTTATTTTAGGAAAAAGCGCACTATGAAAAGTAATTATTATTAATTTAGTTCACTTTTCTGATAAGACATCAGCAGAGGTGTGCCATAGGTTTTTACATGCACATTCACGTTTGAATTATACACTTTGACAAAATTCAATGAAACTTGGCACAATGGTATTTGATGAAACGACCATCCTATCATTGGACAAAAGGTAAAAGAAGGTAATGTTTTGCGATTACAACTGCTACCTCAGTCGTAATATGCGATAACACTTAAATACATGCTTATTTGAATGACCTGTTAGAAAAGTCAAGATCATTGGCTGTTAGAAATAATGTTTTTAACGGGTAAGCATGTGCGGCATAAAGGCTTTGTCATTTTCACATTTTTGTTCTCGTTTTCGAGATAAGCAGTAATACGTTGCATCTTACAGTGAGTAAAGCAGTAAACATTATGAGCTGTCACTTTAAATTTTGATGATCTATGCGTCCTGCTGAAATGACGAATTATGAAATAAATGTGACAGATGTAAATGGCGTCAAAAGTTCTTTATCGTTCTGCTATTTTGCGACCAAATATTTCAGTCTGCCAAAAAGTATATTACTGTAAGTATGCAAAACGGCGGCCGCACTCATGTAGTAACATGTTGCAACTTTAGTCGACGCGTAATGTTCGATCTTCCTAGCTTGAAAGTTCCGTAGTGACGTAAAAAACATGAACGCACACTTCAAAGAACTAAAATCAGGCCGGCATCATGGGAAGATTGCGTAGATAGACACTATGTCATTGTCTTAGGCAAGATGATGTAATCAGATAGTATGCAACATTGCGACAATATAAGTTATTGATAGCAGGGGTTTGCTACACGGACCCTTGTAGGCCTGAGAGAGGTCAAAGGAACCATTGTACCCCGAAGGCCGAAGGCTTGAGGGGTACAATGGTTGCTTTGACCTCCCGAAGACCTGCAAGTGTCCGTGCACCAACCCCCTGCTACCAGTAACGTATTTGTTTTCATTCCTGAAATGTTTTCGTAAAAGAAATCAAGAAGAAATTGTCCGATCTGTATCACGCCAGACATGACTGACGACAAAAGGATATACATTTATACATAATAGACTTATGACGTAATTTAAATCTTTCATGACGTTGCCGTCTTCAGTAGTGTGCCTGTTGTTTCGAACAACACTAAGTAAAACTTTACGTGTGACGTAGAGTTTCAAAGGATTTTTTTTCTTCCATACTTTCGACTATCAGTCAACAACCTCGAGCGAACTGCATGCGCCTGAAATTTCTCTCTCAGGTATTTTGGAGGTGCAAAGTCCAAACCACTCCCCTGCGTTGCGGCGTGCCCCAGGGTTCTGTCTTGGGGCCTTACTGTTTTTAATGTATACTCAACCCCTGTCATCTGTCGTGAGTCGGCATAGTTGTGGTTTCCACAAATATGCCGACGACACACAGCTGCTCAGGGACTCCAAGCCATGCGATGTCCTAATTGTAATTAAGGAAGTCGAACTCTGTATATCATCTGTTAAAAAGTGGATGTTAATGAACAAGCTCACGCTAAATGATGGCAAAACTGAGTCAATGTGTATCGCGTCATATCACACTCTTTCCCAGGTCACCTGCAGTAGCTTGACTGTTGGTGAGCTAGCATACCTTTCAAACGCTGTGTTCGTGACCTTGGTGTTCTTTTGGACTCTACTTTGTCTATGCATGATCATATCACTTCCATCTGTAGAGCAGCCTATTTCCAGCTGAAGAAAATCAGCTCTGTAAGATCTTTCCTGACTCAGTCTGCCACCACTCAGCTTGTGGCTTCACTGATTTTGAGCCGCATTGACTATTGTAATTGTTTGTTTGCTGGCCTGCCATCTGAATAACTGGCTCGACTTCAGAGAATATTAAACAGTGCAGCTCGCGTCATTTTTCAGAAATAAAAAAAGATCACGTGTCATCCTTGTTGTACCAACTTCACTGGCTTCCCATCAAAGCTAGGACTGAGTACAAGGTAGCTACTTTCGCCTTCCGTCATTTCGATGGTACACTGCCTCCCTACCTTTCCAGTATGTTAACTACTTATCAAGCTTCCCGCAACTTACGTTCTAGCAGTGAAAAACTTTTGAAAGTACCAAAAATAAATACAAAGTCCTTTGGTCAAAGGTCCTTTTGTTTCCAGACCCCAGTCATTTGGAATTCGCTTCCGAAGCACATTCGTGATGCCCCGACAGTAATTTCTTTCAAAAGTCAGTTTAAAACGCATCTTTTTCAATTTCACTACTCTGTCTTACCAAATTCCAGTATATTTTTTGTTTCACAATAACATCATGATCCTGTGCCAGTCCTTGTTGCGATGGTTGTTTGTGCTTTTGGTGTGTTTATGTGCTGTTAATTTTAGAATTTGTATTGTAATATTTGTATTTGTGTTGTTGCTGTCTATTGATTTGTGTTTAGGTTTTAACTTTGACTTGCATTGTACAGCGCTTAGAGCCTGCACTGCAGGGAGTTTGTGCATTATAAATATTATTATTATTATTATTATTATTATTATTATTATTATTATTATTATTATTTTCTAGTTTAACACATTTTCAGTCATTCTTTTGTATGAAATTGGTAATATGGGACGAACACAATGCGTGCATATAGTTATTTTGTTGCGTAATCCCCTCAATTTTTATTTATCGACTTTTTGTTTCTTTGACCTTTCAATGGACCAGTACGTGATAGGGCCTTCGCATCAGTTGAATTTTCCACTCGTTGATATTATCTAACTTATCCAGTTATTCAGTTGTGTTTTACCAGCGGTATCACAGAACGCCTACATATAGTTATGTTTTGTCTTGTAGCTTCTTAAATTATTTATTTATAGGCGTATTTCTGTTTAGAGGTTTGACTGGATGAAGTTGTCGTGAGAACGGACGATCAGGGGAAAATATTGAATAGAGCCAGGCTAATGAGTAAAAAGTGTAAAGAGACCGAAAGAAGACAGATGATGGTGTCAGTGAAGGCTGCTTGAATTTTTCTTTAACCCACCCAGCCCTGACGCACTACAGCAGGAGCATAGTCGTTAGATGACGCCTCCAAAATTTGGGAAATACGTGCGTCGGGCTGAATGAGTTAAAGCATAGAAGACGAAGATAAACGACGTGTTAAATATACCAGGACGGTAACGATTCTTTTGTTTGATAGAGACAATCCTTGAGCACACACAATCATAACAAGATGGGATGAGCCATAACCCGCGAATTCTCTTTTATATGAGAGCCATAACCACTTTTATATGCGAGCTGTCCTCGCTGTCAAGGGTCTCTACATGTTGTCTTTGACCTGACTCTGATGTTGATATTTCTCTTATTGTCGTTCAGTCACTCCATTTTCCGACACTGTGATACCAGCATCTAAAAAGCGTAGGAGGTTCAATGCCCCAATGCCTACCTCCTACAACCATTGCCGTACCTGTAATTTTTTATCAGCTGGCCAATCAGCAGTTCTAGTATCGTGCACGAATCTGTCCTAGGTCTTTCGTCTGACTCTTAGATCAGGGCTGTCCGGCACCTTACATCATAAATAAATGGAAAACACAAAGATCAAATGGTGGTGGACGATAGGGAAATAAAAAGAATGTACCTTATTTCGGCATGATTCAAGCGGTGAGCACACTGCACAAGTGCTACACAAATGTGTCGCAATTCAAACTCTAAACTGAGACAGCTCGAAACTTTCCTTTGTGTTCCATGTCAACAGGTATGCTGTTTAGAAAGCAAAGACTGTTGCCACTCGTGCAGTAAAAGAGAAAGAGAAATAAATAAAGAAAATGTGACAGATTTATGACATTTCAGTTTTTTTTAGAAAGATCGAGTCATTGTTAAATGCCCGTATGAGCACAGTACAGGTTGGCGAAAGATGCCCACAATACACGCTTTATGTACGAAATCAGACCTATCGTATTTCCAGTCGCTTGCCACGCAGTCCTGCGCTCAAAATTTATAAGTTCTATCACTTGAACCCAGTGAGAAAAGTCACTTGATTGCTACAGATTCTGATACTGTCACTGGCTGCTTAGAAGCAGCACCGCTTGTCAACGTTTGAAATTCCAGCGGCAAAAATCAAGCATATTTCCACGACCGGACATGATAGCCTATTCACAAAGAGTCGCGTCCTTTGTGTATTTCCCAGAAAATGCAGTCTGACGTCAGAAATAGTTGGTGTTTTACTCCTGACGTCAGACACACATTCGAGGCTTCAAAAAGTGCGTAATTTAGACTGAACGACAATGTTGGGTTACTTCTCGGTTGACATCGTGGTTTGTAGTCATGTGTATGTGTGTGTGTGTGTGTGTGTGTGTGTGTGTGTGTGTGTGTGTGTGTGTGTGTGTGCGTGCGTGCGTGTGTGCGTGCGTGCGTGTGTGCGTGCGTGCGTGCGTACGTGCGTGCGTGCGTGCGTGTGTGTGTGTGTGTGTGTGTGTGTGTGTGTGTGTGTGTGTGTGATAGAGAAAGATAGATAGAGAGAGAGAGAGAGAGAGAGAGAGAGAGAGAGAGAGAGAGAGAGAGAGAGAGAGAGAGAGAGAGAGAGAGAGAGAGAGTTAGATTGCGAATACACTTAGACTATGTCTTATTATCAACATGTATTGTTGTTATTGTTGTTGTTTTTATTGCTGTTAATTTGGGTTTTGTTTCTGCTGATTTCCTATTATTGCTGATTTTTTTTTTCCCGACCAGATTGTCTTGTCTTGTGGTGTGTTATGCTTCGCGCAACTTGACTTAGATGGAGCACACTGTTCTGACGATCTCTGTTCAAAATTGGCCAATGGCGTGTGTTTGAATGGAATCTGTCGTTGTATGCCGACCTTTTACGACCCAGGAACTCGCTACTGTGTATCAAGTATGTGTCATATTTTAGTATTTCATCAAAATATAGGTTATTCTTAAATTAGAAGTAGGTGAAATATGCACGTACTTCAAACATACCATTAACACATTCTGCTCCAGGACCGAAATCCGCAAATTTTAAAGTTGCCCCCTGAATTCTGTATTACACATCTGGAAACAGATCGAAGGTGATAGTTTAAGTGTGGTGCCAGAATAGCTTGGCGCCTAAAGGCGCCAAGCTATTCTGACACAACCCTTGAACTATCACGCTCGCTTCATGTCTTGCCGTTGCGTGTCGGAGATAAATGAGTTACTCCATGCAATCCGCTCCATCTGCAGGAGGCGTATATTCTCATTTAGCCCCTGCAGTCGCAGTACTGTACTGGTGCAGTCGCAAGGGCTAAAATTGAGAATATACGCCGCCTCTAAAAGATGGGAGTTCCCTCATGGACAGTTACAGTTTGAGTACATATTCTGTAGGAGAACACGGCTACGAGGACGCATGCCGCAGTGATCGGCGGACTCCAGCGAAACGTCCCCTTTAGTCCTTTCACTCGCTGCAAAGGAGAACACTTTACTGTCTTCCCATACAATAACGGGGCTCAACTTAACTCATTCAGCCCGGCGCACCTTATTTCCCAAATTTTGTAGGCGTCATCTAACGACTATGCACCTTTTGCACGGATCTGGCACTGCCCTTGAATTATCATGGTCGACCCATCTCCTGCGGGGCTGTAGTGCGTCAGGGCTGAATGAGTTAATGTCCTTGACCTGAATCTGATCTAGAAATAGATCTGATTTTCAATTCAGTTCAATTCAAAACTCTGTATTGTCCATTAAATATATTAGAATAAAATAAAATTCGGCTCACAAACATGAACAAGCAATTAAACACATATTTAAATAAAAATCCCTCCCCACGCCTGTTAGAATCTATAATCCTTGCCGAAACACATTCTACTGATCGCTTTGAATCACATTATTGCCATTCCTTTCTGTCACAGTACCATCCCTTGCTATCACAGATAATCACAGCTTATGATTTGTGTCAGGGAAAAGGACCATCACCAGCCTCCCTAATAGGGCGGTTTATGAGGGTCCCAGCCCCTGGTCACACACACACACACACACACACACACACACACACTATAAAGCGGTGTATTTAAACTAATAATTAATCAAAAGAAAAAGTAATTTATAAAAACTCATTCGTAGTTGTCAGTGCAGAGCTCATAAAACCTCAGAAGCCACCTCATCGCAGTGGCTGATGAAGTTCCGTGATCATTGCTGAATAGAATATCGATCACTACGATTCGCGTTAAAAAATATTCTCCTCGTCATCACAGTTTTCCGCCACCTGCTATCACATACTATGTAACATTCTATGACTTTCACTGCTTATGATTGTGTCAGGTACTGTCCCTGTCTACTTGCTCCTTACTTGACCTTATCTTAACCCTGAAGGCGCCAAGCTAATCTGGCACTACCAGTGAATTATCATGGTCAAGCCATCTCCTGCAACTGTATTTTGGGGTTAGTTAACACCTCCAAAATTTGGGAAATGCGGTCGTCGGGCTGAAAGGGTTAAGAACACATGGCGTTTTGTGTCTACGATGTTTTCTTCTGAGATCTGGTCTGTGATTTTGGGCCGTATGGCCTGGAAGCTGCGTTTACTGTTCAGAATAACGCTTTTGTTCTGTGTGTGTGTGTGCACATGTGCGTGTATGCGTGCGTAATTTGTGTGTGTGTATATGTATGTGTGTGTGTGTGTGTGTGATGGTGTGTGTGTGTGTGTGTTTGTGTGTGTGTGTTATGGTGTGTGTGTGTGTGTGTGTGTGTGTGTGTGTGTGTGTGTGTGTGTGTGTGTGTGTGCATTACAGGGATAAAGGCGAACGCAAAATGTAACACTACTATCGGCAGCCCATACCAGTGCCAGGACTATCCTAACGCGGTGTGCGAAAACACCAATGGTAATGCCGTGTGCATCTGCAACAATATAACTCACTACAACCACAACGGTGCTTGTGCTCAACGTAAGTGAACAAAATAAACACGGAAAGAACATTTTCAAAGTATTCCGGAAATCACAAGCTGCATCGATGTTTTAATTTGTGTAAATGTGTTAAAAGTGGACAAATCAAGTGCCATCTTGTAATTTTAACTTCTTCCATAATTGCCTTTGCCTATAATGTCGTATGTTGAATTTTGTGGGTGTTGGGTGAAATGTAACTTTAGCAGCCATCGACCCATCATAAAGTTCCCTTACTGCCAACATTAACTTATTCAAGGCACCCCGCATTAATAGCTGCGAAAGTGTCGTATAGCTTTGCCAACGGCAACGCTATACGACACTTCCGTAGCTATTGATGGGGGGCACCTTGAAGATGTTTGACTGCAACTGGCACGTTTTTTTGTTTGTTTCTTTTCCACGGAAGGGTGTGGTACCAGTCCGTACCGTCAATGCGGTTGTACCGGTTCGCAGGACACCACAAACACGACCCAACTGCGAGAGAATCTCGCTAGTGTCATTTGCATAGATCAGCGTTAATAAACAGAACGCTACTCAGTCTGGGATGGGTTCCGTGATAAAATGCGTGTCCACTAGCAATCGAAGGATGAATTGGTACTAATCAGCATTTTGCACGATTCAACATATTGACTGAAACTAGCTGCTTTACTGCCGAGAAAAAGTGAACATCACCCAGTTGCAAGAGACAAAGATCCTCATGAGCCCCCGCAGTTGCGCGGGCTCAGGAGGATCTGTGTCTCTTTTTGAGACCACTTCGTGTCCATGTTCTTTGGACAGTCGTGGCTTTTGGTCAGTCAGTGGACACAGATTCCACAAACGAAATGTACGTCCGTTGGCAGTAAAGCGGTTAAAAAGAAACGTATATGCATGTCCTAAATGGGCTAACTCCGTTGTTACACAACGAAGAACAGGGGCGGATCTAGAGGGGGGGGGGGGGTCCACGGGTTTAGGAACTCCCCCCCCCCCCCACACACACACACACACCCCACATTCAAAATTATTTAAAATTGCCATATGAAAGTCCATTTAGTTTTATTTGTTGATTCCCCCCCCCCCCCTTCCCCGTTTGATATTTTTGCGAGTTTTGGACACACACGTACGCTCTCTCCCCACCCCCCACCCCACCCAATCCGCCCCCCCCCCCCCCCCCCCGTCCCAGCCCGGCGCACGTTATTTCCCAAATTTTGTAGGCGTCATCTAACAAACTATGCACCTCTTGCAGTAGATGGATCGACCATGATAATTCAAGGGCAGTGCCAGATTAGCTTGGTGCCGACAGGCGCCAAGCAAAACTGGTACTGCCCTTGAATTATCATGGTCGACCCATCTCCTGCTGTAGTGCGTCAGGGCTGCATGAGTTAATGTCCCTCCCTGCTGTTTTATATTTCGGCGAGTGGTGAGAGTCCCTCTCCCCAACCCGCCCCCCTCCCCACCCCCCCCTCCCCACCCCCCCCCCCCTCCTCCGTCCAGAACAATTAGATCGCTTTTGGCCACGACGGTATATATGCATGTGCAAGTGTACGAGCTGCTGGACAAAACAATAATGATATATCTGACTGTTTCTTTGCTCTTTTTTTCATACATGTTAACAGGTATTTCTGAAGGTTTAGAGTGCAATGCGACCATCTCAGATCATCTTCAGTGTGTTGACCAAGCTCACTGCGATCACAATACCTCAACATGCGCATGTAGCCCCGGTCTTTTCAACAGTGGAGGAAAATGCCAACCACGTGAGTTTTGTATATTGCGTATGAGATCCAGAGTTGAGGTCCAAATTTCCAAATTTGGGAGCTGTGCTCTGAGGGGTGCACTATAGCTTAGCAAACAACATGGCAATGATAGTGCAAGGGTGGTTCCAAATCAGTTTGTCGCCTTGAAGCACCAGTTTGTTCTACAATTACCATTGAACTGTCATGGTCGAGTCAACTCTAACTGTAGACTATCAGGGCTGAACGAGTTAGAACACTGTTTCCTCATGGCGATAGAAATCAATACAATTACCTCTTTTTACTGACCGTGATATTATATCTTGTCTCCAGGCACATTTGGAATTCATAGAGATTACATTTTAACTGCCTGCACATTACCCACAATGAACCAGTGGTGCATATGTTGACAGATAAAATGCGAGTTTAATATTATTTTATCTGTCATCCTGAGCACTCCTGATTTTGCGTAATGGGTAGGTCAGTTATTATTTCATTAACCCCTAACCTGCTACTGTACGTACACTGTGCGTACCGAACATTTTTGTTTCTGAAATCTTGGTTCATTCAACGACTAAAAGCCAACACCGTCCAAGGAACATGGAGGCAAATTGATCTTAGCAAGAGGTAT
>BTPG01000003.1:201206152-201263652 GCA_036245525.1 Semisulcospira habei | reverse complement strand
TAACTTTGTAAAGCGACCGTGTGTGTGTCCAGGAGCACGCGCACGCTGTCTTCATTGAACGTACTAAATTTGCTGAATTAATGCTACCAACCGAGCATGTCTTTTCATGCTTTAGTTGACTCAGAGTTAACGTTTCTTAATTGACGAAACTAAAAAAATAAAATAAAAATGAAAACAACGTTGAACTGAATTTTTATTTAATCCCTTCCCTCCTCCAGGGCCTACAAATGAAGTACTTTGGTACAAACAACACCCTCACCCCTCACCCCCCAAAACACACACACACACACACACACACACACACACACACACACACACACACACACACACACACACGCACGCAAGCAAGCAAGTACGCACGCACACACGCGCGGACACAAACACACATTTGAAATCAGCAAAACAGCCATTATTCACTGTATTTTATTTTATTTTCAGGACAGCCTTTGGGAGGGGCATGCAACACTACCATCCACGGTCAGTGTGCTGATGCACATGCTGAGTGTGACAGTGCCAACAACACTTGTGAGTGCGATCAGTCCCATTACAGAGATGAACAAAGCTGTCAAAAACGTGAGTTGTTCCTACCTCTGTCCATGCCCACAATAATGAATGCTCTCGTACACAAAGCACCTTGACAGGCAGATGTGTGGACACAACGATTTTCACACAATTAGCTTGCTCTCTGCCTGGACAAGATGAGCGCCAACTAAATGCAAGAAGTATAAACCCTCATGAGCTCCCGCACCTGCGGGGGGTTCATGAGGGTCTGTGCTTCTTGCTAGGTCAATCTATATCTGCATTCTTAACGAGAAACGGTATTTGAGGTTTCAGTCTGACATTGTTTTAGGGATTTTGTTCGTGATCGTTGAAAGTGAAGGGGCTAATGTAGCTTTCATTTTAACTCATTCTGCCCGCGACACACCACAGCAAAATATGGCTCGACCATGATAGTTCAAGGGTGGTGGCAGAATAGCTTGCTGTTCTGCCACCACCCTTGAACTATCAAGGTCGATCTGTCTCCTGAATTGTAATGCAGCCCTCAGAGGATAACTCCAAAATGTGGGGATTTTGTACCTCTGGCACAATGAGTTAAAGGCGCCATCTGCTCTTCAGTCTCGACTTTTCATCAGTTTGTTCAGTTGTGTTGGGCGTGTTTTGTTGGTATCTCAATGTTGATGCGGCAAAGATGAGTGTGTAACGACAGAATAGATTAATGAAAATAAAAACGTCGACATCAGACTCCAAGCGCGCGCCAACTCACCCTAGTTTCATGTGATTGGCACAAACAATGATCAGCCACCGCTGCGGAGGCACACGCCTTTTATCACCACACATGAATTGAGATGGGATAGTATTTCTCCCCGGCCACCCACCCCCCCCCCCTCCTCCCTCTTAGTCCTATGACTTCATTTAATTAAATTGATTTCATTAAATATAATTTAACTAATTTAATTACATTTTCGTGCTTAAGTTTTGGTGTTTTTTTGTTTCTTTTTTTTTTTTTTTTTTTTTTTGTGTTTTTTTTTTTTTTGGTTAAATTAAGAAGCTAAATAGTGATTAAAGACAACTTCGTTAACTCATTTGCGGCCCGCCGCATCCGGATGCGCGGCGTATGCCGCGAATCCGGATGCGGCTGGCCGCGAATGAGTTAAGATTCTTAAGGTCACAGGTTGCCAAAAGCTTTTATAGGGATTCAGGATACATACCCACTTAGATAATGACCGTCTCACTGTCCCACCAAACGTGTTCGTTTGTTCGTACGACGTGAAGAAAACCCGACAGTTTTCTGTAACGTAACCCTTTGACGCGAACGGGCCGGTATCTACACTGACACAGACGTCGATCTGCAACACAGTGGTCCCCATATACATTACACAATAGAGTGTTGCCTGTCAACTTGGTCCGTAAGCGCGTGTCGCAGTGGGGAAATCCAGTCAGAAAGAGCGATATCGTTGGCCAAAACTATAAAAACTAAATATAGTAAACTCCTGATATAACAAATCGCCAGGGGACCCAGTTTTCTTGATGTTATATCCGACGTTTCTTATAAGCGAAGTAATTTACATAGAGTGCTGTTTGGATCTCTGTCATATCAGACCTTGCTTTAAGCGAAGTAGACGGTAAATAACTTTAACTCATTCAGCCCAACAGCCGTATTTCCCAAATTTTGGAGGTGTCATCTAATGACTATGTACCAGTTGAAGGAGATTGATCGACCACGATAATTCAAGGGCAGTGCCAGATTAGCTTGGCGCCGACAGGCGCCAAGATAATCTGGCACTACCCTTGAATTATCATGGTTGACCCATCTCCTGCAGTAGTGCGTCAGGGCCGAATGGGTTAAAGTACAAATAACGTGTAGCATATTAATGAAATCAGCAAGAACTTTCCATCGGCAAAAGTCAGCCAGAACTTTTCATCTGCAAGAGACATAGAGTCACACAAGCCCCTGCAACTGCAGGGGCTCCTGAGAATCTGTCTCATGTAGCCCAAGATTGGCTTCAGCCACTATTGGTTAACAAATTCATCGAAAAAACTTGAATGCCGCACCACCGATCGAGACATAACCCTTATTGCACGTGAGGGAATTCATAACGTTCTGTGCCTCTTGTTAATGTAAGTTTGTATCCGTGTACCTTGGATAGGACAAACGGGGCTATGTGGCGTTGTATTAGAAATAGATTTCACAAACATATCTTTTGGCCGCTGGCAGTGAAGGGGTGTAGCGTACTGGCGAGTGGATATATGGAAACTGTTCACTATGACACACTGTGCAGGAAGAGCGGCCGGTCTGCCCTGTGATGAGCCCCAGAAACAAAAACAATGTGTGGATGGTGCAAGTTGTGCAAACAAAACGTGTGACTGCAATGATGGCCTCATCTTCCGTGAGGGCAACTGCGAAGAGCCGATCACAGAGCCGGCTCCAAATGGATCGGAACCAACTAAAACGACGACGTTCCCCGCCCCTCTAGATTGGGAGTGGATCGGTTAGAGTTGAACACTTTTCAAAATGGGGCAGATTTCCCTGGTGCATGCAGCTAACAGTACTGATTACAATACCGGTGGCTGCATGCACAAGTGGGTTAAGCGTGTTGTCGGTTCAAAATCTGTGGATAGACGCACGAACGTCTCACGTTCGATTTCGCAATAAGTTTCATTACTGTACTAATAAAGGACGCAACTTGGAGACAGTCTTCTTGAGTTTTTGTTGCTGGTGCTGTTTTTCGTGTCTTGTGTGCAGGTTAGTGTATAAATTTGTCTTCGTGATGTATTATCAAAGGGCCGTTTAGGAAGCTTCACCGGCTGTTGAACGATTTGCATTTTTCATTTTCATAATCTGCATGTGACAAATATGCTAAATGTCTGCACGCGCACAAGCGCGCGCGCATGTGTGTGTATGTGTGTGTGCGTGTGTGTGTGTGTGTGTGTGTGTTTTTGATTTACAGACCTAATAGAAATAATAATATGTGTTCTTTTTTAAATCATTTACATGTCTGCGCGTGATAAATGTGCTAGATGTCTGCACGTGTGTGTGTGTGTTAGTGTGTGTGTTTGTGTGTGTGTCTGTGTGTGTGTGTGTGTGTGTGTGTGTGTGTGTGTGTGTGTGTGTGTGTGTGTGTGTGTGATTTACGGATCTAAATGAAAAATACATATAAAAACGAAAACAAAAATACTTAAGTGTTATCGATGCTTCAAAAAATGGCGCATTTCTTTTTTTCGTCAGTATATATGCATGTTCCTGCAAACATAATATAACCTATCATTTAATTGTTCGTAACAAGAGGCAGAGAACAACAGAAAAGGACGATTAGATTGGTGATGTCATGTATTAATACGCGCTGGTTATCAGGTCATGGTCGCTGGGGGCACGAAACTGTTGTTACGTAAATCCTAAGCCCAACTCAATTCTTGTGTGGTGATAGATCCTGTGCTGTGTCCGCCGCCACTGCTGGCCGTTTAGTTGTACTGCCACTAGTGGGGGACTTTAACACATATACCCTGCACTGAACCTTAAAGACAAACTAATCACCACATAGTGTTGTAAACATATAATACTACATGTTATAAAAGTGTGGAACCTACGTTCACAACATCTTAATTAAGCCGCAAAAAAATATTTAAGGTAATGACATCACAATGTTCTAACTAGAACAGTTTTCCACACACTGCGCTTGCGACTGGAAGTTTCCGCCACCTTTGTGTTAGAATAGCTCGAATTTTCATTATTGTAAATGTGTTATAGTTTTGCAGGAGGCCAAAACACTACGTCAAGCTATGCGGTCGTTGATTTTGTGTTCTGTACATAGTATCCGTTTTAGTAGTGTGTATTATGAGAGCTGAGATAAGTACCTATGTTAATTTACCATTCTCAATCATGTCCGGCATAACAAATACATCCATTATTACATAGTTGGTCACCGTTGAGTACATGTACACCAAGCAGGCAATAAACCACATGTCCAAATAAGTTTGATTTTCCAAAATTACGAAAAGAAACATTTGATGATATAAAAATGTTCAGCACATTGTATTTAAATTTCAGTTTTTAAAAACAACACGTAATTTACAGTTAATCAGTTATTTAATGTCTGTTCACCCATAGTGGATATCAAAACATAAAAACTTTCACAACAAGAAGAGAAAATTTGCAATAATTTGCAATAGACATCTTAACAGCAAACAAAGGAGATGGGAAAAAAAGAGACGGGGGGGGGGGGGGGTGCTGATATCAGAGGAAGAGTAATATGACCGCTGGCAAAGTTTTCTTTCAACAAAGAAGAGGTATTTGGCTTTTTTGTTAAAAATCTTGCAAAACTGATACAGACATCACACGAGGAAAATGTAATCAGCACCACTCAAATCATTTGATTGCCTTGCCAGATTTTCAAACGTCTTCTTTAAGGCCGTGTACATACGATGAATTAGACCAAAAAAAAAAAATGATGGATTGATTCTGTTGCACGTAAACGACAGTGTCTAGAAAGCTTTTGCGAGGGTTTTGACAAAACCGGCAGACACCAGTGAGGTCGTTCTTGTTGTAATCAGTGCTAGTCTTGCTATTTCCGCAACAGAAATCTGGAGTGCATTTCATATTGGAAAGCAGTTCAAGTACATCTGCCTCAATGACATTATCCGGCATTACAGGCCAAAAAGGTAAACGGTATTGTGTTCTTTCATGTAGTCACTAGTTGTGACACCGTATCATTCTTTGCCGGAAAACGATCGCCTGTGTTTGGTTAGGGTACAAAGACCGCCTGTGAAGTTTGGCGGACAAGTCTTCAAGTACAGACGTTTTCATTGTTTTCATAGTGACTTGGATGGAGACATTTCAAAGTTTTGTCGTCTTTCTGTACGGCAAAACAAACCAACTTGTAATTTAAGTCAAAGCAGCAAGGCAGGCTCTATTTGACAGACAGTATGGATATATCTGGAGGCAATATCACCAATGGCAGATGCACTGCTTTTATACGCTGTCCACGTAACGTATCAAGAGGGACATACGTAGAGACACTGCTGGCAGAAAACGCTGTACCTGCCAAGTCCTGCTGAATGGGGGTAACAAAGGAATGTCCAATAAAAACAATTCAAACAAACTGGAGCTGCACAAAAGAACAGAGCTCCGGAACTTGCATGATGAGTGCCTGTAAAGACACCATTGCCACAAGCAGAACAGTTGTGACATAAACTGATCAGTTGTTCTCGGAAACAAAGATGTCATTTATTGCGGAAGATGTAAATGTAGGAAAGTTAGCCTAGCGTTACAGTATTGTGCAGTTTGTGGAAGAGAGTTTGTAAACATACGATACGACACAGCGCTGTACATAAATAGATACCAGCATTACAGCTAGCACCCCAACCCCCAATCTTACACTGGATCCGCATCTGTTCTTTCCCAGCATGCATTTTGTCACTGTAAAGGACCGTCCAGGAAAGAATCATGACGGACGCTCTGAAAGATCATGAAGGAACTGTCAGTATTGGAGGCAGAACAATCGCGAACTTGCGCTTTGCGGACGACATTGATGGCCTTGCAGAAACAGAGAAGGAGCTAGCTCAGCTGGTCGAGAAGCTGGACAGTACAGCCATTGCATATGGGATGGAAATCAGTGCAGAGAAGACCAAACTGATGACCAATAACGCCAGTGGCATTGGCACTGAAATCATGGTTGGAGGCCAAAAACTGGAAACAGTTAAGAAATTCAAATGCTTAGAAGCCATTGTGACAGATGAGGGATCAAAACCAGAAATACTGTCCAGGATTGCGCAGACAACAACAGCACTGACAAGATTGAAGACCATATGGAAGGACAGAAACATCACACTCTGCTCCAAGATCAGACTGATGCGCTCCTTAGTCATCTCAGTGTTCTTGTATGCCTGAGAGTCATGGACCCTCACAGCAGACCTTGAAAGGAGGATACAAACCACCGAAATGAGATGTTTTCGAAGGCTGCTTGGCATCTCATACAGAGATCACATCACAAACGAGGAAGTGGGAAGCAGAATCAGGCAAGCCATCGGGCCCTATGAAGACTTATTAGCCATTGTGAGAAAACGCAAACTGAAGTGGTATGGGCATGTCACGCGTTCAGCAGGGCTTGCCAAAACAATCCTGCAAGGCACTGTGCAAGGAGGACGAAGGAGAGGAAGACAGAGGAAAAGATGTGAGGACAATATCTCAGAGTGGACAGAACTGAAGCTGGGCGATACGCTGAGAATGGCAGAGAACAGAGAGGATTGGAGGGAGCTGGTTGACAAGTCATCAGTGGTGCCCCAACGGTCGGCAAGACTACGGGATATAGATAGATAGATAGATAGAAAGGACCGTCAAGACAATCATTTACACAAGTATAATGTATTTAAGTGAGTCTTTTGAGAACAATAGCGTACTTATAATTTGGATCCAGCGATTGTTTTCTTCTTTTTCTTCTTCTTCTTCTTCTTCTTCTTCTTCTTATTATTATTATTATTATTATTATTATTATTATTATTATTATTATTATTATTATTATTATTATTATTATTATTATTATTATTATTATTATTATTATTATTATTATTGTCATTATTATTATCATTAGTAGTGGTCGTAGTTACAAAACTGTGAAATATCTGACCAGATTTTCCTGGGCAAGTGTTGTACATATTTTAACTGGAAGGTAACGTGACCTCTGTTTTAGTTTTCTTAATCTTAGAGTGTATTTTGTGATTTGTATCATTTAATATGATACATAAAACTCGTATTAAGTTTACTTATAAGCCTTCAAGCGCAATTCTGTGAAGAAGTACCCAACGGAGAAAGAAACACATTTGGGAAAGACGGTTACAACACAATTTATTAATATTAATGTGGGTTGCCACATTCCTTCTGCGAATGAAGATAAGTAGCGGCTGATCTCTCTGTTTGTTTGTCAATTTTGACGAAGGGTATTTACCCGAAATATTAATAAATTGTGTTGTACCCATCTTTCCTAAGCGTGTTTCTTTCTCCGTTGGGTACTTCTTTGCATTTTACACGCTTGGCAGTCACCTTTTTGGGCTGGATTGCAATTCTGTGAGCAGCTTAATATTTACGGTAGTTTTTCACTTCAAGAGGACAACAATCAGGTCAAGATGGCCTCATTAGTCATTGACCTAGATTTTAAATTCTTTATTGATTATTATTTTCTCGTAACAAAGTCAAATATTTGGAACAATAATATATGACAAGTACATTGTTTTAGTTTCAATCATTTATATAATTGTTAAAATCTGTCTCATGAAAAAGATGGTAGAAATTCCACTTTGATGAAGTGGACTATATCCATCCCCTTCTGTCGAGCCTTGAGCTTCATAAGTAAATGTTCATTACACCAATAAAACCATAGCCTGTATACAACAAACAGACACATTCAAGACATATTGTGGATATAAAACCGCGCAGACGAAAATGTCTATAAAATGTACGACACGGTGACCTAATAAATTAAGTTGTTCCAATTTACTCTTGCTATCAGATACTGGTCACATCGCTAGTAATTTCTAGTATGTAGGAATGAAACAATCATTAGTTTGTGTAATTTGCGTATGGTTTCATTATTAAAAACCAAAAATATTCCAGCAGCCAGAAAATTTTTAAAAGATTGCAGTGACCTATTTCGGAGCCGACCACGCTCATTTCCGGTTGAGTGACACAGTGGGTCCCAGACTTAAGTAAATCACTGATATCGAAAGTGCAATATACAACACTGAGTTTGTTTCTAGCAAGATGTACAGGATACTCTCAAGTATCCATCCTAAGCCCCCCCCCCCCCCCTCTCAACCCTCCCCCTCCCCCTCCCCCTCCCCCTGCCCATCCCCCACTACGCATGCCAATCAGCCACTGAGACATAATCAAGTAAGCAGCGACCATATGGCGCACGTATGAATACAGAAAACAAACGTGTCGTTTGCAGTCATGATACTTTTGATCTCAACATGTGACATGGACCTAGATCCTGTGTACGACGAGGCAGCTGTAGATGAGCTACAAAACACTGAAGAACAATTCATCTAAAATGACAATAACAACAACAAACCAGAAGGAAAGGACTATTTTGAAGGCGGAGTAAAACGAACGGTGTGGTTCGACTTAAGTCCCGGGTCCATAATAAAGATGCCATATGGCTGACACGGATGAACCATTCCTGACCAGACATCCCCAATCACATGGAAGCGATGAAAGGATCGGCAGTAATCTGTTATTTAATTCAATTCAATTCAATATATTTATTGTCCCGAAAGGGATATTCTTGTTACAGCTCACAGCTGTATACGGCACCGCCAAATGCCGGTACGTTCATCGCTTCCATGGAATCGGAAAAGGCACTGACAACTCAGTTAATAGCGCGCACACACATACACACACCCGCACACACACACACACACACACACACACACACACACACACACACACACACACACACACACACACACAAACACACACACACACACACACACACACACACACACACACACACACACACACACACACACACACTGGGTTAAGGCACTTGGAAACACACCCCTTCGAATGGAAGAATGTCGAGGTTAAAATCTTTTTTTATCAAAAACGAGATGAGGATTTCATCCCAAAGTCTACCGTTTTGGAGCTCACATGCGTTTTTCTTTTAGGAACACTTAGAGTTGTTCATATTTTTAGGCTCATTCTGCTGATCTATTCTCTTGTTCTCTAAGCCAACCTCTTGATCAACACACACGCCGGCGACACAAATAAAGACGGACACACGGCGCTTACGCTTATTAGTAGGCTCTGTGGGTGCGTGTAGCGACAGGAATTCTGAAGAAGAAAAATAGCACGAGCAGCAAAATGACGTCACTTAAGCATCACGTCATGGCTAGTCCCACGACGCCGTGTGACGAATGTGATGTTTCACGTCACTCATCTGAAAGGCACGATGGGATGAACCCACAAAGTCCCTTCTAAATGAGAGCTGTCCTCGCTGTCAAGGGTCTCTACCTTTTGTCTTTGACCTGATTGTGATGTTGAATTATCTCCTATTAAAAAAAGTCTCGCAGATCTGCCAGTGCCTCAGTGAGTTCTATAAGGGGCGCAGGACATACGCGTCATTGATTTGTCAAACGTCATTTGTCATGACTTAAGATTTAGTTTTGAAGTAATCTTATATTTTTCACGAGTTTCACTTTCACTTCATAGGCTTGCGAAAATGGTGACAAAACTAGAACTTCACGGTGCAATTTCAGTCTTGCTATAATTTGTGTGAAAGCAGTTTGACTTTACCTAGCCACATGATATACTAAGTACACGGGTCACTTGCATGCTCTTCTAAAAGCACGTCGATGTGTGTGTGTGCGTGTTAGTTCGTGCGCGCGCGCGCGCGCTCCAAACATCTCCAAGAGGCATAGATCCTCATGTGCCCGGAGGGCGCATGAGGATCTATTCCTCCTGGAGATGCGCGCATGTTTGTGTGTGAGAGAGAGAGCGCGCGCGAGGGAGAGAGAATTACGTCATATTTAGAGTATTGTCAATGTCTGCGTGGTGACGGAGTTGCCTCTTTTACGTCACCGCTAGTGTGTGACTTTCTCTAGAAGTAAAGGTTTATAGTGTTTTAATTCTTTTCTGAAAAGAATTAATTTCCAATAAGTAGTTGAAGGGATACAAAGCTGACAAACAAACTCATCCAATGCTTTCCTCCAAACTAGCTGTATCCAAAAGTTCAATTAAATATGACAAATATTACGGACTCTGATCTGGGTCAACCGACTTCCTATGACCGGTTGTTTATGTCTTCAATGAGACATTCAATTACAATATGCTCTGAGGCTGTCTTATCCACGCACTTAAGAAAGTATTTTGCCAAGTTTCAAGCTTGTGTGTACAGAAATATCGGAGATGCTCTTGCTTACATACATACCCACACACCCACATACATACATACATACATACATACATACATACATACATACATACATACATACATACATACATACATACATACGCACACACCGCACTTCGCGCCAAATGTACGTTCTGCAGCGAGGTAAGTGTAACTAGACATGACGTAATTTTTATCTTGTTACTTCAATTGTTAGAGGTTTAGCCTGCCCGCCTTTGACATCATGGACATGCTATTAAGTTCGCCCCACCGCGACCCGGCCTAAAAAGTCCCTTATATAAATCGAAGGGACGTGAAAATATCCAGCGAAAGTCTACACAACCTGAATAAACCTGGGCGTAAATCTACCGAGTGTAAATGTGTGCTGTCGCTATTCCATTGAGATATGTTTTATTTGAGTAAATTCAAGCCTTTGTCGATTTATGCTGTGAAGATTCACGCTGAGTTTATTTAGTTCTAAAAATAAATGGAAAATCAGAGGAATACATTTGCACTGTGTAGATGTATGCCTGGGTGGATTTGCGCTGATTACATTTCCGTTAGTAGTGTCAAGCTGGGAAGTTTTATGTCCAAATATAGCGAAATTGACCACTTCAGCACCAATGGCGGTAATCGGAAGGACTCTGGTAAAGTTTTGTTTTTGGACTGGGTAGATTCATTATATTGAGCAACATTTTGCTTGCTATAGTGCCGATAATACACAGGTGTGATTACTTGACTCGATCAATATGTCCTTGTCGTGCCGACTCGGACATTTTGATTCGGGTCTCGTAATCACATCTGCCTGTTATCCCCACTATATCAAGCAAAATGCTGCTTAATATAATATAATATTAGGTAGATGTGATTACGAGACCCGAATCAAAATGTCCGAGTCGCAAGACAAGGCCATTTGAATCGGGTCAAGTAATCACATCTGTCGGTTATCGGCACTATAGCAAGCAAAATGTTGCTCAATATCATTTATGTACCCATTCCAAAACAAAATGTGCCTGGCGTCATTCATTTTGCGGCTGATTGCGGTGTTCACACAAAATACATGAATGGGAGACGACTGTATATCACTGTCGACTCAGCGCGTTGATTTTGTCTGCCTATGTAGACATACGTGCATTATATAACCGTGCGCGTTACTCAGTAAATATTACTTGTAACTAGATCAGGCGTAAGTGCGGAAAATGCCAGCAGGATTGTTTATTTAGTTCTTTTCTCAGGTTGTCGATATCGCCATCAGACATCTCGTCAATTTCACATGTCAGTCCAGCAACTCGCACGTTTCCTGGCGTCTTTCCTCCGTTCGTGTGTGTGATATGACATAAATTTCGAGCGTTCATACACACCAAGACGTATTTCATTACTGCTACACATAAGGAGCTTATTAATGTTGCGGAATGAGCATATTTCGCATTTCCGTTTTGAAAATGCAAGTATCATCAAGTTCGAGTCTTCTTGGCGCGCAAGGGATATTGGGAAAGAAAGTATATCGAGCAAGTTTATGAGTATTAATTTGCTTGTTATACAATATATCAGTACATGCATGTATCAAAGAAGGAACAACTTTATGGAGTGGGTATATATATTCTTTACTTTTAAACAAATGCGTCACCCAAAGCCAAAAGTGCACTCAATCAGATTAGCTCCAAGGGACGTAATTTTTCATTTCAATTCTGAGAATGCTCTGCTGTGCTAATGCCATTGAATTCCAGCCTGGTAAGCTTGCATTGTGTCATCAAGACATCAGCTGCCCTTCTTGTGACTGCATCGCTCATTAGATCTAGAAAGAGAGGGTCGTGGGAGAGAAGGAATGGCAGACCAATCATTTTGAGCCTTCCACTGAACACCTACTGCAAAAAGCAATAGGGACTACCCCCAGGCGCCCCGCAATCCGCTGGAGAATATCCAGTCGTCCCCCCCCCCCTCCCACGAGAGGGGAGGCTAGTGCATGAATATTCCCAAACAGATATTTTCCAGAAGCAACTAACAAAATTGTTTAAATTTTCATATCTGCTCAGTATTAGATTATAAGATGTGTCTTGTAACAAAGCCGAGGTCCTAAGGTCAAGGTCAAGGTCACAGTAGAGATATAAAGGGTTTGTACACTAAAGGTAATATCACAAAAAGGACGGCTCATTTGATTTAAATTGTTATTAAAGTAAAGGTACCTCGACGAAAGCTGCGTAAAGGAAAATTATCTGACATTCCGAGTGTAAAGGCCGGGGCAGCCATATGTGTTTTCAGTGCTTCCTTTTTTGTCTGTGCGATATCTCTGGAACCACTCGATTTTCGTCAAGTTTTAGTATTTGGTAGCCTTTAGTGTGAGAAATTGTCATAAGCAAAAACGGAGTTGATTCTTTTAAGCGTTAGGTTCGCGTACGGAACGTGAATCAATGTAATGGGCCAGTGGTCGTCTGTCCGTCCTTCGTCCGTCGTAAACTTCAACGTTGACATTTTCTCGGAGACTGTTCAATCCACACTCTTCAAACTTGGGCCAAAGATATAATGGTGTGCTAAGAGCGTTCTACACATACCAAATTCAGTGACCTCACTCAAGGCCAAATTCAAAGGGGGTTAGACAACAGATTAAACAAATACATATTTTAACAAAAAAAAATTCTTTTCTCAAATACTGTTAACGGAGTAACGGAGGGGGTGGGGGAGGGGTGGAGACAGGGGCTCACTTGCTTCAGAGAGATGCTATTCGTTGGGGGGGGGGGGGGGTAGAGACAAAGGTTTATGGTCTTTTTTCAACCGCGTAACCATTTTCTGGGGTTTGCTTACGCCAGCAAAAGCAGGAGAGGGCACATATTTTGCACACATCATTTCAGGTCAGTGCTCACTGAAGGGCACACCTTCTTTACACCTTATGGATGCTAGCTTCAGTCGTACAGACATGAATCTGCTATGATTGCAAAAGAAGAAAAAGATGCAGTCGTTGTTTGACTAATATGCTGGTCGGCTGAGAAGATAGGTAAGAGTGGACTGGAAATGATAAGTGGTCTGGGACGGTAGCACTCATTTCTTGGTCAATATATTCTTGTCTTTCGTCAAGTCTATATTTTCTCATTTGACGGATACCCGTCTGTGTCATAGAAAGTACTGGATAGACAGGCAAACCTTCAGAGTAGCAAGTCTCATTAAATAAAGTCTGAGTTGAATATCTGGTGCTGTTTGCCATCGTTGTGTCATATATTCAGCTGTAAGAAAAGTTTGTTGATTGAGATGGGGCAGGTTTTGGTTGATCCTCCTCGTTTCCTCTGCTGAAATCTGTCTGGAAGTATCTTGAAGTGTTTGTCGAAATAAAATTAAAAACAACCGAATTTATTCGTCATTCAATGTGATTTTCTTTTATCTATAGTAAGAAACTGACAAAAAGAGTAAAACTTAAATAATAATAAAAATAATAACGCATCGTTTGCTTTATTCACAAGTACGTTACGACTAGAAAAACATACAAAACAATAAAAACATTATTTTTTTCATTGTAGTCAAAAGCAAACGAGTTGGCATTCTGAAAAAAATAAACGTCTGCTAACTGGCAAAGAGTTGTCGTTCTTGTTGTCGACTAAAACGGTTATTTCAAAGAAACCGTCGAACACATTTGTCTAAAAAAAATTCAAGTGCAACTCTGAAGTATTGCAGTAAATATGGCGTGCACTTCAGTGGGACTAGACTTGTCAAAGCTGTAATTTAGGACAAAATAAATTATACTCCACGAGGAGGGCGTGAACTTTAGGCTGGAAACTAAACTGTTGGTCCAGATAATCAATCTATTAATCAGTGTTAGTTTATGATGAGAAAACTTTTGTTACCTATCATTAATTATAAACATTTGTAAACTTGCACAATGTTTTCTGCAAGTCACAAGCAAAATTTGCGTCATCGTTGACGAAAGAAGCTTCTATCGTGGGCGCCATTGTGAAGTCGTGTTCGTGCGTTGGAGTGTCAGTTTCAAAGCCACTGCGCAAATCCAAGATTTGATCGTCCGTGTCAGATGCTATATCGATTGAAAGATTTTTTAATAAGCTTTTCATCGGTACCTGGCACGTGTGAGCGCGATCATTCCCAGAAAACATATCTCATGAGTAAAAAGTTTAAAAATTTCACGTCAAAATCTAATGCAGTTTTCTCTTGAATTCAAACATGCGCCAGGCAGCGTGACAAAGGGCATGAAAAGCTCTTTTGAACGATACCAAAATATTACGCTGTGCGTTCTATCTTGGATTTGCGCAAGCGGTTTTTCTAACACCACTGTAGCGCAGCTCTGCGCGGGGTGCTCACGGACAGCTGACCAAATTTAGGGGTTTTTTTTACGCTTAACACTGCTCCACATTCGGCGGTGCTACAAATATATCTTTTTTTCCAGAACAAAACAAGCACGACAGAACTGTCGTCCGGATTGTACTTTATGTACCCATGTTTTTATTTTTATTATGCGTGCTAACTGTTGAGAGCAGCCCTTGTTGCAAAAATAGCTTAATATCGCTCTCCGGCACTGTTTCGCACTGTTTGTATAGGGACGGACCTACCTACCTATATATATATATTATATATATATATATATATATATATATATATATATATATATATATATATATATATATATATATATACATACATACACACACACACACACACACACACACACACATACATACATACATACATATATACATACATACATACATAATAATTACGGTATTTATAATGCGCTTATCTTATAATAATTATAACTCTAAGCGCGCACTCACAACTCGCACACGCATGCGCACGCTTTAGACAATGACTCACGTACCACAAATAGTGAAAATACATTACGACGGTCAGCTTGGGGTGGGAAGTGTGGTGATGTAGTGCTAGAACTGTTGAAAGAGGTGAGTTTTGAGGGCGGACTGGAAGGAGAGAGAGTGTTTCTGACGGAGAGAGAGTGGGAAAGTGTTCCAGGTGGTTGGACCGTATACTGAGAAGGAGCGGGGGCCGAAAGTGCTGAGTTTGGTGCGGGGGATGAGGAGGCGGAGAGGGTCGGAGGCGGAGCGGAGGGAGCGGGAAGGAGTGTTGGGGTGAAGTAAGTTGGAGAGATAGGTAGGAGCGTAGTTGTTCAGGGATTTGTAGCAGAGAGACAGAATCTTGTATTGGATGCGTTGGGGGATGGGAAGCCAGTGAAGGAGCTTGAGCAGGGGAGTGATGTGGTCGGATTTTTTCTTTCTGAGGACGAGGCGGGCAGCATTGTTCTGGACGCGCTGGAGAGTGATAGTGGAGGAGTGAGGAAGGCCGGAAAGGAGAGAGTTGCAGTAGTCGATGCGAGATAAGATGAGACAGCGAGTTGATGGCAGCTTCGGTAGTGAGGTATTTTCTAATCTGACTGATGCGACGGAGGTGAAAATAACATGCCTGGGCCGTGGCGGAGACGAAGCTGGTCATGGAAAGAGAGGAATCGAGGATAACGCCAAGGTTCTTGACCGAGTCAGAGAGGGAGATGGGGGTGCTGTCGAGTTGAAGGTGGAGAGAGGGAGGGAGCTTGGAAAGTTTCTGGCGAGTGCCTACCAGCATGGCTTCCGTTTTGTCGTCATACATACATACATACATACATACATACATACATACATACATACATACATACATACATACATACATACATACTTACATTCATACATACATACATACATAATGGGTAGACAATCGAAACCGATGATGTCGTCATTGTGCATGACTATTTGTGTGTGCGGGTGTGGCTGGCCAAGCCAATCCTGGAGCCACACCTGCGAGGGCTATGGGGGCACTGGAACGTAGCTGTGGGGAGAGTCGACGCTGTCTTTTTGCGAGCTCTGGCACTGGTGATCCGTTCGCGCCGATTGTGTTCAAAGAGCGTGCAGGCTTTTCTGGTGGCGGCACGCCAGCCGGATCTGTCTTGTGCTTGTGCTTCAAGTTCCTTTACCGGGAAGACGCTGTACTTGAGGCTGTCTCTTATGCAGTCTTTGAAGCGTTTCTTTGGCCGTCCTTGCTTCCTGTGGCCTTTTGAGAGTGCACCATACAGGAGTTGGCATGGCATGCAAGAATCATCCATGCGTATGACATGACCTGTCCAGCGGAGTTGTGTCTTTAAGATCAAGAAGCCAGCATTGTCCAGGACTTCCAGGTTTGTCACCTTGTCTTGCCATTTGATGCCCATGAGTGAGCGCAGGGATCTCATGTGGAAACGTTCAAACTGCTTGAGGTGCTTTCTGTACAGCGTCCATGACTCACAGCCGTAGAGGAGGCTGGGGAGGACTACTGCCTTGTAGATTTTGATTTTGGTGGAGAGCTTGACGTTGTTTTTATTCAACACACGAGTGCGCAGGCGACCCAGGGCTTGGCTGGCTTTGCTGATGCGAGCTGCGATTTACTTGTCGATAGTACCGTCAGAAGAGATGATGCTCCCAAGGTACCTGAACCTTGTCTTGCCTTTTGATGCCCTTGAGTCAGCTCGATGCCTTCGATATACACTTTGGGTGGGGGGTGGGGGGGGGTGTGGGGGGGGGGGGGGGGGTTTGTACCTGGGGCTGATTGGTGCAGGACCTCGGTCTTGCTGAGACTGATGGTGAGGCCAAACAGTCGAGAGGCTTCCGAGAACCTGTTGGCGATGATCTGGAAGAAAAGAGTCGTTTGAGTGCGGCGATGTCCTTGCCATATATGCCACAGACACTGTGGTCATGTGGTGGGTTATGTGTGTGTGTGTGTGTGTGTGTGTGTGTGTGTGTGTGTGTGTGTGTGTGTGTGTGTGTGTGTGTGTGTGTGTGTGTGTTTTCTGTTTGTTTGATTTTTTGGGTGTGTTTTTTTTTCGCACGAGGGTGGGGGGTGGGTGGGGTGGGCGATGGATGAGATACTGAGACGTGTGTGAGATATTTAATTTTTACCATTGTGATAATGTGGCTGAAATCGTACGCGCGCATGTTTCTTTCGCTGTTTTAGCATACTGATCCCAACGAAAACAAATTTGTCGGCCAGACTGATACAAGAATGTTTTTTAATCTTGAATCTTGAATCTTGAATAGGTGATTGCTAACACCCCAATCCTACCAGAATCAAGTTTGACCTCGAGAAGTTGAAAGACACAGAGGTAGCGGAAGCCTTCCAGGCAACGATAGGAGGAAAATTCGCGCCACTGCAACTTCCTGATGCAGAAGACACGGACGTGGACACACTGATCGAAACATTTAACACTGCTGTAATCCAAACAGCCAGTGAGATCCTTGGCAAACACCGACAAGCAAAGAAACCTTGGGTTACAGCTGAAATCAACTTCTATGTGACAAGCGTCAATAATTAAAGAAAAAGAAATCAGAGGTAGAAGGAGCTAAACAATACAGGGAAATTAACCAGGCTATCAAGAAAAGCATGAAAAAGGCAAAGAATAAGTGGATTGAAGATCCGTGTAAACACGTAGAAGATAATCTGAACAAAAATAATAGCAAAAAGAAAACATACCAGCTGGTGAAAGACTTGACCAGTGTAAAACAAGGACGCGCCTCGATCATTCAAGATAGTGAAGGGAACTGTCTAACTGAAGACCAAGACATACTGAAGAGATGGACAGAGTACTGCTCAGATTTGTACAACCACCGAGCTACAGGAGACCCAGGCATACTTGTCAACCCACCCGTGACCAACAATGGCAACTATCCCATCCTCCGAGAAGAAGTAGAGGTTGCAGTGAAGTCACTGAAAAAAGAGAAGGCAGCAGGAGCAGACAACATCCCTGCAGAATTAGTCCAAGAAGGGGGAGAAGACATGATAAGCGCCTTACTAACAATCTGCAATAAGATCTGGCAGTCATGGGAGGGGCCCACACCATGGACCCAATCACTTATAATAACTCTCCTCAAAAAAAGGCAACTTACATCAATGCCAGAATTATCGCACAATCAGTCTTATATGCCACCCAAGCAAAGTCATGTTAAAGATCCTACTGTACAGGCTGAAGCCACAGGCATTGGAAATCATAGCTGAGGAACAGGCAGGTTTCAGACCAGGGTGCAGCACAACTGAGCAGATCTTCAACCTGAGAGTTTTATGTGAGAGGTACCTCCAGCACCAGCAAGACCTTTATCATGTCTTTGTGGATTTTAAAAAAGCGTTTGACAGGGTGTGGCATGCAGCCCTTTGGTCCACCATGAAGCTATACAACATCAATGCCAACCTGATCAAAGTCATAGCAAACCTTTACAACAAAGTCACTAGCGCAGTCTGCTTCAATGGCAAAATAACAAACTGGTTTAGTACTACAGTCGGAGTCAGACAAGGCTGCTTGCTCTCACCTACTCTTTTCAACATCTTCCTGGAAAGAATCATGACAGACGCTCTGAAAGATCATGAAGAAACTGTCCGTATTGGAGGCAGAACAATCACCAATTACAAACTTGCGCTTTGCGGACGACATTGATGGCCTTGCAGGAACAGAGAAGGAGCTAGCTCAGCTGGTGGAAAAACTGGACAGTACAGCCATTGCGTATGCGATGGAAAACAGTGCAGAGAAGACCAAACTGATGACCAATAACATCAGTGGCATTGGCACTGACGTCATGATTGGAAGCCAAAAACTGGAAACCGTTAATAAATTCAAATACTTAGGAGCCATTGTGACAGATGAGGGATCAAAACTAGAAATACTGTACAGGATTGCGCAGACAACAACAGCACTGACAAGATTGAAGGCCATATGGAAGGACAGAAACATCACACTCTGCTCCAAGATCGGACTGATGCGCTCCTTAGTCATCTCATTGTTCTTGTATGCCTGCGAGTCATGGACCCTCACAGCAGACCTTGAAAGGAGGATACAAGCCACTGAAATGAGATGTTTTCGAAGGCTGCTTGGCATCTTATACAGAGATCACATCACAAACGAGGAAGTGGGAAGCAGAATCAGGCAAGCCATTGAGCCCTATGAAGACCTATTAGTCATTGTGAAAAACGTAAACTGAAGGCATGTCACGTGTTCAGCAGGGCTTGCCAAAACAATCCTGCAAGGCACTGTGCAAGGAGGGCGAAGGAGAGGAAGGCAGAGAAATGATGGGAGGACAATATCTCAGAGTGGACAGGACTGAAGCTGGGCGATACGCTAAGAATGGCAGAGAACAGACAGGAATGGAGGGAGCTGGTTGCCAAGTCATCAGTGGTGCACCGACGGTCGGCAAGACTACGGGATATAGATAGATAGATAGAACCCCCCAATCCAGTCGCATATCACTCTCTTGGCACAAAGGGTAGCCAGCCTCACTCAGATTGCGTAGCTTTGTCTTTTCCGGTTATGTTCGTGGACATGCAGCAGTGCCCATCACAGCAGTATTGTAGTCATTGACGCGTGTATCCAGAAAGTGGGGAGGTGAGGGGGGGGGGGGGGTAAAGTGTATTGATTCTGGAACTAATTGACACTTAAGCAATCGTAGGCCAGTGTTAGCGGTACACAGCATGGGAGATCATAACTGATTATATGATCAGCACCTAAACATATGGAGGAGGTCATTGGGTGTACATAGCAGTGTTACGGTTTTCACAAATAGCTGTTATGTTCGTCAAACGGAGGAACAACTGCGAGTGCATGTTTAGTGTTGTTGTCACGAACACGATGATTGAATTGCCCATTTAATCTTGTTTTGTTAGATAGGTGGAGTGGGACGCTTTCGGTTGCGGGATGATAAGATCGAACTTACCAGCAAAGAAAAAAAAGCACGTTTTAAGAAGACTAAGACACATAATTAACTATGTTTCTTTTTTCTTAAGCTTGTTACGTGTTTGTTGCTTATTTCGTCACATTCTACGCGCCTGGCAGTCATCGTTTTGGCCTTGAGTTTGCGAAATTATATGCTTGATTTTATTTGTAGGAATCGCTTAACTTGGGCATTTAAGGTGATTTTGCTGACAATGTTCATGTTGTTGGTCGTGAAAAGTTATTGTCACGGTAACGGATGGACATGATGCTTTTAATCTTAAATGTGTAACACTGTTTTAATTTTTTATCCTTGTTGTTTTTGTACGTACAGGTTATAACTATCCACACAATGACCTTAAAAATTGCAGACATTCTTCTGCATGTATAGTATTATTCTTACATATTATGTTTGTCAGTATATAATAATACCTTTTTATTTATTCTATTTTCCTATTCACATAACCTATTACCTGCTGATCAGTTGATGTGCTTAGCATTGAGTCCATACACAATTAATGTCACGCTGCATCAATACTAGCGCGAGTGAACGGTTCTCTGGCAAAACTAGCCAAGCGGGGAAAACACAGCCGAGGTTCATTTTGATTTTCAGACCTGTAAGCTTTCCTTTTTTTGTAAAAACAGTCTACGATCGTTCAAAGCCGTATTAAACAAGTCAGTATAAGTTTTCCAAACGTATATGTACCACGCCTGGTTCTAATCCCAGTTGGCAAAGGTCCTAAGGCCCACACCGGCCGCAGTGCGCCCGCGCACGGCTGTGCGCGGGCCCACTGCGGCGGTTGCGGCCCCGAAAACGTTTTGCTACTGGGGAAAGAAACTCAGGCGTCCTCTGATATAGACCTTCTTTACTGGAAGAAACTAGATTTTGTTTTTCCTGTGCTAGTTTTGTCCTAGAACCGTCCACTAGCTTCTGTGCTGATTCGGTGGGTATTTAATATAATACCGGACTTTTGCATGAAAATGTCGTTTTGTTTTAACCTGACCTCTGTGTCAACAGGTCTCCCACAGAATGAAACATCCGACATCAAATGTAAGATACGTACTATTAATAATCATACGTTTGCAAGTCAATTTTGTTAGTTGTCTTATTCCACATAAAAATGAAATAAAATAAAATAAAATAAAAATTTTAATAAGATCATATTAGTCATAGAATATGTTTTGCTGTATATTTAAACCAAGTATCTACGACTCAGTGAAAAAGTGTAAACCCCTTGACTGCTAATTACAACACCCGCTCGGTAAAAAGACGAGTAGTTAGGCGGTTCCCCCCACCCCCCATACCCCCCCCCCCCACCTCTGCCCCCTCCGCTCCCGAACAACATCGTCAGTGAATAAATAGACCTCACACACAAATCGTAGAAATAAACGAAGAGAAACTGGGCGACCTATAGTACTAATAACTTAGGAAAACTGCCAAGTAGAGAAAGTAAAAGCACTGTCACGGGAGAGAACTGTGCAGTATTGGCCAATGATCGTAGATATAGTTGGCCAAAGCACAAGAAAAAGATAGGAAAGAGATAGGGTACTCTAAGGGACTAAAAGCAGTGAATGCCGAAGCACTGCCCGAAGAGGGCTCATCTACACATTCACTGGATTTACAGCCCCTTGATGCATGGGAATTCAGATGTACGTCTCCTAGTGAGCGTCGAGATTGTAACTGCCTCTGTGGACAGCTGTTTCCGTTTAGGCGACCTCATCAGCACACCGTCGGTGTACTGGATGAAGACAAAGAATGCATTTTTGGGGCCCAACCTCGGGGTCGCCCCAACCTGGGGCCAAAGTGACATATACTGCTCACAAATAGTAAGGTATATTAACATTTCAGCTTGAATTACTAAAAGTTCTCAGAATCGGTATTATCACGGGTATCCCACTGGCCTACAATTTCACAACATTGGTGTGACATATAGTGCTCACAAAAAAAGTAAAAGAAATATTACTTTTAGCTTGAATTATTTAAATGTCCCAAAAAGCTTAAACAATAATCAAACCAAAAAGGTGACTGCAGTTTGCAGATGTTAGGTGTTGTCCGACATTTTTTTGTAATTCAAGCTGAAATTAATAGACCCCCCTTACATTTTGTGAGCACTATATGTCACATCAATGTTGTGAAATTGTAGGCCAATGGGATGGCTAATTACTGATATAACCGTTAATATACCCATTCTGAAAACTTTTGGTAATTCAAGCTGAAAAGTTAATGTTCCTTTCATTTTTTAGCATTATATTTCACTCTGGCCGACTTCGGAGCGACGCCGAGGTTGGGACTGCATTTACTGCTTCCAGTCACTTGCTTAGTCAACCCTCTCTTTCATATATGTAATGTGCTTTTTAACCGACTAGATCAATGATCATTGGTTAAATATATGCACATTTCTCTACCCTGACAGTGCGTTTACCTACTTTACTTGGTAGATCGTAGATTTTTGTGAATCCCGTGCCTGCGTTGATGACGATGATAATATGTACAGGACGCGGTTTTTAGTACAAGATTGTGAACCCTTTCACTTCCGGGAAAAAATGGACACCACACTAACGCAAGAGGTATAGATCCTCATGAGCCCTCGCAACTGCGGAGGCTCATGAGGATCTATGCCTCTTGCTGAAACCACTTTGCTAAAAACACTTGCCGAAACCACTTTGTATCCATCATTCATGGGACGGCATGAGCTCTTTCGCGTTAAATTGACAAAGATTTTAGACGTACTGTGTGCGTACAGTGGCAGTGAAGGGGTTAATGAGAAAACTGTATGCCGTGTTATTATGTGTTCTGTGTGATGTGCATGCATGCTTTGTTTAACAGACTACAGCATCATCGGTGCGCTTAGCGCAGTTCTGCTCGTCTTCATATACGTCGTCGTTTTTGATTTGGTTCGTCGTCGGATCCACTCGCGTACAAGCAAAGACAAAATAAGGTCTCTCTCTCTCTCTCTCTCTCTCTCTCTCTCTCTCTCTCTCTCTCTCTCTCTCTCTCTCTCTCTCTCTCCTCTCTCTCTTATTTTGTTTTGTAGTGTGTAGCAAGGACAAGAATGAAAACAGGTCTGCGCACCTATTCTTTTATCCTTGGAAAATAAAGTTTCATTCATTTCATTCATTCATTCATTCATTCATTCATTCATTCATTCTCTCTCTCTCTCTCTCTCTCTCTCTCTCTCTCTCTCTCTCTCTCTCTCTCTCTCTCTCTCTCTCTCTCTCTCTCTCTCTCTCTCTCTCTCTCTCTCTCTCTCTCTCTGCGCACCTATTCTTTTATCCTTGGAAAATAAAGTTTCATTCATTCTCATTCATTCTCTCTCTCTCTCTCTCTCATCTCTCCGTTCTCTCTCATCTCTCTCTCTCTCTCTCATCCTCACTCTCTCTCTCTCCCATCTCTCTCTCTCTCTCTCTCTCCTCTTCTCTCCCTCTCTCTCTCTCTCTCTCTCTCTCTCTTAATTTGTTCACTCATGCCCACAAGTGTGGTCGAACGCCAGGGAACAATCTAGTAGTACCAAGACATCATTAGACTTTTACAAGTTCTGGGGCAAAACTATGGAACTCATTTCCTGCAAACATTAAAGCAGGCCCATCTTTGAGAATGTTACAAAACACTTTATTTTGATCGTGAAAACCTGCTGTAGTTTCAATAATTGTCGTCTTTTACTAAACTTGCACTAACAAGACATACTTTTCTTCTAATGCCACGCTCTTTAGTATTTAGAAAGGTGTTATCATGAACACCATAACTCCTTTCTCTGACATTCATTAATATAGCGTGTACTTTGTGTGTGAGCGTGCCCGTGTGCACTATTAACCCATAAGGGTGTGACGCCCTACACGATGTGGATTGATCATGATGGTTCGGAGGTGGTGTCAGAATGGCGTGGAGTCTAGATGCGCTTAGCTATTCTGGCACTACTGTTGAGTTTTTTTTGGTCCATCTCCAAAACTGTGATGTAGACCGTAGATAATCTTGTCCGCCGGACTTAATGAGTTAAATTGGTATGTTAATTACTTTCCATGTCAATGAATCTTTACGTATTTTACTCGCATACATGTGTGTGTGCGTGTGTGTGTGTGTGTGTGTGTGTGTGTGTGTGTGTGTGTGTGTGTGTGTGTGTGTGTGTGTGTGTGTGTGTGTGTGTGTGTGTGTAAAGTGTTTTAACTCATTCGCGGCCAGCCGCATCCGGATGTGCGGCTTATACCTATTACGTTTGTGGTTGTGTTATTCTGTGAGAGCATGTGTGTATTAATCGTAGGAAAAATCCGATATTTATTTGAGCTATTTTGGATACGAATCCCGTACCTTTTTCGTAGAATTCATTCTCGTTCGCACGGAGCGCGGAAATGACTTTGTTATGATACGCTAAGATTAGTCCGGGTCCGGAAGTGTCTAGCAAAGTCGCACGGATAGTCGCGGTCGAATTTTGTGATGCGTGTTTTCGCTGCGAATAGACCAGAACGTTCGAGCGAAGTCGCGCTTTGTCGAGTGACCTCACATGTGACGTCAAAGTGTCGGCAACATTTTGCAGCACAATATTAAAGACGCTTACAATAACAGTGGAACCTGGTAGTTCTTTCTAGTCAATTATTTTTCCTCAATATTTATGAGTTTCGGTTACGTGTTCTGTTCTGATTGGTTGTGTTGTATGAATTTGCTAGATTATTCTGGAAAAAAATAATACTATAAAATACCATGCTAGGAAGCGTGTGTGTACATTGTCAGTGAGAGAGATACGCAGTGTATCGTAGTATGTCAGTGAGAGAGATACGCAGTGTATCGTAGCTACATTGTCAATGACGGAGTTATGCAGTGTAACAGTAGTGTGCATTGTATGAGAGACGCAGTGTGTCAAAAGTGTTGATACATTGTAGAGGAGACATTGTATCATTGC
Source organism: Semisulcospira habei (assembly GCA_036245525.1). NCBI lineage: Eukaryota > Metazoa > Mollusca > Gastropoda > Semisulcospiridae > Semisulcospira > Semisulcospira habei. The sequence goes on along the minus strand of BTPG01000003.1, from coordinate 201,238,678 downwards.
GGATGCATTTGTGAATGCATTGTTTGGAGACGGCATCGCTGGAATAATTGTTGGCACTGTTACTCCAGTGTGGTCTACATCCTTAAGCCACGTGTGACGGGTTGCAGCTGAGTGAAGTTTCTTTACAAGAACACTACGTGCGTGCGTCTGGCGTGACATCATACTACGACTACGACTACCACGTAACAATGCCGCGCATCCGGATGCGGCTGGCCGCGAATGAGTTAACCCAAAATATTAATACGTTGTGTTGTAATTGTCTTTTCTAAGCATGTGTCTTTCTTAGTTTGGATGTTCTTTGCATTTGTACACACACACACTCCACAAACACACACTGAATCTGCAAACGTGTACATTCGGCAAAGAGAGCCGCAGGTATACGACCACTCTCACCGCACAAGCACACATACACAACAAAAATTCACATGCGCACACCCATCCAAAATGTTTCTTTCGTGGCCGGCTGTGACTAGTTTACTTATCATCTACAGTGTGGCGTGGGACGGTCCTCTGCAGTGTACTAGAGTGACAATGGTCCATTTCGGGAACTACCTCAACACCCTCAAGAATGACCCCTCCCGGCCGCTTCCTCTCCAGTTTCAGGTTGGACAGTGCCCCTTTTCTGGTGTGCGCTCAGCCCCATATAAAATCACTCTCGCACTGGCTACTTAATCTAGATGCTAAATGCTTCGTACCGCTTTCTGTCTTCTCTTTTTCTTTCTTTCTTGCCTCTTTTTGGAAAGTTGATGTATTCGTGTCCCTGTGATTTTGAACCTGACGGTCTAACGCCATTAGATCCAAAGTCACACACCAGCATACTATTTGATGTAAATCTTCCCTTTAGATATAGATTTTCACGCAATTGACGAATTACGACGGTGCTCGCGTGTAACCTCGCAAGAGACATTTTGCTGAGAAATCGTGTTTTGATGCGGTTGCCTTCTTTTCTGAGGAAATTTCCAATCTGAGTCCTCACTATGAAATGCTTATCACCGCCTTGTAAAGAAAGTCCCGGATCACATATTCTGACCAAAATATAAACAGTTTTTGTTTTCGTTTTTCTCGGAACCAGAGAATTTTTGTACTTACGACGACGCACGCGAACACCATCGATTACCTTCCTGATGTATATTTTGCAGAGTATTCACAGACTCCAAAACTCTGGAACGTTTGGGTCCAGTGTGATTGGATCTTTACCGGAAAACAGGTCGAAGAACCGTTCTTCCGACGTACTCCCATGTAAGGAATGTTCTTTCTTTTGTGTTTCCATGTTAGCGTTCAACTACCTGATATCTTAATCTGCTATGTGTTCTCTGTTCCGGTTGTTCTGCACACACACACACACACACACACACACACACACACACACACACACACACACACACACCACAACACACACAAATCCAACTTATTAGCTCTTCGTATTCTGGTCTGCGATTTTGAACATTACGGCTTCAGCCGTAATGTTCAAAATCACAGACCCGCACACAAACAGCTATTGCATACGACAGCCATATGTCCAGAATGAGAGCAGCTTATATGTATTGCAGTGATTAACCTCAAGTCTGGCGTGTTGTTAGATGGATATTATTTTTAATATATGTTTTTCTTTCGTTGCCTTTGTCAGTGTACCTATCGTATGAATCTGACAATGCGCTTTCTTCCTTTGTTTTGCCAGTAAAGGAAAATTTTAATAGCTGGAACTGCGAATGTCAGTGATCCACGATAGGTCTGAACCATTAACTCATTCAGCCCGACGGTCGCATTTCCCAAATTTCGGAGGCGTCATTTAATGACTGTGCACCAGTTGCAGGAGATGGATCGACCATGATAATTCAAGGGTAGTGCCAGATTAGCTTGGCGCCGACAGGCGCCAAGCTAATCTGGCACTACGCTTGAATTATCATGGTCGACCAATCTCCTGCTGTAGTGCGTCAAGGCTGAATGAGTTAAAAACGTATCAGTTTATGTGTACTTCAAAGTTCTTTGAATGAAGGTGTGGAAAATGTATGCCTGTGCACGCATTTGTCGCCTTGCTTTCAGATGATCAAACGCGTGTGAAACTGTTGGAAGTTGGTGACGGAACCGACGACTACATCAATGCAAGCTTTGTTGAGGTAACACAATATATCATTACTGTTACTGTCACCATCGTTAGAGCAATCTACTCCATGTCGGGCTTGGATAGCTAAAATTCGCCAATACAGCCATTTGTCGCTATTGTTTAACATTGTTTTCACAATCCATATTAGTAGGCATACGCAGCTGAGGTGGTCTACTCATGTTACCCTTGTGAGTTACAAAAGTACTCAGCAGCGTATCAAGGAGAAGGAAACTCTTCATTTTACAACATTTAAACTATATAAGTTTCTACTTTTTGTCCAGGATTATAGTAAGACATATTAAGAACAGATTTTGAAAGGTGTTTGAACTATTAACCCTTTATGGCCTGGAGCAGTTTCCTGTAACGATCATTATCATGTGTGGTAATAAATGTCTAGTAGTATGTTTCAAAATGTAGTGGCAGTAAACATTTACCTCAGTATTGGCACAGAATAGACGTCGCCTATATTCACTGATCGTTAATGAACATTAATGAGTTTATTATTAATTGCTTTCAAACATTAATACGTGGAAACGGATGGTAAAAAAGTTAAGAAGTTAGTTTGTTTTTAAAATTTGAGGGCGAGCATTAAAGCCTTCGCACGGCAGAGATGTTAAAATAGGGCACCTTCAGGCATAGGTTCTCATGAGACACCGCGTTTGAGACGCGGGGGCTCATCAAAATATGTGCCGCTTACATCTGAATGTTGCTCTCTTTCCGCACTGACGCATGCGCAAGAACTGAATTAGCTTCATGTGCTTTGTCAGTGCCCTTAACTCGTCCAGCGCCAACTGACGCAGACTGTGTTTCTGCAGTCTTCGTTGATTCAACACCAAAATAACTTTAACTTTCCATGGAACGTGGGTTCAAAGTCATGTACGCAAGAGGTATAGGTCCTCATGAGCCCCCGCAAATGCGGGGGCTCATGAGGATCTATACCTCTTGCAGCTGGGTAGTGATCCGAATTTCTCTGCACTGAACGGATTAAGTAAAATGGGAGAGCATATCGTTTCCACGAATGTTGTTTTTCAGGGTCTGCGTTCTGCTGACGAATACATCGCTACACAAGCCCCGCTGCATTCCACCGTCCCTGACTTCTGGAGGATGGTGTTCCAGAGGCGGTCAGGTGTGATTGTCATGCTGACTGACCCAGTAGAGGACAGACGGGTTCGTTTCTATGCTTGTTAACCCCTTTACTGTCGAGAAAAAGGTGAACACGATCCAGCTGCAAGAGGTCTACGTGCTCAAGAGACCCCGCTAGTTGCCACCATTTTGTATTCATATGCCTTTAATGACTGTGGCTATTACACATCGGATTTACGATGATTTCAAAAACGCAGCCTGCATGCACCGGCAGTGAAGGGGTTAATGAACTGAGCTCAGACACATAACATAGGATATTTTCCGTGATGTAATATAATGCGCCAAGCTACTCTGGACCTACTCTGGAATGTCATGGTCGGCCTTTACTACTGCTATGGACTTAGAAGGAAACTTTAGATGTTAGTTACTTGCAGGGCAATTGGTTCGGCGCATATATGTCTCAGATTATTGCAGGTTTAGAATCTAATTTTTAAATTTATTTTAGTCCAATAGTTCTCTTTCTAGATGCATGTATATATTTGTAACCCTGTTCTAGTATTAGAAGGAAAGTAAAATTTTAGTTAATGGCTGGTTAACTGTATTTCTCACGATTCTTTTTCAGACCTTTCAAAACGGCAGCCTTCCAGAAATTGATAGGCCATTATAGTTCAAACGTAGTTCATTACAGATTAAGTTGGTGTCAAGGCTAATCAGACACTACCTTGGCCGATGTCCCTCGCCCTCTAGTGCTTTGATAATGAAATTATGTGAACAGTATTTTCCTCTTTGCAGATTTCGTGTTTCTGACCCCCTCCCAAAAAAAAATAAAAAATAAAAAAAAAATATATCCACAGGGGCGGATCAGTTACTTTGTGGGTGTGGTGGTGGGGGGGGGGGGCGTTCCATCGTTTTTGTTTTGGACCTTCAACCTGATACAAAAGGCCTCCCCGACGCTAGACCTTGCTTCCAGGAGCCGAAAATTCGAAAAGTGGGAGGGGGCGTGGAAGAAGGCGCATGCGTGTTGACTCTTACCATTCGCCAAAATATCAAACAACCGAGGGGTGGGGGGTGGTGGCGGGGGGGGGGGGGGAAGTTCCAAACACCCCAAAAAGGGACTTTGTTATAGCATTGTATTTTAGAGAATTTTGGGTCTGGAGGGGGCCAGAGGAGGTTCGGAACTCCTGTAAACCCCACTCCTCCCACCCCCCCCCCCCCCCCACCCCCGTTCCGCCCCTAATCCATATGGCTAAGAAAATGTTCACATGACTATCCTGTGTGCAACTGTGGTATTGTCATTACGAAATTGCAATTCTTGCAGGGTAATATAGCTCGATATTGGCCAGAAGAGACGAAACCAGTCTTGGTATTCGGGAAACTGTCTGTTGAGCTGAACGCCTGCGATTCTCAGAGTCACATCACCATCCGAACCATGACTGTATCAATGGTAAATTTTATCAGATTTCTTTGACGGCCACAGTCTTTTCAGTGCAAAATAGACCTATATCTACACAAAATGACATTTTCTTATTAATTTAAACCCGTCCCTGCCACTGTAGTACACTGTAAGTACATTTTTGTTTCTGAAATCTCGGTTCATTCAACCACCAAAAGCCAACGCCGTCCAAGAAACATAGATACAAATTGGTCTCTGCGGGAGGCATAGATTCTCATCAGCCTCCGCTGTCGCGGGTGCTTCCGATGGTCTGTCTCTTGCAGTTGGATCATGTTCACTTCTTCTCGGCAGTGAAAGGGTTAAACAGTTGTGCATTTGTTTCTAAAGTAAAATTTCACCGACGGCTGGACTGATCGGCATTGACGCATTCAAGGCGCGCCGCATCAATAGCTGCGAAAGTGTCGTATAGCGTTGCCGCCGGGGCGCCCTTGAATGAATTAATTGAATCTGACAGCCTAGCAAAAGTTTGTTGCTTGGAAATGACACTTCGTTTTGAACATTTACTAAATCTAAATCGTTATAGAGCGATCGGAACACGCACGAGTCGTTTTAAAAACAGTTTTTACCCAACTGCTGTCCAGACTTTTAATGATGCAAACAATCGCCAAACCTGACCCATCCATCCCACTGTTGACTGTATACATGTAATGTATATACAACATTCTCCAGCTATCAGCATAATATTTCATCTATGATGCAAGTGACGTGTTTTTATATTACGATATGTCCTCTGTGATTTGTGTCACTGTAAAATCGTGTTTATTGCCTTTACGTTTAGATCACAATAGTTTAAGGCATGCGGGCGTATGTCAGTGAATGTGTGTGTGTGTGTGTGTGTGTGTGTGTGTGTGTGTGTGTGTGTGTGTGTGTGTGTGTGTGTGTGTGTATGTGGATGTGGGTGTGCACGTGAGCAGCTTAACTATATTTTGATGTGTTTTATGTTCTTCTTTTTAAGTTGCGCAGCACCGAAACGATTTCCTAATGTATTATTACATATGGCAATAACGTTTTATCTTATCTTATCTTATCTTATCTTATCTTATCTTATCTTATCTTATCTTATCTTATCTTATCTTATCTTATCTTAATTATGTCATATATGTTTGATGGCAGTCAGGCTCAAAGTCACAGACTGCCACAAGTGTATTGTGTCGACTTTAAAACCACAAGTTTCATTATTTTGCGGTTAAACAAAAGATGTTTATTTGCTTATTTGTTTCTTTTCTTCGTCTTTTGTTTTGCATTGCATTTTCCAACATTAATGATCAATTATGGCTGATTGGTTTGCTAATGGTTGAATGGTTTATGTCTTCATTTTTAAGTCCCTTCTATTTATAGAAGGGACTTTTTAGGATGGGTAACGGTGGAGCGAATTTAATAGCATGTCTATGACGTCAAAGGCGTGCAGGCCTAATTCTCTGAGAACTGCAGAAACAAGATAAAAATTAAGTCATGTCTAGTTACGTCAACGGCGCTGGTGTGTGTGTGTGTGTGTGTGTGTGTGTGTGTGTGTGTGTGTGTGTGTGTGTGTGTGTGTGTGTGTGTGTGTGTGTGTGTGTGTGTGCGTGCGTATGTATGTAAACACGAGAATCTCCAATATTGCTGTACGCACAAGCTTGAAACTTGGCGAAATACTTTATTCAATGGGTGGCTAAGAGAGTGTCCTAGTATATTGTAACCGGATGTCTCTTTGAAGATATAAAAGACTGTTTATAGAAAGTCGGTTGAACCAGATAAGAGTCCGTAATTTTGTCATATTTACTTGAAAGTTTGGATATAGCAAGTTTGGAGAAAGACACTGGAAGAGTTCGTTAGCCAGCTTTGCACCCTTTCAACTTCTACAGTAAAAAATAATTCATTTCAGAAAAAAAAATTAAAACAGTTTTTTTTTAAAAAAACTTGACTTCTGAAGAAAGTCAGACAGTTGCGGTGACGTAAAAAAAAGCAACTCCGTCACCACGCAGACATTGACGCAGTACTCTAAATATGACGTAATTCGCTCTCTCGCACGCGCTCTCTCTCACACACATGCGCGCATCTCCAAGAGGCATAGATCCTCATGCGCCCGGCTGGCTCATGAGGATCTATGCCACTTGGAGATGTTTGGAGCACGCGCGCACGCACGCACACACAGACACACACATCGACGAGCTTTAAGAAGAGCATGCAGGTGTACTTAGTACAACATGTAGCTAGGTAAAGTCAACCTGATTTTACACAAAGTATAGCAAGACTAAAATCGTACCGTGAAATTCTAGTTTTGTCAGCATTTTCTCAAGTCTTGAAGTGAAAGTGAAACGCATATCACGTAAAATGTAAAATTACGTAAATATTCTTTTAAAAAAAATACTTCATGACAAATAACGTGTGACAAACCGATGACGCGTATGCATTGCGCCCTTATAGAGCTCACTGACGCATTGTCAGATCTGCGAAGCTTTTTCAATAGGAGATATTTCAACATCCGATTCAGGTCAAAGACGAAAGGTAGAGACCCTTGACAGCGATGACAGCTCACATGTAGAAGGGACTTTGTGGGATATGGTTCATCCCAACTTGTTTGTCTTATAACGTTTTGTCTTAACCCCTTCGCTGCCAGTTATCACGAATTACACGTCTGAAACGAGTGCCAATTACCAAACATTCACGTGAAAAACACAGATAAAAAAGACACACAAATGAAGAACATAGGACTAACAAGACATAAACCCTCACGAGCCCCCGCGACTGCGGGGACTCGTGAAGGTTTATGTCTCTGGCAGCTGTGTGGCATTGGCCATTCCCTGGTAGTTTAGAGGTAAAAGTATCTTTTTGAGGCGTCTCTGAGGACTGGATGGATCGGCCATGGTGGTTCAAGATAGTGCCAAAGTAGTGGAAGAGTAGCTGAGCGCCTCAAATTGTTATGGTCAGTTTCATCTCCCGCTGCGGTGTCTGTACCGTGTGTCCGTACAGCCTCAGAGACCCGATCTGACCGTGACCCAGTTTCACCTGCCCGGCTTGCGGAAGGAGGGCATTACTTTGGAACCTCACGAGTTTCTGGACTTTGTGCACACGGTCCGCCAGATGGCGCCGTGCAATGATGGTCCAACCACAGTGCACTGCAGGTAAAGACATTATTATGACACACATACATTTGTAGAATCATCCTAGTTTACGATTCCCGCCATACCTCTGATCTTTTGCTCATTTGCAACATTAGTCGACAGCGAATGCGACGAGCTAGGTGACTGGGTGTATTAATTTACGGGCCATTTCTGCTTAATACAGTTTTGGTCTGACGACTTCGTGAACTAGTAAATGTTTAACGCGGGCTGGATCATATTTGACCTAGTTATCTTCTTTAACTCATTCAGTCCCGACACACCACAGCAAGATGTGGCTCGACCATGATAGTTCAAGGGTGATGCCAGAATAGCTTGGCGCCTATAGGCGCCAAGCCATTCTTGCACCACCCTTGAACTATCATGGTCGATCTGTCTCCTGAATTGTAATGCAGTCCTCAGAGGACAACTCCAAAATGTGGTCATTTCGTACCTGGGACGCAATGAGTTAATTAGGTGTGCACTTATAGAGATGGACGCGTTCGTAGACACGCGATACGGATGACCTCGGGTGCGTTCACACTCTGTGACATGACCGAATCCGCGAGGGAAGACATAACTTACACTGGCGTCTTACGAGTCTTGCACAATCACTGGTGACACTTATCGGTCGTTTTTGGGCCGGAGAACTTTGCACGCGCAAATCTCGCAAAACGAACTTCTGAGTGCGACGAAATGTCACGCGTTAGTAGATAAACGGTCTCACCGCACTGTACCACCAGAATCTGGGTCGGCTGCTCCGTGACATAGTTTAACCCTCTGAGTGTCGGCAGTGATTTTTGTCGCGATGGTTCCTGCAGTAATCACCGCGAGAAAACCCAATGCCGACAGCCAAATGGATGACTCGCCGGTCTCGATTAAAATATCTGGAAGAGAAAAAAAAGTACCTACACCAAAGCTTACAATATTGATCAAACAATTAAATGAACAAGTGTGTACGTTTAACTTATTCAGCCCGAGGGCCGTATTTCCCAAATTTTGGAGGCGTCATCTAATGACTATGCACCATTTGCAGAAGATGGATCGACCATGATAATTCAAGAGCAGTGCCAGATTAGCTTGGCGCCGACAGGCGCCAAGCTAATCTGGCACTACCCTTGAATTATCATGGTCGACCAATCTCCTGCTGTTGGGTGTCAGGGCTGAATGGGTTATAAGCAGATAACTGATGTGTTAAGAGAGAAACCAGGTTTCGATATATAGTGCGCTGTGAGTGATCGGACTGAGACAATGGCAAAGTCAGTTCGAACAGAAAGCCTCCTTCAAAGAAACTCGGACATGGGGACGTAGCTTAGTGGATAAGACACTGCGCTGGCAGTCGTAAGATCCTGGATTCGAATCCCCTGGTGGGCATGAAAGGGATGTGGACTTTTCCTTATTCCCATCGAGTCAAATTTACGTGCAGACTCGGTTTACGGTGCCTGTCTCGCCTTCGTGTGTACAGCACACATAATCATCAAGTGCGCACGTTAAAAATCCCATTACCACTATTCGAAAAGAACCGGTAGGGCCGGTGGAATGAAAACAGAAATATATCACATGCACCGAAGTTAATAGCAGGGTGGAGGTTTGCACATAAAGTAGCGCTTAGTAGCGTTTGAGGAGGGACAAGCTTGAAAATTTAGGATATTGTCCCTAAAAGAATTATCTCGAGCCATTTTTTTCGATTTTATTATTAAGATGCTCATTGGCGAGAAAATGGCAGTTTTACAAAACCCGGTTGATTCACACTGGAGTCCGTAATTTTTCTTATTTTTACTAGATATTTTGCTTATAGCTAGATGAAAGGGCCATTAATGAGTTCGTTAACCAGCATTGTACAATAGAACCTTTTGAGTGATATTTAAATATTTGGGGGGAAAATATATTTTCACGTTTTGGGGGATTAATATCACCAATTATATGGGTTAATCTTAAAACAACTAAATTTTTTTGCGAAAGAAAAAAACAATCTTTCCATTAATAATCGCATGATTGTTTGTATACGGTATTTACATGAGCCCACAGTTCGTCTCGGCTGTCGGGTACGAATAGGTCAATTGTGCCCTGTTGCCCTAGGTGTGAAACTCAGACGATGTTCTGCGCCACTTTTTCATAGTCATTTGTAAAACAGTTAACATTACTTTATTTTTCTTTTACGAAAAAAAAAAAACTATCTTCTCATTAATACCATAAACAGTGTTTGCATAAGCCTGCTGTTTGTCCCGGCCCAGGGGTAGGATTAGGTCAAATTGTGACCTGTAAGCCCTAGGCGTGAAAATCAGCAAGAAAATTGCAAAGTTGATTCTTTGATACGTCAAATGTTAGTACTGCGATGAGTGACGTATAACATCGAGTCATCACTATGAACACAGCGTCGTGGAACGCTTGAAGTGACGTCATTTCGCTGTTGGTGCTATTATCCTTCTTCAGAAAAGCTATGCTATACCAGACCACGGGTGACGCGAATCGCCGGGTGTCCGTCATTATTTCTGTGTGCCAGTATGTGTGGATCAGAGGGTGGGTTAGAGTAGTACGAGATAGATTTCTGTCGCTACACGAGCCCACAGAGCGTACTAATGGCAGGAAGCGCCGTGTGTCTGTCTTTATTTGTGTGCCCCGACGTGTGTGTTGATCAGGGGTTGTCTTAGAGAGGATGGAAATGAATCAGTATAATAAGCCTATAAATATGAACAACCCTGAATGTCCCTTAAAGAAAAACGAGCTCCAAATAATTCGGTAGACTTTGGGATGAAATCCTCATCTAGTTTTCAAGTGTATTCTGGCTGGCCCCACTTTTGTCTACGACTTGAGAGACTATAACGCACAGGCAATACTAGTAAAGAGGTTGAATTATTCGATCACTCGATCGTTGCAGCACCGGGGTGGGTCGTACAGGCCTGTACATCGCTGTGGATATCCTGAGCCGAGCAGTGGAGACACGAAGCCCGTACAGTGAAGTGGACGTCTTTAGTACAGTGCGATTCTTGCTGTTTTGCCGACCCAACATCATACAGTCAGAGGTAACGAAAATAAACAGGAGATAGCGCTGACTAACATGCTTAGAGACTTAACTCATCCGAGACGATCGGCATCTGGATACCCAGCTTAAGCCGCGTATGCGGATGCCGATCGTCTCGAATGAGTTAAAACAAGAACCGGAAGAGGAGACCTGTACTAGTGCTTTGACGGTGACGCAGCCAGGGACAGAACACGTACAAGGGTTTTTTTGGTGGTTGTTGTTGTTGATGTTGTTGGGTTTTTTTCTCCAAAATCCAGACCCGCTTGTAAGATGTAGAGAAAATACCAAGAAAGAAACACGCTTCTGGAGGACAATTACAACACAATTTAATAATTTTTCGGCATCCTACTTTTTCAAAGGACATACAGACAAGTATTGTTTGGTTTCTATGTCCATTTTGACAAACTGTTTAACTAATTCAACACCGACAGGCCACGGCAAGACATGGATCGAGCGTGATAGTTCAAGGGTTTTGCCAGAATAGCTGGGCGCCCATAGGCGCCAAGCTATTCCGGCACAACCCTTGAACTATCACGATCGATCTGTTTCCAGAAGTGTTATACAGTCCTTTAGAGGGCAACTTCAAAATTTGCGGATTTCGGTCTTGGTGCGGAATGAGTTAACACATCCTACCCCAGGACCGAAATCCCCAAATTTTGATGAGTTGCCCTCTGAAGGACTGTATTACAATAGCAGAGACGATTCGAGCCTATGGGCGCCAAGCTATTCCGGCACCACCCTTCAACTATCATGTTCAATCCGTATCTTGCTGTGGTGTGTCGGGGCTGAATGAGTTAACCCAGAAAATGTAATAAACTGTGCTGTGGTAAGCCTTCCGAAGCGTGTTTCCTGCTTTGTCGATATTTTCTCTCGAATTGTTTCTTTGTCCAATGGGAACAAGCGTTATCTAAATTAGTTACTTAATTATTACGTTTACTGTCTTTTAATACTTTGAATGCCAATAAAACAGCATGACTTACATTGGCACACACACTCGTTTGATTTCTGTGCACTTTGTGGATGCGTTAACTCGTTGTGCCGGATGTACGAAATATCCACATTTTGGAGTTATCCTCTGAGGACAGACTTACAATTCAGGAGGCAGATCGACCATGAAAGTTCAAGGGTGGTGGCAGAATACCTTGGCGCCTATAGGCACCAAGCTATTCTGCCATCACCCTTGAACTATAATGGTCGAGCCATATCTTGCTGTGGTGTGTCGCGGGCAGAATGAGTTAAACACATCGTGATGATTCTAGTAAATTAATGCATTCATTTAGTAAGTACGTGTCATTTTACTGTTGTCAAGGATCAGTATATCTTCATCCACGAGGTGCTGCGAGTGGCGATCAACAACAAACTGAAACTACAACGGCTTGTCAGCAGATCTTTGGACATTGAGCGATTCAGTCACGCTCCGGATTTTCAACATCATGACATGCACAGGTCTGAATTTAGCGCAGACCGAGAAAGCAGCGGAGTTTCCTCGGACCGGAGTAGTAACGGGCTGGGTGTGAAATGGATCAGTGGTGGGCTTGACGTGAGTCAGATGGGTGTAGGGCTTGAACTGCGCAACATGGGTGAAGGTCGTGGAGAGAACCGCTTAAACAATAGACTTCTTGACAGCTACATTGACCCCTGGAGGCACTATGCAGCCACCGGTATAGTTGAAAGCTCCGGTGACTTTACACGCGAGGGTGTTCAAGGGTTTCTGGACGTGAGCCAAATGAACAAAGAACGTCATGAATACCCGACGAACAATGGGTTCCCATTGCAAGCAAACGGCAGCACAAGGGGTTCGAACCAGATCTACAATGGCGCTGATTACAACCGCGTAAGCAACGGATCTGCAGTACACAGTACCGATGGCGGGTTGCACAACGGAGATAGTCGACCACGACAGCAACGAGCGGCGCCTCATTTCAGAAATACATTGCCAGTATACCACACAACAGATGACTTTGATTACCTTGTATATACTGGCAAGTACTCTCATTGAATTAGCAGTGGACTTCAATAGTATCGAATGGGTACTGGATATCCCATGTCAGGGCATGAGGATTATCGTTTTAGGCGAAATGGAGTCTGATTCCGTTCACTGTCGGTGGGAATAAATCGTATTTCAGGACAAATAATCACCAAGTTAATCGAGCGGTGTCTTTGGAATTTTGTTAATTTAACCCTCTGAATCCCATTTAGTTCGGGGACTCAAAAGGCTAAATAAGCAGCTTGACGTGCGCAGATGCAGGGTGGGTTTGGGTTTACAGTTCCCTAAAAAGGAGAAAGGGAATCTATTTAAAGCTATGGCTATATAATCTATTGTGTTTCTGTCAGCCTTTACACATTATTTGTTTCACGCCTTCCATTACCAAGCTTGTTTGCAATGAATATAGACAAACATAACAGCAGATTTATAATCATGTCAAAACAGAAAGAAATTCACGAACATTGCATGCGAAAGTGTCATTTGGGAATAAAATATGGCCTGTTTCTAGTATGCTAAAGTTCCAGCAGCATATATATGAGGATCTATGCCTCCTGGAGATGCGCGCATGTTTGTGAGAGAGAGAGAACGCGCGCGAGATAGAAATGTGCGTCATATTTAGAGTATTGTGTCAATGTCTGCATGGTGACGGAGTTGCTTCTTTTACGTCAACGCCACTGTCTGACCTTCTCCAGAAGTCAAGTTTTTTTTTTAAGTCCCTTCTATTTATAGAAGGGACCTTTTAGGACGGGTCGCGGTGGGGCGAATATAATAGCATGTCCATGATGTTAAATTCTGGCAGGCCTAAACCTCTCACAATTGGAGTAACAAGATAAAAATTACGTCAAACCTCGCTGCTGAACGTACGTTTGGCGCCAAGCGCCGTATGTGCGTATGTATGTATATGTATTTCTGTTGTGTAGCTAGAATAACGCGTCTTTTCGTTACATTGTTGATATAGTCCGACCTCGTTTGACCTAGAACGTTCTCGAAACGGCGCGATCTGTCTAGTGACCTCAAATATGACGTCCATGTTGTTGGGAACATTTCGTAACATTGCATCGAATACGCCTAGATTTTAGTCGAAAGCTGTAGTTATTTATAGGGGGATCTTTTTAATGAATATTAATGAGTTTTCTTTTCTGATTGGTTGTATTGTGTGAATTTGTTTGATTATTATGGAAATCTGTAATAGTATAAAAGACCGTGTTATGAAGTATATGTGTACATTGTATAAGAGACACAGTGTGTCAAAAGTGTTAATACATTATAAGGGAGACAGTGTATCAGTGAGTGGATGCATTTGTGGATGCATTGTGCTGAGATTACATCGCTGTAATATAAAGTATGTGTGTACATTGCATAAGAGACGCAGTGTGCCAAAAGTGTTGATACATTGTGAGGGAGACAGTGAATCAGTGAGTAGATGTATTTGTGGATGCATTGTGCTGAGATTACATCACTGCAATAAAATATTGTTGGAACTGTTACTCCAGTGTGGTCTACAACCTTGTGCCACGTGTGACGATTTGCAGCTGAGTCAAGTTTCTTTACAAGAACCTTACGTGCGTGCGTCTGGTGCGATTGCGTCATACAACGACTACGACTACCACGTAACATACATTATCGCAGAAATTCACCGGCGTTTAACTCATTATGTGCTTGATGTGCTAAAGACCTCTCGAGATAGCTCGTTGGCAAGCTAAGAGCGCTATGACCGCCCTCAAAGGTTGCCTCCACACCCCACTGTGTGTACTTTGTTCTACACCGTTTTCTGCAGATAAGATAGACTAATTGTGTTTCTAGGCGTTAGGTCTGTGTGTACGCGCGTGCAAAAGAGAGAGTACAGAACTGAACTGAAACATTTCTGAGAAATAGAAACAATACTGTATGCACGTACCCTTGTTTCATGTATGTCTTTTTGATGACATTTTAAGTGCAACACAAAAAGGTCACACACACACACACACACACACACACACACACACACACACACACACACACACACACACACACACATATACACACACACACACACACACACACACACATGGAGACAAAAGCCTCAGAGTGGGTTACCTACCATTTTATGTGAAAATGGGTTCCCATATTTCTATTTATTCTAGGGCTCTGAAATTGATGCGAATGTTTAGAACTCACCTTATCACTAAGCTCTATAACTTAAAATAAAATAGACATTTTCTAGAAACAGAGCCACTAGATGCAGAAAAAACGGGTTTCTACCAATAAAGTGGGTGCCTCTCACACAAAAACTGGCATTACAGTGAAAATGGGTGTCTTCACAACATTAGGTGTCTGTCATAAGGTCAAGTTCATTGTTTACTTCTTTTTCACATTCATTTTTTTTGTTTTGTTTTTTTCAACTTAATGTGTATGTATGCGTTAACATTTTTAACATTGTATGGTGCAAAATTCAATGAACGGCACTGGCCTGTAACCTGTCGATTATGTTTTTTTACAGAGGAAATATTTTAAACATTGCTGCGTCTTGTCCTTATGTACCAAAACAGTTTATCATGGCATTTATGTGAGAATTCGGAATACACCAGTGTGTGCAACAAGTGTGACTAAAATAGTCAAAGGGTAGTGCCAGAATAGCTGTAAAGGCCCCGCCACACGGGCCTGTTGTGCCCCGATTTTGAAGCCGATTCCGATCCGATTGCGATCGGATGACGTCACTTATCCGATCCGGTCCCAATCGGCTGAGA
Source organism: Semisulcospira habei (assembly GCA_036245525.1). Taxonomy (NCBI): domain Eukaryota; kingdom Metazoa; phylum Mollusca; class Gastropoda; family Semisulcospiridae; genus Semisulcospira; species Semisulcospira habei. The sequence goes on along the minus strand of BTPG01000003.1, from coordinate 201,223,223 downwards.
ATCGGGTGTCTAGAACCTGCTCTATTTTCCCGATCCGAATAGGTCCCGATCGTAAGCTTCAACCAATCAGAGCGCGTCTCGCAAAGCATGTCGTTTCAGCACGGTTTGCAAATGGCCGAACACGCCTGTTGTGATCAGTACCCCCGCCGTTGCCGTTGATGTTTCGCACGCCTCTTCCCGAATATGATGCAAAACTGCTGATAATGCAAGCACATCATCATCACTGTCAAAACTAGCAGTCATTTTGCAGAACAGGTACGACTTTGATCTTCGGTTCAAACCGGTCGGCTAAACAAGTCGGGACTTCAAATGTCAGTGTGGCAGTGCTCACGTTTTTTAGTCCGGCCCGATTCGAAAACTGATCGGGAATCGGCCTCAAAACCGGGCTCGTGTAGCGGGGCCTTAAGTTCTGTAATGTAGCTTGCATATATGGCAGTGTACAAATTTGAAGCATTTAGCCTCAGTATGATACGGGTTAAAAAGTGTAGAAAAATATGAAAGATAGAAAAAAGACCCAGACGAAAAAACTAACACTTAACTTATTCTACCCCAGACACACCACAGCAAGATAAAGATAGACCAAGATAGTTCAAGAGTGATGCCAGAATAACTTGGCGCCTATGGGCGCCAAGCTATTCTGGCATCACCCTTGAACTATCGTGGATGATCTGTGTCCTGCCCTGCAACGCAGTCTTCAGAAGACGACTTCAACATTTAAGGATTCCGGTCTTGGGTTAAAATGACAAAACAGAACACTGACATTAATTAATTAACTGACAACATAGGAAATCACTTGAAACTTCAGCCTTTATTAATCACATCAAAGGTGCACGCATATAAAAACACAGTAATTGTTTGTAAACACTTCAAATCAAACAATCAAGAGCAGTCAAACCTTTTTCTGGCAACTTTGTGATGAGGAAAACTAGTTCTTGGCCAAGTTCGGCACGTAAAGGGTTTCCGCGACTTATGTGCCTCTATTCATAAAATGGAGAGAGAAATATAATACTGAGTTCTAGCAAGTGCGACAATAAAGTTTAGCCGAGTTGGTATACCTCGTCCAGTGCCTAGGTTAAATGCACCAGCGGTGCCAATGTTGCTATTTTGGCCAAAGACCGGTCGCTCGGACCGGTCTGGTGCACCCGATCTGTTTAGAACGTGTTCTTCCTGCACCTGTAATGGGCAACCTCGGAGAAAGAATCACGTGAGCGTCGTTTGATTGCTGCAAAATGACATGAATAAAAAATAAACCTTATTCCATATATGCAATCCGGCAATAATGCATCCATCCTTATGCTAGCACCACGAAACATTACGCGATTTGGCAGATTTGAAAAATAGCTTTTTTTTAATCATCAATGGAGGTGATTTTTGCGACATCTGCGTCGTTTACGGCAGAAAGCACCGTCAAAGTTGAAGTTAGAGAAATGAGCACACTACATGTACAATAGACTTGATTCAGTGGCGTGGGGCATGACACAAGCCTCCGCCATCTCAACACAAAACCGGCGTGTTCGGGGAGGTAAAAGGCGCGGCTACAAGTTAAAACCGCAAACAAACCTTTTTTTCGACTGCGATCACAATCTTCCAGGTGAACGTACGAGACCACACTATAAGTGCAGAATCCAACCTGCGCGCGCAGTTCCGGTGCACATGACCGGTCCGAGCGACCGGTCTGGTGCAAAAAGAGCAACAATGGTGCCGCTGGTGCGTTTAACCTAGGTAGAGGGCGAGGTATACCAACTCAGCTAAGGTGTATGCTTCCTGTGACTTTTGAAATAATGCACAGTATGCAAAGTGTACTTTGTAGTAACCAAAAAAAAAAAAAAGTTACAGACATTTCCAAAATGATCCAGGCGTACATCAGATAAAAACAATCTATACACACTGAAATAATAACATTCTTATAATAAATCTTTATCATGTTGAAAATGGTTTCTTATCGTATTTTTGTCTTTCGTCACGATTGTGTTGTACATTGTTGAATGTCCCGACTTTTTCAGGACGTGCCAGCACTGATAATGAAGGGGAAATAATAAAACAAAATAATGAATAGAATATTGAATGTATGTCACCAGCCGGTCTAATACGCTAAAGAAACTTAAGACCATTTAGCAACACACATCCAAAATCAAGAGAGATCCCCATTTCTCCCCCCACCCACCCACCCCCCCCCACCACCCCCCCAAAAAAAATAATAATAAAATAATAATAATAATAATAAAATTATTCAGACCCAAAAGGTGACTGTCAATCATGTAAAATGCAAAGAAGTACCTAACGGAGAAAGAAACACGCTTAGAAAAGATGGTTACAACACAATTTATTAATATTTCGGGTAAACCCGCCTTGTCAAAACAGACAAACAAACAAACAGAGAGATCAGTCACTACTTATCTTTGTTCACAGAAGGAATGTGCCCCATTCCTTCTGCGAATGAAGATAAGTAGTGACTGATCTCTCTGTTTGTCTGTTTTGACAAAGCGGATTTACCCGAAATGTTAATAAATTGTGTTGTAATCGTCTTTTCTAAGAGTGTTTCTTTCTCTGTTGGGTACTTCTTTACAAGAGAAACAGGCAGCGAAGACAGTAGGGAGAGCTTAAAAAAATACAAGTTAATGGACCAAGATTAGACAGAAACACATGCCCCAGAATTGAGAGGAAAACCCACCCTTTGGGGCTGACCAGGGTGACCCTAGGAACTAAAAAGTAGTTAACCCCACCCAAGTCCCCCAGGGCAGACCCGGGTGGGGGCCACTGTTTAGTTGCAAAGTAAGGTTAATGTTACACAGCATACAAAATGATCCAGGTGTACATCAGATAAAAACAGAGCTATACACGCTGAAAACAACCGAATAATAACGTTCTTGTAATAAATCTTTATGTTGACAATGTTTGTTTCTTTTTATCTTATTATTGCCTTTCGTCCCCAACCACTGTTCCATTTTCAAATTTTAAATGTTATACAGTATACAAAATGATCCAGGTGGACCTACCCCATAGTAGCACTCTTGTAATAAATCTTTATGTTGACAATGGTTTTCTTACCCCTTATTATTGTCTCTCGTCGTCCCCAACCGTTGTCCCATTTTCAAAGTTTTAAATGTTATACAGTATACCAAATGATCTAGGCGGACCAACCCAATAGTAGCACTCTTGTAATAAATCTTTATGTTGACAATGGTTTTCTTACCCCTTATTATTGTCTCTCGTCGTCCCCAACCGCTGTTCCATCTGCAGTTCCATTTTCAAAGTTTTAAATGTTATACAGTATACAAAATGATCCAGGCGGACCAACCCCATAATAACACTCTGGTAATAAATCTTTACGTTGTCAATGGTTTTCTTATCTTATTATTGTCTTTCGTCCCCAGCCGGCTGTTTCCTTTTCCAATTATACAGTATACAAAATGATCCAGGCTTCCATCAGACGAAAACAAGCTATACATGCTGAAACCAACCCAATAATAATTAACACTCTTGTAATAAATCTTCTACTTAACAATCAGTCAGGCGAGTTCTTCAGGACGACGATCGGTGTCCGTCAAGGATGCCTGCTCTCTCCTGTCCTTTTCAACATATTCCTGGAGAAGATCATGCAGGAAACCCTCCACGACCACCATACTTCAATCTCTATTGGTGGCAGATCCCTGTGCAATCTTCGATTCGCAGACGATATTGACCTCATGGCAGGCAGCAATAGTGAGCTCCAAAACCTGACAGACAAACTTTCAAGTAGCGCAGGGTCTTATGGCATGGAGATCAGTACGGATAAAAGCAAAGTGATGATCAACACCACAAGCGACAGCAGCAGCAACATTCACATGAACGGCCAGAAGCTAGAAGAGGTCAATAGCTTCAAGTACTTGGGAGCCACCCTGTCCAAAGACGGTAGTTGCGTAGCAGAGATCCGTATCAGGATAGGTACAGCAACATCCGCAATTGCCAGGCTGGACAGGATATGGCGAAGTAACTCCATCAGCTTCACCATCAAGTACAGGCTTTACAAGTCCCTCGTAGTGTCTATTCTACTCTACGGCTGTGAGACTTGGACACTGCTTGCAGACTCAGAAAAGAAAATCCAGGCCTTTGAGAACAAGTGCCTGAGGAAGTTGCTCCGCATCTCGTACCGCGAGCACAAAACCAACGAATATGTACGGAGCATCGTCACCTCCCTGGTGGGCCCACATGAACCTCTTCTGGCAACCGTGAAACGGCGCAAGCTTGCTTGGTTTGGCCACGTGACCCGACACAACACCTTGTCCAAGACTATCCTCCAAGGCACTCTCGAAGGAAGTCGTCGGCGAGGTCGTCAGAGAAAGAGTTGGGTCGCAAACATAAAAGAATGGACCGAACTCGAGATGCCAGACTTGCTTGCCACCGCCCAAAATAGAACTCAGTGGAGAGCACTGTCTGTTGCTGCTGCCTTTCAGTCCCCCCAACGCCCAGTTCGGGCAAGGGACTGATGATGATGATGATGATGAATAAATCTGTATGAAAACGAAAATTCCGCGAGTGTTCGAGAATCTCAATTCATTTCTTTTGTAACTTTTTCAGTCTTTGGCGGATGTAATCCTTAATGTTTGTCTAAGTGCGGGCGCTTCTGCAATTGTCTGCTGTATCTCAGCCTTTCCAGGAAGTTTGTTCACGATGAGGTGTGTCTTGAAACGAGTTTGAACAGCTTTCTCTTCAGCTTTCCCCCATGGTTTCCTTGTAAATCTAGCTTTCTTTCGAACAGGAGCTGACGCAGTACTGTCATCATCAAAACTATCTAGATTGTCATCAGGCTCTGGACGTTTTTTCTCTGTCATGCTCATTGATTCCTGTGTTGTTGACTTGCTACTTGCTTCATTCACATGTGCTGTTTTCCCCGAAACCTCTCTGCAAGTTTCTGATGTGTCTTCAATGTCAAAATCAATCTCTTCATCATCGCCCAGTTCAGCTCTAATGCAACTTTCAAAATCTGTCATCCCATTGTTAACTGACAGAAGAATCTTTGCCACTTTTGCCTTTTGAAGGACGTCTTGAGGTTGGCGGTAGATATGACGATGTATCCGAATATTATGACCAAGGAAGTCTGCCAGCTGATCCTGGTCTAGCTCCAAGATGGCCATAGACTGAGCCCAAGTTGCAACCTGCTCCGTAACTGAGTAAATGTGAACATGACTGGGTTTGACACTTGTGCCTGCAGCACATGTTCCTTCAGAACATCATGGCCTCTGCAAGGCCTCTGACCAGAAGGTGTGGCAAAGATGTACTGGGAACCAGTGAGAGCTGGCACTGATTGCCTCATTTGAAGGATTCTGTCCACAGTTGTCATCATCTTCTTCGTCAGCAAAATGGAAACACTCCTATTAAACTTGCCTCTGATTTCCACTCGTTGAAAATGATTGACCATTTGCTTCTCAACCTCTGTGAGACCTTTCAAGATATCTTGATTGGGATCAATCCAATCTTAGCATTCTGGAAGTCTGATACCTTCATTCTCTGAACTTCTCCCCCTCGTTTTCGGTTGAAAAGTGATACAGCGCAACCCCCTCATTTTCGGTTGAAAAGTGATACAGTGCAAAGAGTTGCTTTAACCACTGTCGGATAATCTTCCGAAACCATCTTTGTCTCAAGAAGCTGTTGGACCTTCCTCACATCTTCACATGATGGGATCAGCTTGGGTTTGTTCATGGTCATTTTCCCGACCAACTGGGCTGCTGTAGCTGACACACAATCGTACCAGTCCCCGGTGAAGACAGAGTCAACCCGCTTCGCCTTATAGAGCTCCTGTCGCCACCTGTCATCTGAACCATGCCCAAGCTGTTTGGATGCCTGCGACTGTTTGATCTGTAAACATTTTTTCAAAGCATGGCCTATGCACATTGCGAGATTGCCTTTGTTTTAACTGATGTGTGCCCTCATCAAATTCTGCTAGCTTTTTTACAGCCAGTACAACATGAACAAAGCTATCTGAATTGACCACAGCATTTAAACTTGTGATTTTCATTTCTGACCTCACTCTAAGAATCTTTAATAATCTCCCTAACTACCGCATCCTGGAGCTGATTTGCCCAGCCGTGTGTTCTTCAATGTCCCTGCGGTCAAATAATCTCTTTCCATACTCAAGAAGCAAGGGGTCAGTTCTTATCAGATGGCTTATCTCATCATCTCTCTGTCTGGCTAAAACCTTATGATAGAATAAAAGTCAACGTCTAAGGGTATTGGAAGCATTAGCTTCCCACATCGAGCCGCCTCACCTCTCTTAGCGAACTGAAGCCCTCCTGGTTTCTGACAGCAACGTTTCGAGTGTACAGAGATCAGCTTTTTTTTGATAGAGCCCTTTGCAATGGCTACAGTCGAGAATGTCGTCTGCCTTACTAGTTTTGGTGCGATACTTAGGAATCAAACATCCTGATTTCTTTTCAAGAACAGCAACGTTACGCATGTAATCACCCTCATCTTGTCGTCCGATCCATGCTTGACGTCTCTGCTTAGTCCCTTTTTTCATCACCAAAATTTTAGCAACGTCTGCCTCATCTGCATGGACATCTTGTAAGTGCGTGTACATTTTCAAGACAAGCTTGCTACAAAATTTGCATACATGTTTCTTGTCCCATTTGTACTTTCCTTTCCCCCTCTGCGACATGTGCACACCCGTTTCTTCGGTAAGCGCTCTTTCCCCACCCCCAACGTCCTGTTCCTTCTGCCGATCCACATTGTCATTGTCACCCCCTAATTGACCCCCTTGCTGGTACTGCTTCACTGACACCTGCCCACCATGAACCAGCCACTTTAAAATCTAACATATTTAACATATTCAATACAATACTGCCTGTGTCAGAGACCCCAGAGATTGATGGCGACACAACGTCTGAATCCTGTGAGCTCGAGCCAGGAACAAACTCCTCGTCATCACTGTCCTTGTATTGCGATGCGCTTGCACTCTCAGTCTCAGGTCCATCCCAGGCTCCATTTGCCAACTGGAAAAGGAAAGAAACAAAACTGCATTAGGACAAAAACAGCCCAATTTTGGTTTAAGGGGCCTTGCACAAAAATATAAAGAGTAATCCCCTGTATGACCGATTTACATATGTGTGACCTCGGTGACGAGGGCTGGCTTCTGCAGCAGCAAAATACATGTTTTCTGAAAATGTAAGCAGTTTTCACACATCTGTCAACCCCGCGTGACCCTTTGAGAGCTGGGAAAGTTTCTGGCGAGTGCCTACCAGCATGGCTTCCGTTTTGTCGTTGTTCAGTTTGAGCTTGTTTGCTGTCATCCAGTTTTTCACGTCTTCGTAGCAGTCGGCCGTGCGAGTCAGTAGTGTCTGAGTGTTGTCGAGTTTGTCTTTGTCTAGTAGTTGTGAGTCGTCAGCGTAGAGGTGGTGGTGTATGTGGTGAGACTGTATGATGTTGGACAGGGGAGAGGTGTAGAGTGTGAAAAGGACCGGGCCCAGGACGGACCCCTGTGGAACGCCGCAGGAGAACCTGATTGGGTTGGAGGAGACGCCGTCGATGGTGACGGACTGCTGTCTGTCGGAGAGGTAGGAGAGAAACCAGGAGTGAGCAGAGTCAGTGATGCCAAAGGAGTGGTGAAGGCGGTGGAGGATAGAGTGGTCTATGGTGTCGAAGGCGGCAGAAAGATCGAGTAGTGTAAGAAGGGAGATGTTGCCTGAGTCAGTGGAGAGAAGCAGGTCGTTTAGGATATGTAGAAGGGCTGTTTCAGTGCTGTGATGTTTGCGATAGGCAGACTGGAAGGGACTGAGGAGGTTGTTGTCGGCAAGGTGGAGGTTGAGTTGGTTGAGGACAACCTTCTCAAGAAGCTTGGACAGGAAAGAGAGATTGGAGACTGGGTGGTAGTTCTTGGGTCGAGGTTGTGTTTTTTAGGAGAGGACGGACGATGGCGGACTTGAAGATATGTCATGTCAGGAAAAAAAAAGCAACCCAATCGCGTGACAGGTTGACCTTGTAATGGTGTTATTGAACGAATTCCTTTCATTGAAGAAGAAAGCTTTTGCTAAAATCGTTGTGTTCTATTATCTGTTACTACAAGACTGACTGAGCAGCTGAGACGCCGGTCGTAGCAGACGTCTCAGTTTTCTCGGCCAAACGGGTCTATATAGGCTACTGTGCAATTGTATCGGATTGGGAGCATCTCAGTTAAATAACTGCGCTGAAGAAGTACACTTGGGCCTTAACTAAGAAATATTGCATAAAATCAATCGTACCTGCAGATGAGACAACGGTTGGCGGGACGAGAGACAATAGAAGGGGAAACAACTCAGTTCATGTCACTGACCAATCAGGAATCAAGTTGATCCATAGAGACGCTCACTTCCGTGGTAAACACACAGGCCCAGTGCGTTTCAAACACACAACATGAGGTAAAAATGCAAAAATGGGTCATCCTATTTTGATATTTTTTCTGACTTTTGAATAAAAGATAATACTGAAACAACCCTCAGAAAAAAATGGGTGCCTGACGTGGTCACCCAGAATTTTACACACACCCATTTTCCAAAAAGATGGTAAAGATAGTCACCCATTTGGGGGGTTTTGTGCACGCACACACACACACACACACACACACACACACACACACACACACACACACACACACACTAACACACACACACACTAAGACACACACACACACACACACACACACACACACACACACACACACACACCACAAACACACACATACACAAACGCTCTCTCTCTCTCTCTCTCTCTCTCTCTCTCTCTCTCTCTCTCTCTCTCTCTCTCTCTCTCTCTCTCTCTCTCTCTCTCTCTCTCTCTCTCTCTCTCTGCTATCGGCATAAAACAATGGCCAAAATTGCATTTCCTCATACACTCGATGAAATCCCACTGAAAAATCCAAAACGTACATCAGCGAAACAAGATTTAATCATTCCGAAAAATATCTGTCACTCGTTTAACTGTTTAATTTATTTATTAACATGTGTTTGGGGATTGTTTTATACGTTCTGAAACAATCACCAAACACATAAAAAAATTAAGCAGTTCAACGGGTGACACATGTTTCGGAATGAGTTAAATATTGTTACGTTGATGTCCGTTTGCGATTCCTCAGTGAGATTTCATTGTGTGTATGAGGAAATGCAGTTTTGGCTGTTGTGTTACGCGGATCGGAGTTTTTTTGTTTGAATATATACATAATTAAACACTGAACCTGGTAACCGGAAATCTGTTGGGAGTCCACGTTGATGATCAGCTATGCTGGGAGACTTGTATAAATGTTCTTTCTAAGACTACTGATGAAACAATTACCTGTTGTTCTCCCCCCCCCCCTTTTTTTTTTCTAAAAATATCTGACTGATACAGCTACTCACACATATATATGTCAAACCAATATAAGGTCTGGTGTTGATTACGTCTCCACTGTTTGAGATTGTTGTAGTGATTTTCACATGAAAAAAAATCTATGTATAAATAAAATTAACTTTTCTTCGTCAAAAGCAATAATAACCAAATGTTTGACACTGCAGACATTAAGGAATGATACCTTACCCTAACCTTACAAAAACTTGACTTTTTCAAATACATCACGTCCTTTGCTGGACCCGATGTGTGGAACTCACTTCCCGCGCACTTCAATACCTACACATCACTCAGAAACTTGAAGACATAACTTTGTAACTGCGTGATCAACCACGCAGATGCATTTTATCAACATTAGTAATGGAATGTGTGTGTGTGTGTGTGTGTGTGTGTGTGTGTGTGTGTGTGTGTGTGTGTGTGTGTGTGTGTGTGTGTGTGTGTGTGTGTGTGACCTTTTTTGTGTTGCACTTAAAATGTTATCAAAAAGACGTACATGAAACAAGGGTACGTGCCTACAGTATTGTTTCTATTCCTCAGAAATGTTTCAGTTCAGTTCTGTACTCTCTCTTTTGCACGCGCGTACACACAGACCTAACGCCTAGAAACACAATTAGTCTATCTTATCTGCAGAAAACGGTGTAGAACAAAGTACGCACAGTGGGGTGTGGAGGCAACCTTTGAGGGCGGTCATAGCATCATAGTTCAAGGGTGGTGTCAGAATAGATTGGCGCCTGAAGGCGACAAGCTATTCTGGTACCAACCTTGAACTATCAAGGTCGATCCATGTCCTGTCACAGCATGTCAAGGCTTAAAGTTATGCTTGTAGTTGTACTTTATATTCATATAAATGTGTTTAATAATTTTCAACATCCTGCTTCTATGCTCCAATTAACTGTGTCTAGAATATCCCCTTTGAGACACTAAAATATAGTGCATTTTAAAAAGATATGTCTCTTTTTGATGTGTCATATTAACTGTACATAATGCTTTAAATGTGATGTGAATCAAAATGTTTGGTGTATCGGTATTTCGCAACAGGTGCATGTCGACACAAAACCTTACTACCGATACATTCAGTTCTTCTTTTATTATAAAAAAAAAAACCCGCATTCAGCCCTGCGGCCGCCATTAACAAATATTGGAGATATCCTCTGAGGTTTGCGTCATAATTCGCGTGACAGATCAACCATGATAGTTCAAGGGTGGTGTCAGAATAGATTGGCGCCTGAAGGCGACAAGCTATTCTGGTACCACCCTTGAACTATCAAGGTCGATCCATGTCCTGTCACAGCATGTCAAGGCTTAAAGTTATTCTCCCCAGGTTCAGCATCTGAACACAGTGAGAAAACGGTCTGCAACAGATACTGCTGACAGTATGATGTATTGGTCCTTTGTGTACTAACTTAGAGCTTTATGATGTAAATACAATGCCAAATGTCGAAATTCATCGTTTAGTGGGTGTGTTGTTTTTGTACCCGATAGCGCAAATTATCGTCTGCATCGGCCTTGTTTTGAATTTGTGTATATTTACTAGCCTATGTCACACATTGCCGGTCAATACTGCAGACGAGGTCATCGGTGTGGGTACACACATGTCAGTGTACACTCATGTACCGATGTTCTCCGGCATCCCTCTGAAATAACTTTCCACGAGAATGTAAAATAACCCTTCCATGCTCTCCTATAACGGCCAGATTTCTTGTATATTGGGTCCCAAATAATAATACTGTCTTATGAAGCACAAAGGACTTTCTGTCAGTCATAACGAGTATTTGCAAACAGATGTTTCATTTAAGGCAATGGATGATGTTTTGTAGTTGGAAAATCTATTTTGCTCTCAGAAAAAAATCAACGACCTAATTATACCCTTAACTGATATTGATTGCATATTAATGTGCCCTTCCGGTGTGATCAGTTGCCAATGAGAAGATCCAAATAGTGTTAGTAACGGTACGTATTACCTTGGTGGCCAAAAGACAAATCAAACACGGAAAGAACGATTTTTTGCCTGCTACTTTTGCCACATAACCCCAACGTCAAATTCGTGGCTCTCAGTCCGACCACATGAGCCGTAAAGCAAACACAGTGTTGTGGAATCTTGGGCAAATGCGCGGCTAATCGTTGGCATGGTTCACTATTAACCCTTTTAGCGCCATGGGCTCATTTCCCGAATGTTGGAAGTGTTACTTAACGACTCAGTACCACTTGCAGGAGGTGGATTCACCATGATAATTCAAGGGTAGTGCCAGATTAGGTTGGCGCCTTCAGGCGCCAAGCTAATCTGGCACTGCCCTTGAATTATTGTCGATCCATCTCCTGCAACTGGTGCATAGTCATTACATGACGCCTCCAAAAGTCGGGAAAAAAGGCCGTCGGGCTGAATGAGGTAATGAAATGCTTGTCAAAGGCTTTGATCGAGATGTATTTCGGAGATCCCGCGAGCATATTTAAATTGTGTGACTTGTTAAAGAGAGAAAATTTGCCGATTATTTAAAAATAAAAGTCGGTTAACCTGCATTTAAGAGCGTAATTTTTGTTCTTTTCACTTGAAGTTTTGGGTATAGCTAGCTTGGCGCAAGACATTGGATAGTTCGTAATCCAGCGTTGTACCTCTTCAGCTTTTTGAATGATAATTAATTTATTTTGCAAGTTTTGACTCCCATCAAACAGTCAGCCCTGAAAGAGGCTGTGAAAGACACACTTGCGTGCCTGTCGGATGGGTGACGCCAAAACATAAAATTCGTCACCGTGTATACGGGACTAGCGATGCCATGACGTGAAGCTTATAGCGACGTCACTTTGCCGCTCGTGCTATTCTTCTTTTTCAGAATTCCTGCTGCTACACCAGCTAACAGAGAGTACTAATGGCGGGAAGCGCCGTGTGTCCACCTTTATTTGTGTGCGCCGGTGTGTGTTGATCAGAGGTTGGGATAGAGAGGAGAGAAAAAGGATAAGCTTATAGATATGAACAGCTCTGAATTTCCTAAAAAAAATAAACGCATGTGACTTACTTACTTACGCCTGTCACCCCTACCCGGGTATAGGCCGTCGACGAGAGACCTCCAGCGACTCCTGTCCTGTGCTTCTCCTTCTATATTACTCCAGGTGGTTCCCAGTCTCTTGATGTCTGCTTGGAGGTCTCGACGCCAGGAGTTTCTCGGCCTACCTCTTTTCCTCTTTCCCTGGGGGTTCCATGACAATGCCTGCCTAGTGATACTGGAAGCTGGCTTTCTCAGACTGTGACCAATCCATCCCCATCTGCTTCGCCCAATTTCATTCTCTGCTGTTATCTGCTCTGTTCTCTCCCAGAGTCTGACGTTGCTGATCTTCTCTGGCCAGTGGATTTTCAACATTCTTCTAAGGCAACTGTTTATGAAGGTCTGTACTCTGTTGACTGTGGTTTTTGTCAATCTCCAAGTCTCTGCTCCATATAGGAGAACTGCTTTTACGTTGGAGTTGAAAATCCGGACTTTGGTGAGTTGTGACAGCTCTCTGGAACTCCACACTTTTTTCAACTGGAGAAAGGCTGCTCTGGCTTTACCGATTCGTGCTCTGACATCTGCATCAGTGCCGCCTGTTTTTTTTTGTCTATGATGCTCCCGAGATAGGTGAAGGACTCCACCTCCTCCAACGGGGTGCCAGCAAACAAGACTGGTTCTTCCCTGGTTGCGTTCAGCCTCATTGTCTTTGTTTTTCTGTTTGTGAATGGTGAGGCCCACTTGGGACATGATGTCAGCAAGCCTCGTGGTCTTGTCCTGAATTTGTTGATGAGTGTGGGACAGTAATGCCATGTCGTCTGCAAAATCGAGGTCGTCAAGCTGTGTCCACAGTGTCCACTGTATTCCACTTCGTCTGTGCTCTGTGGTCATCTTCATGACCCAGTCTATGGCCAGTAGGAAGAGGAACGGAGACAGCAGACACCCTTGCCTGACACCAGTTCTGACCTGGAGCTCCCTGGTGAACTGCCCTTTGTGGATCACGCGACATGTCATGCCATCGTAGCTGCTCTTGATCAGGCGGACGAGCTTTGTGGGTACACCGTAGTGTCGTAGGAGTTTCCACAGAGTCTCTCTGTCCACGCTGTCAAATGCTTTCTCGTAATCCACAAAGTTGACGTACAGCGGGGAGCTCCACTCCAGAGACTGTTCCACGATGATGCGGAGAGTGGCGATCTGGTCTGTACATGATCGTTTTTTTTCTGAATCCTGCTTGCTGGTCTCTCAGCTGGGGGTCAACGGAGCTCTTCATTCTCTCCAGGATGATCCTGTTGAAGACCTTTCCCGGTACTGACAGCAAGGTGATTCCTCTGTAGTTGGAACACTTGCTGAGGTCGCCTTTCTTGGGAAGCTTGATTAGGTACCCCTCCTTCCAGTCAGCCGGCATCACCTCCTCTTCCCAGATCTTTCCAAACAGTGGGTACATCATCTCCACTGTTGTCTCTAGGTCTGCTTTCAGAGACTCCGCTGGGATGCCATCTGGCCCTGCTGCTTTGCCGTTCTTCAAAAATGTCACTGCTCTTCTGATCTCTTCCCGGCTGGGTCTGTCACAGCTGATGGGTAGGTCGGTCTCTGCTGGCTGGATGTCTGGGGGGGGGGGGGGGTCGGGTGGGCTGGGTCTGTTCAGTAACTCTTCAAAATACTCGGCCCATCTGTCAATTTGGTCTGCTCTGTCTGCAATAGGCTTGCCTTCTTTGTCTTTTACTGGTCTTTCTGTATGGCCATACTTACCCAACAATCTTCTGGTAATGTCGTAGAGTTGTTTCATGTTGCCGCTGCCTGCTGCCTTTTCTGCCTCTGCTGCCAGGCTGTCTGTGCAGGCTCTCTTGTCTGCCCTGATACTCCGCATGTGAGCTCCACACAATATGGTAGACTTTGGGATGAAATCATCATGTTGTTCTAATGATGTAGACCTGCGGGCGTATTGTGCAAAACGTGGTTAAATGCATGCAAGCTCATATAGAAGAGACTGAGGCCGGTCAGATGGTGGCTAGATTTAACTAGCTCTAAGTGAGCACACGACCTAAAGAATCCGTGCCAAAATACACGACAAACAGAACAAACATAAGTTTTGGGTGATCAAACGACTGAGTTATTTTGGACTTAGTATCGAGTTATGTTGGTCACACGACCCGCAAACATAACCAGAGTTAAATTGTTGGTGGATTAGCGACTTGTCCCGATACAGTAGTCGGGGATGTGAAACGAGACCGCATAGAGGCTTGGAACAACGATTTCCACGCATTTTGCTTTTTTATATATAGGACAGTGTTGGCGTTGTTAGGTTCGTGACTTTTACTCTGCTTGGGTATATAGTTAGATGATACTAAGCCGATCATGCGAAGTAGAGTGCAAACATGAAACCCATTTGTATACACTGACGGCCCAAAAAATAAAGGTGCATAAATCAAACAGCAACACAACAATCAGACGATTGATCTTTGGAAGCAAAATGTATTCCAGAAATATTAGCACAGTATCCGACATTCTAATTTCCGAATGTAACTACTTGCAACAACAACAAAAAATGTGCATGCGTATGTGCGTATGCGTGAGAGAATGTTACTGGAATTTACTGCGGAGAAGGCGACAGCTTGTACAAGGCCATTTCATGTCGCGCGCGCGTGTGTATGTGTGTGTGTGTGTGTGCGTGTGTGTGTGTGTGTGTGTGTGTGTGTGTGTGTGTGTGTGTGTGTGTATGGGTGTGTGTGTATGGGTGTGTGTGTGTGTGTGTGTGTGTGGGTGTGTGTGTGTGTGTGTGTGTGTGTGTGTGTGTGTGTGTGTGTGTGTGTGTGTGTGTGTGTGTTTGGGGGGCACAGTGTATAGATCTGCATGTGCGGAGAACACGCGAGACGTGTACATACAAAGAATTTTGACTGTGTTTCTTCTTCTTTAACTTTGTCTTCAGTCCAGTTACCACTGCTCTTTGTGTTGGTCGTCATGGCAGTGCGAGAGAGAGTTACATGTATTTAGATCATAACAGAGGTAAATGAGGCTAGCAATAGCAGGAAATTTACACAATAGTCGATAATGTGCCCAAGAGCTGACGGGGTGTATGGAGGGGCCTGGTGTAGCTACTGTCACGACGAAACAGGGACTACGTTAGTAAGGCCTATAAAGTATGTCATTAATCAATACCGATAACATGCACATGTCTCCCAATTTATGGACATGCAAACTAATAAAAGATGCAACTCATGTCTCCACTTGCCCCGCCCCCTCCCCCTCGCGCTTCATTTTGTGGCAGTCAGTACCATCATCGAGCTTATCCCCCCTCCCCCCATCCGTCCCCCCCCCCACCCCCAACCCACCGCCCAACCCCCCTCGGACCGTCTCTTTCCCTCGTGAAACAATGAGTAGAGACCAGTGGCTACTTATCTTATCGAAGAAGGTTTTAATGTGTCAACAGCTGCGTGCCTACTTTAGCCCATGGCCACCTGTTCGCAATCAAGAGAAACTATGGTCTGTCTGCATTCCTGAGAATAAACCCATTCACCACTGAGAAAACATGAGCACGGTCCGACTGCAAGAGACATAATTCCGCACTAGCCCCAGCGACCGCGGGGGCTCATGAGGATTTATGCCTCTTGTCGAGACCAATTTCTATTCATGCTTTTTGGACGGTGTTGGCTTTTTGGTCGTTGAATGAACGCAGATTTGAGAAACAAAAGTGTACGTACAATGGCAGAAAATGGGCCAGGAGAAAGGGAAAGGTTGATGTACCGACTAAACTGCATACGCATGTCCGCAGAGGGCCGAAGTAGTGTATGTTATCGGGTGAGCCTAGTTCACCGGGATCAGATCTGAACGGTCAGATGCGAAAGAAACGCCCTCCATAGTGATTAACGGATGTTGCCATTATCGTGTTCAGCAAGAAGAACAGACGCTAATGCGCCCCTGATGACAACCTACGCCCTCTTGCACATGACTATATTAGTACTGATAATGTTTATCGTTTCAGGGACTTTTGAGTGAGGAAGGTCATGGTTTATCTCCAAAAGTGTGCTATGTCGTGATTGTAACAAAAGATTTTCCTTACTGTATCGTAAACAGAACGAGCAAGGAGCGCAGGTGATAAACGGGCGAGCGATCAGCATAGATTTTAATGCTGCCTTAGATTGCTAAGGCTCATGGAGATCTCTGCCTTTCACAGTTTTGTGGGGGGGTTTCTACGGAACAAATCAATACCTGATAACCGCAGTAAGCTGATGTCGTTTGCCGCACTTCAAATGCGCAAATGTGTGTGTTTGAGTGTGTGTGTGTGTGTGTGTGTGTGTGTGTGTGTGTGTGTGTGTGTGTGTGTGTGTGTGTGTGTGTGTGTGTGTGCGTGTGCGTGTGCGTGCGACACAGTGGAGGGGGTGGCGTAAAACGTATTCTTGTCGCCCAAAACATGTTTACTTCATGTATCTGCTAACACATCCGACAGTACATGCGTCCTGCACCTGTCAATAGTGTACATAAACAGAAAATGTGAATTTTACCGATTACATTCATTTACCGATCTTATTTTGGAGGACACTTCCGGCACTCCCAGCCGGGAGCAACAGCAGAAACATTCAACGAGAAAATCTTCGAGTCTGGAAGCGAAGCAAGCACGAGTGAATGCGAATGTATGCAGTGACGTGTATGTATGTAGACGTAAGTTTTGTGCTACGTGTTTTGTGCTCGTGTATTTGCGTCATATTGTGGTTTTTGTTTGTTTGTTTGTTTGTTTGTTTGTTTGTTGTTGTTTTTTGTGTGTTTTG
>BTPG01000003.1:201168652-201201152 GCA_036245525.1 Semisulcospira habei | reverse complement strand
TTAGTCAGGAGAAAGTAAAACGTCTAGATAATTTTGACGTTTATGCTTACAGTTTTTGCGTTCAATGTACCGAATGTAGTCTTATCAGTGTGCAATGTATACTATATGTGTGTTTATTATGTAGTAGTATTTCATGTATCGTATGTAATGCATATTAGCCAGACTTGGGTCGGGACTGTGCTTCGTCTGAGGCGGGCGTTGGTAGAAGGCCCCGGACATACATCACGATACCACGTTTGTCCCGGCCTTTAATCCAATGTGTGAGCCGTAGCAAGGTCTGACCTAACTCTGACTGATTTACGTACTTCCGTGTGTGTGCGTGCGCGCGTGTGTGGGTGAGTGTGTGCAAGCGCGTGTGTGTGCCGGCGTGCGTGTGTGTGTGTGTGTGCGCGCGTGTGTGTGTGTGTGCGTGTGTGTGTGTGAGTGTGTGTGTGTGTGTGTGTGTGTGTGTGTGTGTGTGTGTGTGTGTGTGTGTGTGTGTGTGTGTGTGTGTGTGCGTGCGTGTGTGTTTTTATGTAGTTTGTAGCAAGGACAAAAATGAAAAAAGGTCTGCGCACCTATTCTTTTATCCTTGGAAAACAAAGTTTCATTTCATTTCATTTCATTTCATTTCATTTCATTTCATTTCTCTCTCTCTCTCTCTCTCTCTCTCTCTCTCTCTCTCTCTCTCTCTCTCTCTCTCTCTCTCTCTCTCTCTCTCTCTCTCTCTCTCTCTTCTTTTTTCACTTAGCGATTTTTAAAACTATTTATAGTTACACCATTTTCTTAGACTTTTAATTTGTTTTTGTTTTTCTTTCTTCTTATTTTTAAGTCGTCAAAATAGCTTTGTGCATTATGAACTTAGTTGCAGGTGAACGTGCATAGTTCCTTGACAAGTTACTTTTCGTTTGTTTTCTTTCACAGTTGCTGACTTTGTTATTTTTTGTTGACATAACCAAGCAAGAAAACCGTAAACATTCTGCTGAACTCAGACTAAGTGCGTGATAAACATTGTGATTCTCCGCCGTGTATTGTTTTGTTGAGTTTTTGATAAGCATTCTATGGATATTGATATTAATTGATTTTGTTTTTTGGGGGGATTATTTTTTTGTGATCATATTTGTATTATATCTCTCGCTACATTTGCGTTTTTACCGACATGCAAAATCGTAATCTAAATACTGTTCCGAAACGAACAGACGAACTGAGAATTGGCCATCTTAACATATACCATCTAGTTAACAAGGTGCCCGATTTATGTGTTCCTAAACACGCCCTTACATTTTCATTTTGGGTGTGTCAAGGCTTAAAAATTCAATAAGGGTGACTCCATTTCTGTCCCAAACTTCTCAGTACTCCGCAGAGATGCCTCAAGCCCACAACACACTGGACTAGCTGTATATATACATAATTCAGTACTTGGCAACGTCAAACGGCGACAAGACTTAGAGTCAGCTCGAGTGGAAAGCTTGTGGGTAGAAGTGAAAACATCTAAATCACCCCCCGTCCTCACTGGCTTTATTTATAGAAATCCCGCCGCCAGCTGGGACTGGTATGATGACTTCGTAGCAATGATGGATAGCATAAACCAAAATAAAGCTGACGTTGTTCTTTTGGGCGATTTTAATATTGATCTTTCTAAATCTAAAGGGTCCCATGCTGCATGGGCGTCAACAACAGCACTATCGGGTTAGGACAGTTAGTTTTTTAAAACCCCACTAGAACCACATGTACATCTTCAACCCTGATTGATCATATTTATGTGACAAATGATGATAAAATATCAAATGTACATGTTTCCTCCTTAGCTGTCAGCGACATAACCCAGTATGTTGCACAGTCTCCATGAAACTAGACAAAGAGAACAAAAAGAGACATAAAACATTTAAATATCGTTCTTTTTAAAAAAAATTAATAACGGCGACTTTTTGCGCGATCTGTGCAATACTCCTTTCAGTGACGTGTATAACCACACTTCTCCAGACAGTGCCCTGTCGTACTGGATGGATCTATTCCTTGGGGTCCTAAATAAGCATGCGCCCATACGAGAAAAATTAGTTAAGCACTCTACCCTGCCTCCATATATTAGATATCAAACAGGCCATGCCATTTAGAGGCAAACTTAAGAAAGAAAAACAGTTTGATGAATATAAGAAACAAAGAAATAGTGTAAAATACCTAGTGAGAGCGTAAAAAAACTGTTCTCCCATGAAATGATTAGGGACAATAAAGATACAGTGTCGGTTTGTAAAGCCCTGAACGTTATAACGAAGGGTAAATCAGCCCCTGAAATTCCATCCCATTTGTCAGCTGATATATTAAATAACTACTTCCTATCGACAGCTGAAACACTTGCTCAGTCAGCTGCAAGTAGTAACGCAGAGTACCAAGTTCCTAGTGTACTGGAAAAATACTGTGAGGCCCAAAATATACTGCAGACATTCATCATTCCTGATATTACCGTCGCTGAAGTCGGCAAATTTATTTTTAGCATGCCGAACAAAAGGTCCACCGGGATGGATGGTATCGACAACAAAATTCTGAAAATGTCACTACCATATACGTTAGAGGCACTCACTTATAGCTTTAACCTCTGTATAAAACACAGCACGTTTCCACCTATTTTCAAAGAGGCCAAGGTAATTCCAATCCCAAAAACAAAAGATCTTGAAGATGTCAGTAACTACCATCCTATCTCACTTTTGTCGGCCATGTCAAAGCCCCTTGAAAAACACATACAAAAACACCTCCTCGATTTGCTAGAAAAGGGCAATTTCATAAATATTCATCAGTCCGGCTTTAGACCAAAACACTCATGTCAGTCAGCACTGACACACGTTGTAGACAGCCGGCTGGAATCAATCAATAAAAACCTGAGGTCTGGAGCTGTTTTCTTAGACCTACCAAAAGCATTTGATCTTGTCGACCATGACATTCTCTCAAAGAAGCTAGCAGCATATCATATAAGTGAAACAGCCATAGCATTCTGTAGATCATACCTAAAAGACAGAAAACAAAAGGTATATATATATACTCATGGAAAATACTCTCAACAAGGACAAGTTAACTACGGTGTCCCACAAGGGTCGATCTTGGGACCTCTTCTATTTATAATATTCATTAATGATTTGCCTTTGTATATTATTATTACATGGTATTTATATGGCGCATTTCTCATATTTATAATATAACTCAATGCGCAGAATGTAGCCGCGAACTGAACCCAACAAGCACGCTCACGTGAATCACACGCATTCACTCACACACTGTACGTAAACACAGAACATTCACGTGGTGCTACTGACGGTATTTGGAAATCGTTTTTGTATTTGAAATTTTTTTAAGTGGGCTGAAACTGATACCAAAGTGGAGGGGGAGGAAAAGCCGGAGTACCCGGAGAAAGAACCCCCGACGGTCCGCCCAAATTAACGGTGACACTTACTAGAGGAGAAAACTCCGACGCCGGAACCCGGAATCGAACCTCGCATCTTTAGCATTGGTGGCAGGCGCCTTAACCACTGCGCCACGGACCGCCCCATTACTAACACTGATGAAAGCTGCAACCTGTTTGCGGACGATACGAGCCTCCATGTTTCGGGTAAAAAAACAGCTGACATTAACTTTAGCTTACAAAGTAGACTCAGCGAGGTTTCCGACTGGTGTAGAGTGAATCATATGGTTCTTCATCCAGGAAAAGACAAAGAGTATTTTAATCACTACTCGACAAAAACACCAACGCCGACCACAGCCGTTACATTTACAACTGAACGCTAAACCGATAGAACAAGTCACAGAGAGTAAATTCTTGGGAATACACGTTGACGAACAAACTTTGTTGGGAGACGCATATAAATAAAGTCTGTAAAACCATTGCTAAAAACACTGTATTGTCGTTCCAGCTTAGACAAGTAACGGATACACATGCTCGTAAACTGTTTTTTCATGCCCATATCAAATCCCACGTTGATTATGTCTCCGCAGTGTGGGACGGTTGCAGTGATGTTCACATGAACGGGTTAAACTCTGTATATTAAAGAACTGTCAAAATGATAGATACGCGGCTCATTCCTACCACAGACAAATTTAGACACATCTAAACATTCTCGGCCTGCGTCAACAACTTAATTTCAACAATGCATCCTCATGCACAATATTATTATTAAATAACACAACACCGCAGTATCTAACCACCAAATTCATGCAACAGCAAAACGCGAACGGACCTCAAGGAACAATACATTACCCCTACCTCTACCTAGAATTGACCTCTTTAAAACTAGTTTATCATTTTCTGGACCGTTTGTATGGAACACTAATCCTGCACATTTAAAGACTATAGCCTCGCTTGGAATTTTTAAAACGAAACATTTTGATTACCTGATGAGCCAAACATAACATCACTGGGCATTTATTTAAACAAATCCTGATGGTTAATACTATCATGTAATACATGCATTTATGTATATCTATTTTATGTTGTAGATGTTAGCAATGGCAAGTTTGTAAAATGACGATTTGTTTCTGTCGAAACTTTTTACCGTTGATAAATAAAGTTTCATGATCATCTCTCTCTCTCTCTCTCTCTCTCTCTCTCTCTCTCTCTCTCTCTCTCTCTCTCTCTCTCTCTCTCTCTCTCTCTCTCTCTCTCTCTCTCTCTCTCTCTCTCTCTCGCTCTCTCTCTCTCTCTCTCTCTCTCTCTCTCTCTCTCTCTCTCTCTCTCTCTCTCTCTCTCTCTCTCTCTCTCTCTCTCTCTCTCTCTCTCTCCTGTCAAGTCAAGTCCTGTATTAGTTGGTTTTATTTACAGGAACCCCTCTGCACCAAATGTATGGCTTGATGATTTCACTGACATGCTAGATCAAGTTAAAAACTGTACATCAGATGTGCTTTTGTTAGGGGACTTTAACATTAACATGTTTTCCGCTAACCCTACATGGGAGTCCACTATTACTCTTTTTGGGCTCAAACAGCTGATAACATCTCCAACTCGTGTTACGTCTACGTCCTCTACACTCATTGATCATATATATACAACGAACAAGAGCCGAGTGTTGGAGACGGAAGTACTACAAGTTGGAATCAGCGACCATTACCCTGTGTGCTGTAACTGGACCGTGAAAGCAGATAAACCTATCCGTAAACACCAGCACACTACCATCAAGTATACATCGCTTAAACATTTTAACAAAGAGGCTTTTTTGTTTGACCTTAGTTCCGTTTCTTTTGATACTGTTTATCACCATTGTGAGCCTGATGGTGCGTTGTCTGAGTGGTACAGATTGTTCCTCAGTGTTCTTGATAGGCACGCCCCGATTAGGGAAAAACGAGTAAAAACCCCGCAACTGCCGCCTTGGCTAAACAAAGGTTTGGTCGATGCCATGCAACTGAGAGATGAATTAAAACAGAAAAAAGATTTCCCTGCTTACCGTAAGCAACGCAACCGCGTTAAAAAATTAGTTCTTGATGCCAAAAAGTCACTCTTTAAACGAATAATGAATGACAAAAAGGATACAGTCTCTGTTTGGAGAGCGCTTAACGCCCTTACAAAATCTAACTATAGCCCTACACATACCTCTATTTCTGCAGAAACTTTTAATAATCACTTTCTTTCTGCCGCCCAGGTCGTTGCTGCAGCAAAACACTACGTCTAAGGCACCGTTTGTATCCCCAATCCTTGTCAAATATTGTGATGGCAAACTTTCTTCTCGTTCATCTTTCCACATACCTTGCATGACAGTGCACGATGTCGGTAAAGCGATTGAATGTCTCAAAAGTAAGCGCACTTCAGGACATGATGAAATTAGTACTGCTGTGTTAAAACTATCACTACCTTTCATAGTAGAATCTTTAACGTACATCTACAACCGTTGTATCGAGCGTGGCGAATTCCCCTCTGATTTGAAAAAAGCCAAAGTTATTCCGCTTCCTAAGAACAAAGATCTTACAGATCCCAATAAATTCAGGCCAATTTCTATCTTGTCTTCACTTTCAAAACCCATAGAAAAGCACATACACAAACACTTACAGCACTTTCTTGACACACACGACCTTATTCATCCCTTACAGTCAGGATTTTGCCCGCGGCACTCTTGTCAAACAGCTCTCTCACATTTAACGGATCGTTGGCTCACATTAATAAATAAAGCACTGTTGACTGGAGTGGTCTTTTTAGACTTTACCAAAGCCTTCGACTTAGTTAACCATACCCTCCTTACCGAAAAACTCTCAGTCTACCGCGTAAGTGACCGAGCTGTATCCTTTTTTAAATCCTACCTTGAAGGCCGACGACAGTATGTCAGCGTAAATGGCAAATCATCCTCTGAGGGGCTGATTATGCATGGCGTGCCCCAGGGATCTATTCTCGGGCCTTTATTGTTCACACTTTACATAAATGACTTACCTTTACATATCTCACAGCCCGACTTTACCTGTAGCTTATTTGCAGATGATGCAACTTTGGATGTGTCTGCGCCAGACGTGCCCACAATCACTAGTTCACTCCAGCAAACAATAAATGAAGTCTTTGATTGGTGCCAGACTAATTCCATGATTCCAAATCCATCAAAGACGGAATGTATGCTTGTGACAACAAGGCAAAAGCATCAGCTGAGCCCGCCGCCACTCAAACTTTACCTTGAACAGCAACCAATAGCACAAGTTAGAGAACATCGTTTGCTTGGTGTCACTGTAGACGACCAGCTCAGTTGGCACTCGCATATTAATTCTATTTGTAAGGTTTTGTCAAAAAATCTATATTTGTTATCTAGACTAGTCCTATTCACCGACGTTTCAACCAGGCAGTTGTTTTATAATGCACACATAAAATCCCATCTAGATTACGCATCGACAGTATGGGATGGATGCAGCGATATTTCTTTAAAAAGAATAAATTCACTCCATAGACGTGCGGCAAAGCTTATCCTAAAAGATTCCCACACCCCTTTGACTACCGACGATAAACTAACAAAATTAAATATGTTGCCCCTTCGTAAGCACTTTTTATTCAATAAATGTGTATTTATGCGTAAGATCACACTTTCAAAATCACCTGGATATCTCTCTGCTCTCTTTAAGGCTCCTCACACTCCGTACCCGACACTGAGGAACGACCTGGTAGTGCCTAGGCCCCGCCTTGACATTTTTAAATCGGCCTTGTCATATTCAGCAGCCAAAGAATGGAATTTACTTCCAAAAGAAATAAAATCTATCACGACCATAAATGCTTTCAAGACACGGCTTCACATTTGCTACAAATGCAATCGTAAACTGCTTTTGTTTTAGAATGACGTGGTATTTTGAATTTGTCTATCTGATTTTTTTTTTTTAATCTTATGGTACTCTTGTTAGATGGTAGCGCATGTATATCTCATTATGTGTTTTAAATGTGTTTATGATGTTTTTTGTATATGATCGCCATATGTACACACTGGCTGTATCCCTGCTGTCACCTTCGAGCGGCAGCTGATCGAGGGGGGCAGCCAGTATGACTCGCCTTGTTGGGCGCTTATGGTATGTCAGTGCGTGCGGCCCCGTGAGTGGGTGTGTAAGTAGTTTAGCAAGGACAAGATGGAAGAAAGGTCTTCAGACCTAAATCTTTTTATCCTTGGAAAATAAAGATTCATTGTCATTGTCATGGTCATTGTCATTGTCTCTCTCTCTCTCTCGCTCTCTCGCTCTCTCTCTCTCTCTCTCTCTCTCTCTCTCTCTCTTAATCCGCGACACAGTGAAAGACAGTAAGGATACTTCCACTATCTGGCGCCTATTAAACACTCTAACTAAAGGCTCCCCTGGCACTTCAACAACCATTCCCAGCAGTCTTACTGCAGAAACTTTTAATAATCATTTTCTTTCAGTCGCTGAAACTCTAAATGCCTCAATTAATAGCAGTAAGTATGAATGTTCTAATTTGCTTTCTGAATTCTGTAAACACAGAACCGAGGACACAGACCCCTTCAGCATTCCTTTGCTATCAGTTCATGAGGTGGGTTTGCTCATTAGTAAACTACCAAATAAAAAGTCTTCGGGGCCTGATGACATCAGCCCGCAAATACTTAAGTTATCCCTGCCGTACATAGTAGAGTCTATTACGTACATTTACAACCTTTGTATCAAGCAACATACTTTCCCTAACAAACTAAAATACGCTAAAGTCATTCCACTTCCAAAAACTAAAGATCGTTCTGACCCTAACAACTATCGACCGATTTCATTATTACCAGTTCTATCAAAGCCGCTTGAAAGGCATGTCCACAAACACCTGCTTGCCTACTTAGAAAACCGCCACCTCCTGCACCCCTTTCAATCCGGATTTCGCCCACAACACTCGTGCCACACTGCACTCACGCGCCTCGTTGACGCATGGCTCCAGGGTATGAACAAATCCCAGATAACAGGTGTCGTTTACTTAGACTTTAAAAAGGCCTTTGACCTAATCGATCACACCACTCTAATGACAAAGATTCAGAAATACTTGAATAGTACAGAAGTAGTTGCATTTTTTAGATCATACCTAACTGATCGTAAACAAAAAGTTCTAATGAATGGATCTTACTCTTCTCTAAAAGATATAAAGTATGGAGTTCCACAAGGATCTGTGCTTGGTCCCTTATTATTTTGTCTATTCATCAATGACCTGCCACTTCATATAACTTGCAAGAACGTACAATGTGATCTTTTTGCTGATGACACGTCCATTCATATGACTAACAAAGATATACAAGTAATTTCTTCCAACTTGCAGCATAGTCTTGATGAAGTGTCTGAATGGTGTCACAGGAATTCTATGATTGTTCATCCAATTAAAACCAAATCTATGATAATCGCCACTCGTCAAAAACACCAGTTAGCTCCCCTGTTACTTAACCTTTTATTAAAGGGCAGGCAAATAGAACACGTTAATGAACATCGCCTACTAGGGATTACAATTGACAGTCAGCTTAAGTGGAAGGCTCATACGGACACTTTATGCAGAACGGTAGCCAAAAATCTTTTCATGTTGTCCAAACTGAAATATTACACCGACTCGGACACGCGCAAACTATTCTATAATGCTCACATACGTTCTCATATTGATTACGCGTCAACGGTGTGGGATGGATGCAGTGAAGTCCACTTGAAGAGACTCAACTCGTTACACAGAAGGGCAGCTAAGTTAATCCTTCCTGACCCACGACTCACAACAGAAGAAAAACTCGCCAAAATAGGATTTCTGCCGCTGCAAGACCACTTCAAATACAATAAGGCTATTTTTATGTTCAAAGTGTGGAACCAGAAAATACCAGAATATATCACAACTCTTTTCTCTAAGTCGGAATCTAGGCTTGGTAACATTAGGCAACTTTTCTTAGTCCCCAAAACGAGAATTGATATATACAAATCTAGTTTGTCATTCGCGGGAACGCAGACTTGGAACACGCTTCCTGATTACGTAAAATCCGCTTCCTCTCTAGCCCGTTTCAAAATCAGTCTCTTCAAGTACTTCTCGAAGCAGTCGTAATCATTACGTTGTGAAATATATACTGCCCTGTAACCCTGATTATGTATTCTCCCAATTACAAACTCTGTGCGTGCGTGTGTGATGGTGTGATGGTGTGTGTGTGTGTGTGTGTGTGTGTGTGTGTGTGTGTGAGAGAGAGTTTAGGTGTGTGAGATTGTCATGGGACTTTCTTTCCCTAAACTAGCAATGTTTTTGTCAGTTTCATTTACATTTAACTATATACTTAGTTTTTTTGTATTTTGTCTCGTAGTTTTGTAGCAACGGCAGGTTTGAAAAATGGCTATGTCTGTGACGATGTCAATGCCTCAACCGTTGATAAATAAAGCTTCATTGAATCATTGAATCATTGAATCTCTCTCTCTCTCTCTCTCTCTCTCTCTCTCTCTCTCTCTCTCTCTCTCTCTCTCTCTCTCTCTCTCTCTCTCTCTCTCTCTCTCTCTCTCCGACACTAACATGTACCTGAGAGAAGTGTGCGAGTCGCTAAAGTTAAACCTCGTTGACAATGACTGCGCCTTCTATACTAGGACAGGCGAACTGAAAACTGGATGGTACACAGATACAATTCATCCCAACAGGCGGGGTACCAGCGCCCTTGCCGTCAATATCAAGCGGACATATTCTAGCGTAATGTCGCGTAACAAAGATGGGCAACAACACCCCCGCCAACACACGCAACAAGACAAGCATGATAGCGAGGACAGAAACTCGCGACAAGTACGTGGACTGCACTGAGGGCCGCACAGCTGAAAACTTTGCCTGATCAGAGGGATCCAAACCCCTGTGAAAAAGCTACCCCGATAATGTCGGGTAATCCCATCCAGCCGGTCGATAGATCAAAGGATGTACCGACCACTGACCCGAAGCAACAGCAACCCCTCTACGGCTTTGCTCCACAGCCTATGGGCCTTTTGTCCCGACTGGTCGGCCCATGTACCCGTATCCTTCTTTCTTTTACCCCCACCCCCTCCAGTGCCAGCCCTCAGCCTCACGTGGGCAGCTTAGTGACAGTGACTTTGCAGTGTTGTTTAATCTGCTTGATAGGATCAGGCCACGTGCCGGACAGTAGATAGTGCGATTCTAGGCGTCTGGTGTCATTTCTTGCCCAGGGTTTTTTGACAGATTTCTAGTGTGCGGTCGGTTAACTGCTTATTTGGAATAACAATTTTGACGAAGTTGATATTTCTTTCTTTTAATTTTTTGTATCTTCTTTGCAATAGAATAGTGTGTAGTCATAACATTTATTCACCTTTTTTCAATTACCTTTTTGTGATAATCAATTATCTTGTACTTTGCATTTATCAACAACTTTAAACTGTGACACGTAACTTGTTCTTTTTGTGAGACAGTGGCACCGACTTGTACTGTGAGAACCTTTGAGTGCCCGTGTGTGTATCGACCAATTTCACTTCCAACCGGTTTTATTCATTATCTCTTATTGACACTTCATACACTAAGTGAATACTGTCTCTTCCTGTAGTTTTATTTGTGTACGAAACCCTCCTTGTCACAAAGCTTCCTTTTTATTTTATAATTATATACCTCTTTAAATAAGACAATTTTTGTACTTTTATATACTTTGACGTTCATAGTGATAGTATGCCTGACGGTGGTACAAAAAATGATTTATTTTGTGGTGGTGGACTTAAAATAGGTCACCTGAATATCTATCATCTTGTCAATAAAGTGCCAGATCTCTGTGTGTTTTTGAACCAGCCCGAACACTTCCACATTTTTGGTGTTTCTGAATCAAGACTTAAGAACAAACTCAGAAATGCTTCCATCTCTATTCCTAACTATAAAATATTTCGTAAAGATGCCGATTTGCCTCAACACACAGGGCTAGCGATTTACATGCATACGTCTGTATCTAGCTACGCCAAGCGGCGTCTAGACCTCGAATTTACCAAAGTGGAGTGTATGTGGCTCGAGGTAAAAACACCACAGTCATCACCTATACTAATCGGCTTTGTCTATAGAAATCCGGCAGCCGGCTGGGATTGGTTTGATGAGTTTACAGCTTTGATGGACAAGGCAAATCAGAGCAAATGTGACATATTTCTCCTAGGTGATTTCAACATCGACCTATCTAGACCTAAGGGATCAAATGCAGCATGGACCATGACCACATCGCTATTTGGTTTGACACAAATAATTAAAGCACAAACTAGAATCACATCTACATCATCCACGCTCATTGATCATATTTATGTTACCAACAAGGACAGAATAACTAGTGCAAATGTCCCGACCTTAGCCATTAGTGATCATAACTCGGTATGTTGTACAATTGCTCTGAAGCTTGATAGGCCAAAGAAAAACAAACACACAACTATAATGTATCGTTCTTATAAAAAATTTGATAGGGATAAATTCATGCACGATTTGCACAATACACCCTTTGATGATGTATACTGCCACACTTGCCCTGACAATGCCTTGTCTTGCTGGATGAGTCTGTTCCTTGGAGTCCTTAACAAGCACGCGCCCCTCAGGGTAAAACGCGTTAAACATACTACCATGCCGCCCTGGTTAACATTGGACATTAAAAATGCTATGTCGCTCAGAGACAAACTTAGAAAAGAAAAACGCTTTGATGACTACAAAGAACAACGTAATCAAGTAAAATATCTGGTAAGGGCTACAAAAAAAAGCATTCTTCAATCAAATGATCTCAGAAAACCGTGACACAGCATCCATTTGGAGAGCACTAAATGCTATTACTAAAGGAAAAGCAGCCCCAGAAATACCATCTCATTTACCTTCAGACAAATTTAACAAATATTTTCTATCAGCCGCTGAAAATCTAGCCCAATCGGCATCAAATATCAGTACGCAATATAGTATCTCAAGTCTTCTGAGATCTTTCAGCGAAGCAACAAATATAACACAAAAATTCGTCATTCCTAATATATCAATAGCAGAAATCGGTAAGTATATTTCTGACATGCCGGATAAGAAAAGTAGAGGGATTGATGATATTGATAACCAATCACTAAAATTGTCGTTGCCTTACACAATACAATCCCTTACATACATTTTTAATCTGTGTATAAATAACAGTTATTTTTCTACAGTCCTGAAGCAAGCAAAAGTAGTTCCGATCCCCAAAACTAAAAACCTTGAAGATATTCATAATTACCGACCGATCTCTTTGCTCTCAGCCTTGTCAAAGCCATTAGAGCGGCACATTCACAAGCATCTTCTTAATTTCCTTGAGAAGGGTAATTTACTAAACATTCATCAGTCCGGTTTTCGCCCGACCCATTCATGCCAGTCAGCACTCACACATATTGTAGATTGCTGGCTAAAGTCAATTAATAAAAATTTAATGTCAGGAGCAGTTTTCCTAGATCTTAAAAAAGCTTTTGATCTTGTGGACCATGAGATTCTTTTACATAAGCTTACAATATACCACATGGACGAAACTACAATAACTTTTCTCAGATCCTATTTGGAAGACCGAAAGCAAAAAGTATACGTCCATGGTCAGTACTCTAGGCAAGGCCATGTTAAATTTGGAGTTCCTCAAGGATCAATTCTAGGACCCCTCCTATTTTTACTTTTCATAAATGACCTTCCTTTACATATTTCCGACCCTAACGTTAATTGTAATCTCTTTGCGGACGACACAAGCCTTCACGTTCCTGGTAAGAACAGTCATGATATTAGTCGTCGTTTACAATCCAGTCTTGACGAAGTTTCTGATTGGTGCTGTAAAAACCACATGGTACTACATCCTGATAAGACGAAGAGCATGTTAATCACCTCACGACAAAAACATCAACTTCACCCCCCCCCCCTTCACTAACGCTCAGTCTTAATTGCCAACCTATTGAACAAGTTCATGAACGCAACTTCCTTGGAATATGTATAGATGAGCAGCTAAGTTGGGAGAAACATGTGACTAATATATGTAAGAAAATATCAAAAAAATATTTTTCTTTTATCACAATTGAGAAGTGTGAGTGACATAAATACACGAAAAATGTTTTTTCATGCACACATTAAATCTCATGTTGATTACATCTCCACTGTTTGGGATGGTAGCGGTGATGTGAATATCAAAAAACTAAATTCACTATATACAATATATATATATACAAAAGAGCCATTAAACATGTAGATATAAGACCCATTCCTACCGCTGTAAAACTGCAAAATCTCAAACTTCTTGGCCTTCGTCAACAACTCGTTTACAACAAGTGCATACTTATGTTTAAAATTCTCCACAAGAAAGCTCCACAGTATCTAACAGCTAAATTTACTCCACAACAGTGTGAAAGGTCCTCGAGGAACAGTACTCTTCGATTACCACTACCTCGCATTGAGTGTACAGAGCTGTGGTCCTCACCACCCTGCTGTATGGTTCCGAGTCCTGGGCCCTCTACCGCAGCCAACTACGACTCCTCGAATGCTTCCACCAGCGCTGCCTGCGCACCATCCTGGGCATTCACTGGAGTGACTATGTCACCAACGTCGAGGTCCTTGAACAGGCTGAAACTGTGAGCATCGAGGCTTTGCTGCTGCGGACACAGCTCCGCTGGGCGGGGCATGTCTCCAGGATGGAGGATCATCGCCTACCAAAGATCACCCTGTTCGGCGAGCTTGCTACTGGACACCGTGACAGAGGGGCACCAAAGAAGAGATACAAAGACTGTCTCAAGAAGTCACTTAGTGCCTGCCAAATCGACCACCACCAGTGGTCTTCGCTTGCTGTGGACCGTAACACCTGGCGCTCCACCATTTACTATCTGTGTATTGGTTACCTTACACGGACCACGAAAGAGCATTTTTATTGATGCCCTACTACTTTTCCAGGGACTTTTGTGAGACTTTATATATTTCACAAAATTTCATATGATTTAAAATCTTAACTGAACTCAACTACATATTAGGTACCAGCACTTTTTCAAGCCATGAAGAAGTGTTTCTGTGTTGACTGAGTAGCTGGCGCCAGCCAGTCTGCACACCTGGCACCTGTGACTTAATTCCCTTCGCCATCATCCCCCCCCCCCCCCGACTTTCTTTTTGGGTGGGCCGAGAGATCATCCTCCCCTTACGCGTGAGTGCCGCCCCGCTGGTCACTAGGCCTAATCCTCTTTGCCTTAGCACCCTTGCACTGTGATCGAGGATGACTTGTGGCTTGTCCTCTTCTCGGCTCGCCTTGGCGCCCCTGGGGCTAGTCGGCAGGTGTCAGCAAACATCTTGGCATCTCCTTGTTTGACGAGCTTAGTGATGACATCACCCCTCCACCCCTCCCAGGAACGTCCCGCCCACCATGTCCAACCCCCGCATCACACGCGCCGCCGCCAAGACCCCATGCAATTCTACACTTCAAAAGATAAACGCAACTGAGGACCCGATACAAAAGTACTTTGAGACCGACTGTACCCGTGTCTTCTTACGGAGATTAGCCCTGCATGAAAGGTACGTCAAACACCCCCTGCCCCCTGGCTACAGATTCGAATGGATCGACCAAGACAGTAACAAAGAAGAAGTAGACTCCCCCCCCCCCCTCCTTCCCCCGTACCATGATGCTCTACACAGTACACTAGTACGAGTCTATAGGAGTTCAGGCAAAAAACTCGCCGTTGCCATCACTGTTTTCTATACCACCTGTCTTATCAGGGCCCAGGGAGCTCGCTGCCATGATTGGATAGACAAAGAATTTCAACCGCACAAAGACTGTGTTGAAAAGATGTTGTCTTCTCAGCAATCTTCATCTCTACCACCCGCTGTCGGTCAGCTGGCGCTGCCGGCACCTCCCTCCCCCGGCACAACTGACGAGTCTCTTCAGGACACTAATCTTTCAACTCCACTCAACAGCGTCACACCACCCTTGGACGTGGCAACATCTCCACCCAGCCGACCGGCTGACCCCGCCCAGCATGACCCGCCCGTCACGCTCATCTGCACAGAGGTTGGTGGAGCCACCGCTGCAAACAGCGACAACTCTACTGAGCAGGATCAGGCCACGCCCACCTGTCAGTCTCCGTCCTTCCGACCTGACCACCTCTCTCCCACCACCTGTCTTTCGACCCAATCAAACAACAAGAAAATCTTCGCAAGTGACCCGTCTGCCTTCCTACCGATTTCCGTTACCTTGCTACCTCCCCAACAACCCCTCCCCCTCGCCCAGTTAGCCACCCTGCCAGCTCTCCTGTGTCAGTTTCAGCAGAAATTGGACGCTTCGGCGGCTAACATCAAAGAACTCCAGTCGGAACTTTCTTCAGTGAAGACCGAACTGGCGAGTGTCAAGGCGCACTGTGTCGCCTTGCAACAACAACAAAGCGCTCTTGAAGCCCAAGTGCAAGACAACGAGGTTAAAAGGAAACACGGACTTTCTGTTGTGGAAAAAGACCTGACCAGGGTTGAACAGTCAACGTGCGCTGATTTGCAGAAACTTACAGTGGAGCAGGAAGCCATCACCAAACAGGTTTCAAAACTTGCTGCTGCCAGAGACACACAGAGCGCCGTGATCGGTACCCTTAAAAAACAAGTAGGAGCACTTGGTCAGACAACACCTTCCCAAGAAACCGTGAAACCAGCCCTAGCCTCCACATCGCCCCTCCCCCCCTCCCCCGGTCACCCCGTCCCCGGCCACCAATCACTCAGTGAACACCCCAGACCCTGATTCTCGCCAGTCTGTGAGCCCCCTGCACACTCAACAGCATGATAATTATGTGCCTCGCCACTCATCGTTCAGCATCGAAACCCACAACCGCTTCGCTCCCCTTGACACACAGCTAAGTGACAGCAGGGCCGCGCGTGACCCTGACCACAAATCTGACAGCTCTACTCCCGGTTCGACCAACCCCGTGAACACCAAGCTGCTGACACCTTATGAAAAGCTGTGCCAATCAAAGGTGAACCCGCAGTCGCACGCTCTACTCCTCGGCGACTCGGTCATCAGGTTCATCGATGACCGGAAAATGTCAGCTCCGGATTTTACAGTTCAGAACATGGCGGTGTCAGGTCTGTCTGTCAGCGACCTCATCAAGTGGCTTGACACCCGCCAGCCTTTCCGACATGTACACCACGGAATTAACAGCTGCCGCAACTTGAATGTTCCGGTCTCATGCAACACGTGGCTGCAGCTCATCGATCTGCTGGCCACCAAGTTCCCGCAGGCCACTCTACAGGCGTCCACCATCATGCCGCCCTTTGGTCAACGCCACCCCCTGTTTGCAGCCGCCGCTAAATCCAATGGCAACCTCCACGCGGCCTGCAGGAAGGCTGATATCGCCATCGTGGACCACACCGCCACCTTTCTGACCAAGAACCACGCCCCCCGCCAGGCCCTCTACCGGGACGGTGACAGAATGCACCCCAGCGCTGAGGGCACAAAACGTCTGGCCCTCAATATACGCTACGGCGAATACCGGCCCTACGTAGCTCCACGAGATCATGCCAACCTCAACTCTGCGCCCGGTTACCAGGCACGCAAACCCCATGGATCTGACATGACGGGAAGGCCCCCGGCCCGCCTGGCATGTCAGGGCCACGGGGTGCGACCCGCTCAAGTTAACAACTCAGAGTTGACTCGGCCTCTTCAGCCAGTGCCGCCGAAACTCGTCCAGCAGCCTGTCGACCCTTCGTCCCCGAACCCGCGAGGCCAGGCGGAACAGCAGTCACCGATGTTCCAGACAACTGACTTTCCGCCTCTTGTGACTTCATCTACCGGAACGTCCCAGACCTCAGCTGCTAATGCCTGGGCTCCCGCTGCTAATCGTGTAAACCAGATTCCCATGGATTTAGTAATGCAAATTGCGCAACTTCTGTTCACTGCTAGACAGTGTACACCGTGTGCAGACAAATAATTAATTCTCACTATATGAATGAAGATTGATGTCTGATGGGCGCCACATTCCGACCCGTTGCCTGGATGGTTCTTGCTGGTGTGCGTATTTTGATTGTTTTCCACAACCTTCTTTGGCACTGACCGGGGAGGGTTGTGGGAGACGCTCTGGTTGCGCCGGTACGGGCTGTCCTGGCTCCGGGTCGGACTGTTGTTCCTGTCATATATCAACCCGAATGAGATTATTCATACAGGACTGATGTCATCCAAATGCTCAAATTCATGATTATCAATTGATTAGTACTACAGAACTCTATTGCTGTCGTAACTGTGAAACGTGTGTAGCTTTGATTGCGACGTACAACCGATATCAAGTCTATATTCTTCAATATTGACGCTATACTCAAAGTAATTTTTAAACTCAATTTGTACCTGAGAAGATCGGTGACTTACTGCACGATATAGATTCATGTACGTTTTTCTGACATAGCTAACGCGTCTAATGTGTGACGTCACGACGGAGTCTCAACTACGTTGAGTTCGTATTAAAAAAAAAAAATTGTGTGATAGACCGTAACGGATCAGTGACACCCAGTGCGTGAGCCTCTTTGTGCGACGAATAGTCGCGATACAATCACACAACATAATCCTGTTACTAGAGGTTCAGGCATAGCACTTGACCCCTGATGACTGATCAGTGTGTAATGACTGGCTTAGTGGTGAATGTGGATAGACACACCCACGAGTAATTCTCATCGGAATGCGCGTATATGACAATTGCAGCGCTCTGTGACTTTACAAACTGTGTTAGCCTGTGTATTGAACAGGAGTGCACAACTTAGTTGCTATTAAAGTGATCCTTATCACTGACTGTATCGATAGCAAATAGAATAAGATTACTCTGGTACGCTTCACCGCGTTTTTGTTTTTATCGACGGTACGTTGCACACGCAGAGACCTATATATCTGCAGACTTTTTGCATTTACATCTACGATCCGCTATTTGTATTCTTCCTTTTTTTATTTTTCGCGCATGTTTCAGTGCTGTGTGTTTGACCACTGATCTGCATGCCACATAGTGACACTTTGTTATTGTTGTTTAAACTGTCATTTAGTTTATTAGTATATTTGAAAATAGTATTTGGTTACCAAGTTACCTGACATGTTTACTAGTGTCAGCGATCATTTGCTTAGAATAGGCCACCTCAATGTATATCACCTTTGCAGTAAAGTAGCAGACGTTACAGTACTACTCAACCAACCCTCCCCATATCATATATTTGGCTTTACAGAAAGCAGGTTGACAGAGAATATAAGTAACCAAGCTATCACCATACAAAACTTCTCCATTCATAGGCGAGATGCTTCAGCGCCTGGTCATACTGGCATTTGTGCTTATGTTCACAATATTATTGCTAACAACGTAACACGACGATGTGACCTGGAATCCACCCATGTGGAAAGCCTGTGGCTTGGGATAAAAGCAACCGCCAAGTCAACCCCGACCTTCGTATGTTTTATTTACAGAAACCCCGCAGCTACAGTGTCCTGGCAAGATGATTTTGTTGTAATGGTTGACAAAGTACAAAACTCCAAGGGTGATATACATATACTCGGTGATTTTAATGTTGATTTATTGAAACCTAGCAACACGTCATGGAAATCCATGATAACGTTCTTAGGCCTTACACAAGTAGTTCAGTCACCCACCAGGGTCACTGCTACTTCATCCACATTAACTCATTCTACCCCATCACCGAAATCCTTAAATTTTGCCGTTGTCCTCTGAAGACTGCATTGCAGTGCAGGACACAGGTCGACCATGATAGTTCAAGGGTGATGCCAGAATAGCTTGGCGCCTATGGGCGCCAAGCTATTCTGGCATCACCCTTGAACTATCATGGTCGATCCTTATCTTCCTGTGGTGTGTCTGGGGTAGAATGAGTTAATTGACCATGTTTATACAACCAACGACAATGCCCTTAGCAATGTCTATGTACCCAGCATCTCTGTCAGTGATCATTTTCCTATTTGTTTTTTATTATCTGCGAAGTTGCCAAAGAAACCTCATAAGGAGCATATAACCATCCTCTACAGATCATTCAGAAAATTTAACCAAGATGATTTCTTGCATGACCTTTCCCAAACACCATTTTCCGATGTGTACAACTATAACGACCCCAATGTAGCGCTGTCCCACTGGTATAAGTTGTTCCTCGGTGTTCTTGACAGACATGCCCCGAGGCGCACTAAGCGTGTCAAACACCCCACTGTGCCTGAATGGCTGACGGATGAGATTAAAACTGCGATGGAACTAAGAGATCTACTGAAACAACAAAAGAAATTTGACGAGTACAAAAAGCAGCGAAACATAGTTAAATCATTAGTACGTAAAGCACAGAGGCAGTATGCTGAAAAGATTATTGCGGGCGGCAAAGACATACGCAGCGTGTGGCAGGTGATTAACACATTTACCAAAGGACAATCTAGCAAATCAACGAGTGTTCCCCCGCACCTTACAGCTGATGTATTTAATGAACACTTTCTGAACATTGCTAAAACCCTGTCACAGACGAACACCATTGAGCCAGGTGAATACGTATGTTCAGAACAATTGAAAAAGCACAGTCAGATAAACGCTGGCAATACTTTCTCAGTTCCCCTAATGACCGTCCTTGACGTAGGAAAATCTATAACCAACATGAAAAGTAAAACATCTTGTGGTGTTGACGGTATTAGCAGTAAAATCCTGAAAATTGCGCTCCCTTATATTGTTGAATCGTTAACCTTTATATATAACCTTTCGATTCAAAAGTGCATATTTCCCGATGAACTGAAAATAGCTAAAGTTACTCCTCTACCTAAAAGCAAAGACCTGAGCGACCCAAGTGAGTACAGACCTATTTCAATTTATCAGCAGTGTCCAAACCACTTGAAAAGCACATACATAATCATTTACTTCAATTCCTGGAGGAAAACCGCCTTATTAGTACAGCGCAATCAGCTTTTCGGCCTAAACATTCGTGTCAGACAGCCTTAACTCTCATAACCCACAAATGGCTTACTGCCATAAATGAGTCCAAACTTTCAGGTGTAGTATTTCTAGACTTTAAAAAAGCCTTCGATCTCATTAACCACTCAATCTTACTAAAGAAGTTACCTTTATATCACATTGATACAAATGCAGTCGCTCTTCTCTCGTCTTATCTCTTAGACAGAACGCAGAAAGTGTTCTTGAATGGTAAATACTCAGCGGAAGGACTGGTGACCCATGGTGTTCCTCAGGAATCCACCCTAGGACCGTTATTATTCAACATCTTTATAAATGACCTTCCACTGTCAATATCACACCCCGACACAAATTGTGAACTATTTGCTGACGATACATCATTACATGTATCTGATAAAAATGTTTCAACCGTGAGCGCTGTCCTCCAACATAGTTTAGATGAAGTGTCAACTTGGTGTGAAGAAAATTATATGATTATTAGTATTCCTAAAACGAAAAGTATGTTGGTGACGACACGCCAAAAGCATCAACGTGGTTTACAACCCCATGAGCTGTCCCTTCACTCTCAGCCCATAGAGCAAGTGTCAAAGCATCATTTGTTAGGAGTGACAGTCGACGAACAGCTCAGCTGGGAGCCTCATATAGAAACTGCCTGTAAAACTATTTCGAAGAATCTCTTTCTATTATCCAAATTAAGTCGTATAGTTGACATTGATGCTCGAAAACTATTCTTTAACGCACACATCAAGACACATTGTAATTATGCTTCCAATATCTGGGACGGTTGTGGAGACATTCATTTGAAAAAAATTAATTCCCTTTACCGGCGAGGTATTAAGCTTATTCTTCCTGGTTCGTCCCCTACTGATGAAAGACTGAAGGCCCTTAAAATCCTACCACTTAGTAAACAATTGGAACTTAATAGATGCTTATTGGTGCACAAAATTCTAAACGATGCCGCCCCTCCCTATCTCCACGAGATGTTCTCCCACACGAATAGAGGAAACACGAGGAACAGTTTACTCCATCTCCCAAAACCGAGAATCGACATTTTCAAATCTAGCATATCATTTTCCGGTGCTAAGTCATGGAACAACATGCCCTCTCATTTAAAATCTATTTCAA
Organism: Semisulcospira habei; assembly: GCA_036245525.1. Lineage (NCBI taxonomy): Eukaryota > Metazoa > Mollusca > Gastropoda > Semisulcospiridae > Semisulcospira > Semisulcospira habei. The sequence goes on along the minus strand of BTPG01000003.1, from coordinate 201,179,747 downwards.
AGTTATCTATCTTCAGAGCTCGCGTCCATAAATATCTGTTGTCGTTGTGAATGTTCCATCTTTCTGCTTAGTATGTTGCTCCAGCACAGCAGATTGCTGCAGATTATGTAATAGTTCGACTGTCTGCATTAACATGTCAGTTCATACCAGTATATACATGTATGTGTGTGCGTGTGTGTATGTATGTATGTATGTTTGTACATATTGTTTTAATTTTTTTCTTTTCATTTTTATTCTTTTTCTTTCTTTCTTTCTTTTTTCTCTCTGAGGAGGTGGGGGGGGGGGGGGGTGGACGGGTCATTTTACTTATATATGTTTTATCTTTTGCTGTATCGTCTAATGTACTTTCATATGTGTAGAGTAGCAGGACTGTTTGGAAGATAGGCATTTCTATGCCTAAAACTTTTTATCCTGAATAAAAAAACGTTTCATCATCATCATCATCTCTCTCTCTCTCTCTCTCTCTCTCTCTCTCTCTCTCTCTCTCTCTCTCTCTCTCTCTCTCTCTCTCTCTCCCTCTCTCTTTCTTTCTCTCTCTCTCTCTCTCTCTCTCTCTCTCTCTCTCTCTCTCTCTCTCTCTCTCTCTCTCTCTCTCTCTCTCTCTCTCTCTCTCTCTCTCTCTCTCTCTCTTTCTCTCTCTCTCTCTCTTCTCTCTCTCTCTCTCTCGCTTTTGGCGCCTTCAGGGAGCGTCAGCACGCATTCATATCGTGCTCCAGCTCGCAGTGGATTCATGTGTCTTAAGTGAATTTGCCAAGTATGATATTTGGCACACGGATTTGTGATTGTGTCTCCTACATTCTGACGATTTTTCACGCGAGAGGATGGAGTTTTTCGTGAGTAATGACTTATGACTGTTTTCCCATATATGATTTCCACTGAACTCTCTTGTCTTCCATTTTCAAATTTTGTACACGTGTGCGGTGACTCATGTGGCCTCGAGTGTTTTGTAGACAGGGGGCGTCAGACCTGGCTACGCCTGACATCATATTCCCAACACTGTGTAAACACACCAGCGCAGATGCCTGGCCCAGGGGTCAAGGGTCTGACCTCATCATTCGACCGCCTCTATATCTGTCAAACATAAAAGCAGAGATAGGAGAAATAAGAGTTTCAACTCTCGTGGAGCAGCTGTTAAACGGGACCCGGAAACTAATTACAGTAACACTGTTCTATACCACCGGGACAGGTCTAGCCCAAGGCAACTGCTGTAAAACTTGGGTTGACGACGAGTTCGGCGCACTGAGGGACAGCGTTGCCAAGATGGCCAGCGCTCTAATCTCCCAGCCCCCTCATGCCAGTCTTTCGCCCCCTCTTGCCGTTAATCCTGTCTCGGCTCAGTGCAGCTCAAGCAATGAAGTGTCAGACACCGCAGCGAACCCCGGACACCTGCCCTTAACGCCCTCCAGCTCGCCAGGTGTCTCCGCCCAGCCAGCCGTGGAGAAATCCCCGCTCGCCTGGGTCTCGACCCCCACCGTCCGCCCAGCGGACGAGGGTAATTCCATTACCCCGCCTAGAGGGACCTCTTTCCCCAGCGGCCCTAATGACCCCCCCGCCGGTCAACGCACTGGCTCAACCTGATCAGGTCACGCCGCGCCCTGATGTCATCACTCATCTCAACGCTAACCTCATCACCCTGCCATCTATCGAGCTTTCTGCGCTGTGTCAGGGGCCTGTACTGGAGTGGATGCTCATGATGCAAACCACCATCCGCACACTACAGGCAGAGCTACATCTGACGCGGAGAGAGCTATCAGAAGTGAAAGCTCGCTGTGCCTCCTTGTCTGACAGTCAGGCACAGCTCGACAGTCTCGCCCGCGACAGTGACGTCAAACTGAAAAACTATTCCAGGGCAACAGACAGATTTGTCACTGAAGCGATCAACTCATCGCTAGAGCCAGTGGCAAAAACACAGCAAGGCCATACCGACCGCTTAAACCAGCTGACGTCCTGCAAAGGCAGCCATGCCAGCAAGCTACACGACATGGAGCGGAAGCTTACGGCACTGAGTGTGGCAGCAGAGTCAAACAAACCCAAGCCTGCTCTCTCAGCCTCTCCCACCACCACACCCAAACCATCCTCCCTGAAGTCGACATCCCCCAGTTCCCCCAAATCTTCAGGAAATAGTACTGTTCAGTACACCCCCCACCCTGACGTCATCATCGAGAACATGTTTGCAGCCCTGTCAAATGGCGACGGGAAGGAGCAGGTTCCAGGTGCTGGTACTGACGACGGTGCCGCACTCAGCGCTGCCACCGACTCCCGTGAGACCAATACCTCAGGATCACCAGTCACTCCGTTGGACAATCTGCAAGCCCAGACCATCAGGCCCGACGTTAACACGCTCCTCATCGGCGACTCTGTCCTAAAAAAGGTCGATGCCCGGAGGATGTCTGTGGACGGCGCCGTCGTGCAGAACATGTCGGTGTCGGGGCTTAGTGTCAGCGAGCTGGCGGAATGGCTGCGCAATCAGCGCCAGTCACGACACATCCGCAGAGTTGTGTTTCACGTCGGCATCAACAGCTGCATGCAACAGGGCCTTGTCACCAAGCCGGCGTGGATACAGCTCCTCCGTCTTCTGACCACCGTTTTCCCCAATGCCCGCATTCAGGCCTCTGCCATCATGCCCCCGAGAGGTCAGAACCACCCCCTCTTTGCCCCCGCCTCCATCTCCAATGACGCCCTAAGGGAGGTCTGTGAGCAGATGAGGATTCTGTTCACGGACCACACCTCCATCTTCCTTACAGCCAACAGAACCCCCCCCCCCCCCCCCCCCGAAAGAAGCTCTACCAGGACGGCACCCACCCGAGTACTGCTGGTGCCATGAAGCTGGCACTGAACATTCGCTTTGCAGGTGTTCCACGCCAGCCCCACAGCGGACACGGGATGGAGGAGAGCAGCCGTGCCAGCAGCCACATCTACAACCAGAAGCCAGAGTCTCTCAGGCCATTCAGCGGAGCCGGACACCAACAGCAGGACCTGAGACGTGGTAGAACTCTGCAGAACTACGAGCAACCACAGCGCGACCAGCTTCAGGCCTACAACACCCGCCAGCCCGGCCACGCCTTTACCCCGCGTCCTCAGCAATGTCAGGGCGGGCCAGTCGTGACGTCACAGGGGAAATTCCCCAACATGCCAGCGGCTAGTACTTACATACCAGCCGGTCACCCCTTCGCTGCGCCCGCCGCAGTTACAGCAAAAGCGCCGCCCAGAGGGTGGGAACAATCGCCACCAACAGAGACAACTCCTCCCAATCCCCTACAGACAATGCAGCTTATGGCACAGCTGCTGCTACCGTATCTACCTGCATGTGTTTAATTGTTTACTTAGTCAATACCGGAACACCAGAGTGTGATCATGCTAAAGGCACAGTTCCTCATGCGCCCCTGCTGCTGCACGGACTCATGATGATGCATGCTGACTAAAAAAATACAAATGCAAGAGGCATAGATCCTCATGAGCCCTTGCAGCTGCTCTGGCTCATGCGGATAGATACCTCATGCTGACCGCAAATTCTAAATGCAGAGGGCATAGATCCGCATGCGCCCCTGCGGTTGCACGGTCCCTGGAGGATAGATACCTCATGCTGGCCGCGATTACCTGTTCAAATGCAAGAGGCATGGATCCTCGTGAGCCCCTGCACATGCACGGGCTCATGAGGATAAATACCACATGCCATCTACAAGCCTCAAATGCAAGAGACATAGATCCTCTTGAGCTCCTGCAGGTGCATGTGCTCGTAAGGATAGATGCCTCATGCAAGTTACACTGCTCACATCTGTGTTTCTCACGAGTGTAAATTAGTACCTTCAGTACTGCATGATAAAAGTGTGTATGGTGCCGTATTTTCATAGCTTCTGTTGATACACGACTGACTTGCCCGGACTTCGGGATTTCTCTCACATTCTTTGCGGACTAGACTGAGTGTCTTAAAGGTCAACCACAGTGCTTGGTGAAAAAGTTTCTGCTGAAAGAACTTTACTAAATAATACCAGATGCAAAAAAATCGGTAAGCAAAGCTCTACCGTTTAATAGATATCGATCACTGAAAGTGGGATTTCCTACCTGTAATTAAGGGTAAGGGAAGTAATAAACTGAAACGCAGCTATCGCTGATGTCCCCTCGCAGTGACGTCAGCAGCTGTATACAATGGCCGACTGCGAAGAAGTTACAAGCGATACAAGCAGTGTTTCTTCACTCGATTCTTTACTCGATCTGTCGTGTTACAGCAGTGAGTTTGGATGTGTGAATGACCCTATTAAACTGTGCAACCTTATCAGTTTGAACCTGAGGCTGAGCTGCCCAATGCCGAGTTTGAAGAAGCACCCGACAGAGACGATTTGAGCGAGTCTCTCGAACGCATGCTGTTTACCAACTGGTAAGAAACTTGTTTACATGTTATCAAAGAGCTATGTCTATGATGTTATATAGTGTGTGGCTAGTCTTATTCAAGTTACTCGTACATATGTATGTTGAATCGATGGCGGTAGAACTTGTTTTGCAGTCAATAATTTGTAAAGTTGTGCGATGTTTTAACTTTTGCTCTTGATTGCAATTCATACAGTCATGGTCCCACTCAATCATTGCTAGCAGTCCCCCTCACTAAAACTAGCCAAATGAGTACACGTATGGATATATATATATATATATATATATATATATATATATATATATATTATATATATATATATATATATATATATATATATATATATATATATATATATATATATATATATATATGTGTGTGTGTGTGTGTGTTATTCCAATGGATTATAATTTATTGTTTTGCCTAGACCTATTAGTCACTACCATGATAGTCCGTTTCAGTAGCTTGTAGACTGCAAAGAACTTGAAGTTGAACTGACCTTGTAAAAAATTGTGTGTGTGCAGGTGTCAGTGTGCAAACTGTGTTGGCATGGGCTCGATCCAGGAATGCCGCTGTTGTCAAGAAATTCCAGAAATGGAATCACTGACAGTAAGCGCAGGAGTGGGCTGCATCACCGACCATCCTGGCTTCAGCTCAGTTTGCTTGGACCTCTACGTCTTAGAGACCTGCTATTCCTGGTACAACCAGCAGTATGGGAGAGCTATACAGGATGCTAACGAGTAAGTTATATTTCCGTTATAAATTGTAATCATGATGCTATAAATAGGTTTGTGTCATAAATATACACAAATAAATAATACTACTAATAAAATTAGGATCTCACCTATATTTGACACCTTACTCTCTAATTCAAGCGATCGCTAATTTTAAAATCTAACACTAGCCCAAACCCTAACTCTGAATCCGATTTAAGTCAGGGGTTAGGATAAAGGACAAACCGTTAAATTCAATTTTAGGGTTAGGGTTTGGGCTAGGGTTAGAGTTGAAAATTAGAGATAGCTCGAATTAGAAAGTAAGGTGTCAAAGATGGATGAGATCTTAAAATTATAATAATAAAGAAAATTTATACCGTGCATTTTCCTGAATAACAATTCAATTTAAAGCGCACTCTCACACATTAATAAAAGTCATACATACAGATAATTACACACACATTCGTATTAAGAAAAGCAAGGTGGGAGATGTGGGGTGGGGGTGGTGGTCAATGAGATGATGTTAGATATTTATACATTAGCCAAAAAAATATATATATATAAATTTACGATGCCACATTTAAGTTTTAACAGAAATATTTTCGAGATAGGTTTTAAGATTTGACTTAAAGTGGAAATTACTGGGATGTTTTGAACAACAACAGTAATAAAATAAAAAAATAAAATTGTCAGACATTCATTTTGATGTCAAGATATTTAATTTATTTGCATGTGCTAATTCTGAGAAAAAGTAATATTTAGAGACACGCCAGTGACCTTCAAAATTGTGTCGTTATATCCGGTTGACATATTATCCAACGGGCCGAATATAAGGATTTTGGCCGGGACCCAGCTTTTTGTGTCTTCATATCCGGATGTCGTTATATCCGACGTTGTACTAACCGGCTTTGACTGCACATTGATTGTTTACTGTCGTTATTACTGTATATTATTATTGTATGCTTGTTTTTCTTTCCAGGCGGTATCGGTATGTAGCTTACCGCATGCTTGTGCGGTGGATCTCGAAGTGGCTGGGGAGGGACATCAGGGTCACCTTACCAGCTTGTGCGGTAACAAGAATCCGGAAACAGCTTCCGAGCGCAGATGGGCAGTACACTGGTTATAGGGACCCAGAATAATGTGACAATACATTTGACAGCACTGGCCCATTTTTGCATCCTTATGTGTTTCCAATATATTCATAATAATATACTGTCATTATTATTATTACATGGACGAAAAAACCATTTTGATGTGTGTTTGTAGTCTGTTCAGCTTGTTTTACGCGCTGGTTTAAAAAAAAAAAGAAGTGTGTTTGCATTTATTTATAATTATGAAACAGAAGTGCAACACTAAAATCATGTGTAGTTTGTAACATACATGTAGTGGCAACACAGTCAAAGCCGGTTAGTACGATATAACAACAGCCAGATATAAAGACACAAAACCTATATCCGGCCCGTTGGACACATCAGCCGGATATAACGACACGATTTTGAAGTTCCCGGGCATGTCGTACTATCCGGCTTTGACTGTGTGTTGTGTGCAAGGTGTGTGGGAGTATTTTTGGCTTTTACCATTTTGGAATGTATATATAAAAAGTTTCTAAATAAAATGAAGTTAATACTGCCATTGTGAAACCCACCCTGGTTTTTGTGTCACGTTGGATGGCGAAAGTGGTCAGATTTACTTCATATTTAGATTGTGTGGTAATGTCTCATACCTCATTCATACCTCAAAGTCATAGAAACCAGTAGTTATAGGTTCTCACTTGCAGAGCCAGGTCTGCTCTTTTCAAACTCTTGTCATCAAGTAATGTAAACAAACATTCTACAGTACACAACTATATTTATAATAAATTCAACAAACTTACTCTTCAATTTTCATTTACGTTCCATCTTGTCTCAAGTAACCAACACACACATACATTCACAGGCACATTCATCCATTCTTTCAGATATCATCCAGTCTATCAGATAATGAAAAGCACAATCATTAGTCCCCCACACAGACCATTAGCTGATTAGCTAACAGTTAAATTTACCACTGAAAGTCAATACCTGTAAAAAGTTGTCTCAAAGAAGTAATATAATAATAATGTTTCGGCGAATCGGCTCAAAGCGCCGCGAACTGCACCCAACACGCACGCTCACGTGACACACGCATTTACTCTGACGACAAAAATAGTACAAGACAAACACAGGACATTCACGTGGTGCAAAGGGTCAGCTCAGCTACTGAGTTTTCGGAAATTTTGATCGCTTGTATTTGAAATTTATAAAGTGGCCTGAAACCGGTACCAAAGTGGAGGGGGAGGAAGAACAGGAGTACCCGGAGAAAGAACCCCCGGCGGTCCGCCCGAATTAACGGTGACACTTACTAGAAGAGAAAAATCCGACGCCGAAACCAGGTATCGAACCTCGCACCTTTAGCATTGGTGGCAGGCGCCTTAACCACTGCGCCACGGACCACCCCGTACACACACATTTAAGCATTCAAGTATCAAAGTATGTCACACATTTGACATTTGAGCACATACATACTTGACCAACTAATGCACACCTGTACACAAAAATTGACGGCAAAATTAAAAAAATAGTAAAGTAATTTTTAAAAAATTAATATGACAAACGAAATAGAGCGGAGAATAAGATTGGTAACAAGCGATACAATCTGAGTAAATGCTCGTGAACCCTAGATGCAAAGTCCGTTTCAATTGAGTTTCACGCTTGGCAGTCACCTTTTTGGTCTGAATTGAGTTTGGTATAGCGTGATCGTGACTGGCGATTCAAAACTGCATCCTGTTTTGCTGGTCTTGGGAAAGAGGCAGCTAGGGGTGGAGGGCACTGCACAGGTTTTGTCAGGCCTAGTTGAAGTTGAAGCAGTATTAGTAGGCCTACTACTAGTAACTTGAGTCACTGTTGCTGTTGTTGAGGTGCTTGCTGCAATGGCACGCGGACTTTGGATCGTTGGAACAGAGCCAGGCTTTAATGTCCGTATTGTTTTCATCCCAAAGCTCCGCATTAAAGTGGCACTTGGGGGGGTAGCAGTCTTCAGCGAAGTGTTTTGCGCAAATTGTTGACGACGCAGTTGGTGTCCCGTACTTCGGACCGAAGTTTACACGCTTTTCCTGCACGAATCTCACCCACTTATTTCGCACGTCTTCGTTTTTTGGAAACCTATGCAATGTTAACCCATCCGCTTGTTTGTACAACCTCCAACGGCACAATATAGGCCACTGCTCTTCGTTTTCCTGCATTTTGGTAGAGAAGGGGCACTATCAGACTCCATATTGTCTACAGCAGTTGACGTCACGAGCCATGTGGTCACGTGAGCGGGCTTTTCGAAGGTGCAAAAGTTTATTCGAAGTAGATTTTATTCAATATTTAAAAAAGGCAGTATTTTTCGGAAAAAAAAGTTGTTCGGCATGTGACTTCTTTTATTATGTAGATATTTTGTGCTCAGTTTTATGTTTCAATGATGTTGACCTTTAAGTGAACGCTGCGTTGGTGTAGCGCTTTCACTTACATTCCACTGAGCATCCCGTGTCGAAGCTTTATTTAAGCGTTCTCACCTAAATCGGCGTTTATTTTGCCGTACTATAGACATTGCAGGAAATTTGACTGTGAACACTGATGGACTGTTTTATTTACAGCGATTTGTCTTATTGTGAGTGCTCCGCGGCGTAAGTTCTGTTTTTGTCGTCGTTGCATGTATTTATCCGCGGCAACACAAACAATTCCTAAACAGACGTGGAGTATTTTGACATTGCTCCTTCAGGGTAGCGTACATTGATACTTCCCGCATACACTTCAGTTGTGGGAGAGGTTTCCCCCCCCCCCCCCCTTTTCTTTTGTTTTCTTTTCTTTTCGCAACGCTCAGCTCTTGTAATTCCTGAACGTTTGATTATCACATTAATTTTTGTCTTCATACGTTATTGTTTTCTTTGATTGTTTTGTTTTCTCTTTACATTGGCGTTCCATCTTTGATTGACGTTTGCTCTACCACCGCTATTGCAGTTGCTATTTTACTGTGAAACAAAATACAGCTGTTAGCAAAATACTCATGGCTAGAGGCAAACAAAAAGAACATAAATTACGAGTGGGTCACCTCAACGTTTTCCATCTTTATAATAACGTATCTGACCTGTCGGCGTTTCTTAACAGTCCCACACCGTTCGACATATTCGGCCTTACCGAGTCACGCCTAAATTCAAATATCAGTGACGATGCCGTGAAAATTCCTAATTTTAGTATCATGAGAAGAGATTCCTCCTGTCATTGCTCTACACGTTCATCACTCTATCGAACACTTAGTCCGTAGGCGTAAAGACTTAGAAACGGCTGAAGTAGAGTGTGTGTGGATTGAGGTCAAAAGTCCGTACTGCTCACCGTCATTTGTTGGTTTTCTTTACCGCAATCCGGCGTCTAACTTCGAGTGGTATGACAATTTACTAGTAACCTAGACAAAAGGTATAAAGGGCAAAATGACGTCATTCTTCTTGGTGACTTTAATATAGATATGCTTAAACCCCATCCCGCATGGGACACTACATTTTCTTTATTTGGCCTAGTACAGCTAGTTAAATCCCCCACCAGAATTACCGCCGCGAGCTCTTCGCCCATTGACCACGTCTATACAAACAAACCGCAGGCGGTGTCCGATGTTAGTGTCTCAGATCTTAGTGTTAGTGACCACTGCCCCGTGATTTGTTGCTGGTCTATGAAACTCCCCAAATTAAAGAAACATCGTCATACCACAACAACCTACAGGTCGTTTAAGCATTTCAGTCGTAATGAGTTTCTACACGATCTTAATAACACTCCTTTTGACGATGTCCTTCTCACAGATGATCCAAATATTGCGCTGTCCACTTGGTACAGATTATTCCTTGGAGTATTAGACAGACATGCGCCGATTAGAACAAAAAGAGTAAAGAGTGAGATACTTCCCCCTTGGCTGACAAAAGAAATAATGCATGCCATGTCGGTGCGAAATGACCTAAAAAGAGAAAAGAACTTTGATGAATTTAAAAAACAGCGAAACGGTGTGAGGTCAATGGTGCGAGCCGCGAGGAGGGACTTTATCCGCAACACTCTCAAGGACAACAAAGATGTCTCAGCAGTGTGGTGGGTACTGAATTCGATCACTCGAGGCAATATCAGTAGGTCAACAACCATCCCCAGTAATCTCTCCGCCGACACATTCAACGAACATTAATTGTTGTCTGTTGCGGATTTGATAACTACTCCTAGTCGCGATACAGAGGCTGACATATGCCCCGATTACTTAGTTAATTTCTGCAACAGACAAACAACTGGCACACTACCATATTTAATATCCCCATACTTGCTGTGCACGAAGTGGGCAAACTAATTAGTGACCTAGCTAATAAGAAGTCCTCCGGCCATGATGATATCAACCCACAAATATTAAAGTTGTCTGTACCATACATCATAGAGACCCTTACTTATATTTACAACTTATGTATTCAAAAGAATGTATTCCCTACAGACCTCAAAGTTGCAAAAGTCGTTCCACTGCCAAAATCAAAAGATCGCACTGACCCTAACAATTATAGACCCATTTCTCTGCTGTCAGTATTATCTAAACCCCTCAAAAGGCATATACATAAACACCTGCCTGACTACTTAGAATCGCGAAAGTTGCTACATTCGTCTCAGTCAGGATTTCGCCCTCGGCACTCATGTCATACGGCTCTGAGCAGATCAACAGACACATGGCTTTCAAATATGAATAATTCGCAGCTGACAGGTGTAATTTATATTGACTTTAAAAAGGCCTTCGACTTAGTGAACCATACAATATTGATTTCCAAACTTAAGCATTATCTTCGAAACGACATGGCTGTTTCCTTTTTTATGTCATACCTCGAAAACAGAAAACAGAAAGTAATTGCTAATGGAGCCTACTCTTCTACTAAAGATGTTAAACTCGGGGTTCGGCAGGGGTCAATCTTAGGTCCTCTTTTATTTTGTATTTACATCAAAGACCT
>BTPG01000003.1:201091152-201163652 GCA_036245525.1 Semisulcospira habei | reverse complement strand
GTGTGACTGGCCAAGCCAATCCTGGAGCCACACCTGCGAGGGCAATGGGGGCACTGGAACGTAGTTGTGGGGAGAGTCGACGCTGTCTTTCTGCGAGCTCTGGCACTGGTGATCCGTTCGCGCCGATTGTGTTCAAAGAGCTTGCAGGCTTTACTGGTGGCGGCACGCCAGCCAGATCTGTATTGTGCTTGTGCTTCAAGTTCCTTTACCGGGAAGGCGCAGTACTTGAGGCTGTCTTTATGCAGTCTTTAAAGCGTTTCTTTGGCCGTTCTTGCTTCCTGTGGCCTTTTGAGAGTGCACCATACAGGAGTTGGCGTGGCATGCGAGAATCATCCATGCGTATGACATGACCTGTCCAGCGAGGTTGTGTCTTTAAGATCAAGGTTTCAACATTCACTAAGCCAGCATTATCCAGGACTTCCAGGTTTGTCACCTCGTCTTGCCATTTGATGCCCATGAGTGAGCGCACGGATCTCATGTGGTAACGTTCAAGCTGTTTGAGGTGCTTTTTGTACAGCGTCCATGACTCACAGCCGTAGAGGAGGCTAGAGAGGAATACTGCCTTGTAGACTTTAATCTTGGTGGAAAGCTTGGCGTTGTTGTTATTCAACACACGAGTGCGCAGACAACCCAGGGCTTGGGTGGCTTTGCTGATGCGAGCTGCGATTTCCTTGTCGATGGTACCGTCAGAAGAGATGATGTTCCCCAGTCTTGTGCCTGGGGCTGGTTGGTGCAGGACCTCGGTCTTGTTGAGACTGTTGGTGAGGCCAAAAGGTCGAGACGCTTCCGAGAACCTGTTGACGATGGTCTGGAGGTCAGACTCCGTGTGCGCCATCAGCGCACCGTCATCGGCAAACAGCGCCTCAAGGATCAGTCTCTCTTGGTCCTGGCGTTCAGTCGACGGAGGTCGAAGAGAGAGCCGTCTAGTATGTACTTCAGGTACACTCCCTCTTCATTGTGAAGTAAAGTCCAGAAAAACGTGCAATATCGCATGTTTGTCAAAGCTTTTAAACTAGCACTATTTTCATTGAACGAGGTGAGAGATGTCCACGTCGGTCGGCGGCTGGTGAATAAAAATGTTCACCATTATCATCGATAAATTTAATATTAAAAAAAACGTCGAACGTTCAGGGTGTTACGTGGTGGAGTTGTAGTCGAAGTATGATAAACACACCAGACGCATACACGTAAGGTTCTTTTCAAATAACCCCTCATTCAGCTGCAATCCGTCACACGTGGCTTAAGGATGTAGACAATACTGGAGTAACAGTTCCAACAATATTTTAATTCAGCGATGCGATATCCATACAGTGCAATTCCAAATGCACAAACTGATACAAAGTCTCTTCTGCAATGTCCACACTGGCAACTCAAAACTTCTCATATGCAGCGTCTCACACAATGTACACCCTCTACGGGCCACGTACCTACGATAAACTGCGTGTCTCTACACTGACAAAGCAAGACAATGTACGAATCGGCTTTCCCAGCGCCCTCCTTATATATACTACCAATTTCCAGAATCATCTACGGAAATAATACAGTGCAACCAATCGGAACGAAATACACAACTGAAACTTATAAATAAGAATTTTCTGGAATCACTAAAATAGACTACAAAAACTCGGCTGCTAACTTCAGCTCTAAATCCTAATGTATAATGAAGACACATAAAATTATGGTAGCCCTAACACCACGTTATATATTCACTCTAGAAGAGTCTAGACCTTTCACAAAACAAAACTAAAAGGCTGCTCAATTCACGCGCACAGAAAAACAAAATGTAACGAACTGTCGCCAACTAGGCGACGTCATTCATACGAGGTCACTAGACAGTGCGACCTTTCTAGAACGTTCTGAACTAAACTAACGTATCAATGAAGTGAATTCCGCTCTGCGCAACTGGAAGAAAATCTCACTAAAATGGTACGTGAATCATAATCATGATAGCTCAAATAAATATCGGATCGCCTCCCACGACCAACACATGCACGCTCTCACAGGACAACACAACCACAATCGTAACATTACCCCCCTCTTTAGAATGAACTTTCACAAAAATTTCTTTTCAAATAAAATTTTAAAAAACGGTTGTGGCTGTGTTAAACTACACAGAACCATAAACAAATATAATTTCACATCAAAATTAAATCAAAATAATTATCTCACAGTTCTTTTAAACAATCCTGAGCGAAGACATGTCCCTTTAAAATGTCATGGAAACCAAAATGTTTATCTAAACTGTTTTGGACACAAAAATGTTCATTTAAACTGCTCTGCTCAGGTAGTCCGCTCCAAAGTTCTGTGAACTCTTGATTAAACTAAAATCAATGTCAAAGTTCACTTCTGGACATCGTCAAATCATAGGGTACAGTACACAGTTCACACAGTTATTGGTCCTGGGTCAAACACTGTCGGCCCACGGAAAGTACAAAAGTCCACACACACCAAACTAGATCTCTCTGGTCTATTCCCGATGACCACTGGTAATCTAGAATCTCTGTCGACTTCCGGGTCCGGCGTCTCGCCAACATTCTCTCTCAGTCCTTCACTCGTGTTGCGAAACAGACGACACGACTCGTCGAGAACCGGATTGTCGGGTGTTAGATTAACCTCGGACTGGACGGTGTCTGTTGTCCCTGAGTCAGGTGTAAACCGATGTTTGAACTCTTGAGTCAGGACGCATAGTTCTTCTCGTTGAGACTGGGTCAGATTCTGACCGAACTGGATATCTTCTACATCCTCCTTGTGTCGGAGTTCATTAAGGTCAAACAGGTTTTCGTCGTCTAGTCTTTCGTCATCAGCAAGGCGCACCGATGCCGCCAGTTGTGTTCTGTCTTGACGACCTCTCTCAATATACTTTTTCAACTGATTAGCATGGTAAGTCTTCACCTTGTTGTTGACCTTGAATCTGTAGTCATTGATGCCAACCACCGCGTCGACAACGTAGGGTCCCTTCCACTGCATCAGGAGTTTGTTGTTGTCGGTAGGAAGAAGAACCAATACATGGTCACCTGGCTGGAATCGTCGAGGTTTCGCCTTACGATCATAGTAATGCTTCCCCTTGTTCTGCGCCTTCCCCAGTTTTTCTCGAGCCATCCTGAGGGTATCTTCCAGCTTCTCTCTCAGGTCGTAAACGTACTGGTAGCTGATCTTCACCTCAGGTGTGTCGATATCCTTGGTCCACAGCTCTTTCGGGATGTGCATGGGCCCCCTTACAGTCCTACCGTACAGTAATTCAAAAGGGGAAAACCCTGTCGAATCCTTAGGAACTTCACCGTATGCGAAGAGCAAGGCATTGATATATCTATGCCACAACATTGGCTGCTCAGTGCACAGTTTCTTCAGCATAGCCTTCAATGTTCCGTTAAACTTTTCAACCAGCCCATTACACATGGGGTGATAAGGGGTGGTAGTAAGGTGTCGGATGCTCAATAGCCGGTTGACTTCCTCCATGCAGTCGGAGACGAACTGAGTTCCCAGGTCGCTCAGGATCTCTTCAGGAATCCCCAAACGGCTGAATATGTCGACGAGCGCCTCTGCCACTGTTGGAGTTCGATCTTCTTCAATGGTATGGTCTCAGGATAACGTGTAGCGTAGTCCACCAGAGTCAAAATATAGCGATGACCATCTTCACTTGGAGGGGATATTGGCCCCACCAGGTCCACAGCTACCCGCTTGAAAGGCATATCGATCAGTGGCATTTTCTTTAGAGGAACCTTGGGGACCTTTCCTTTAGAGATTGTCTTCTGGCATATGTCGCACGACCTGCAGAATCGGGTGATGTCGCCTCCCATATCAGGCCAGTAGAAGACGGCTCGGATCCTATCAAGCGTCTTGTTAATTCCCAAATGTCCTCAACACTCTCACTGATGCTTTGCCGACAAATCCTGACACCACCGGCATATTCGGCACTTCATTCTCAGGCAGCGCGATGTGTGAGACTGGTAAGAATGTAGCACCATCTCCTACTGGGATGCGTCCATTCTTTCTGAAAGATTCGATCAGCTCTGGTGTCACTCGCGTTTCTCTAGACTCAAAGTCACTGGATGACGTCACATCATTGGCTAATACAGCAGCGGCTCTGTGTTGAGACGTAGTATTGCTTCTGCTTGCTATTCCGCGATCTTGGTTGGATCTTCTGATGTTGTCTCCTCGGGGAACATCTTTAGAAGGATACCGTATCGCTTTGTGACCTTTCTTTCCACAGAGAAAACATGTCAGGTTCTCCATCGGCTTGTATTTCGGGGTGTCTCTGACATTGTGAATTTCCTCTGCTGGTGCAGACACACGCTGCGGCTTACTAGACCCGAACTTCATGTTGTGGGCGTCAAGGTATCTTTGAGCGAAGTCGGCCAAGGCCTTCAGTGACTGGTCTTTTTTGCTCTCTGAGGTGGGCGGCCAGATCCTTAGAACATGCGTTGAGGACTTGTTCTTTGATGATGAGGTCACACAAGTCCTGGTACTCTCTGTTTAAACCAGCCAGCTCTATCCATTTCTCCAGGTAGCTTCTGATTCTCTCAATGAATAGGCCGGGTGTTTCTCCTTCTTCAGGCTTGCAGTTCCGAAATCGTCGCCTGTAACCCTCTTCAGTGAAGTCGTACTGTCTCAGCAGGGCGGCTTTCAACTGCGTATAATCTTCGGCTTCTTCTCTTGGTAAGTGAGTATAAAATTCAAGCGCTTTGCCAGTTAGAAGTGCACTCAGTTTGATAGCCCAAGTCTCTTGTTTCCAATTGTTGCTACCTGCGAAGCGCTCGGATCGTTCTAGGTAAGCGTCTATCTTATCTGAGTTCTCAACGAAAGGTGGAAGCTTTGGCGCACGGGCTGTTTGCTCTCTGCTGGCTAAATCTGTTGCTGTATTAGCTCTCTGGCTCTCTGCCTCAACCTCCATCTGCTTTAAATGAATTTCATGTTGTCGATGCCTCTCTGCCTCTTCTCGCTGTTTCTCTGCCTCTTCTCGTTCCTCTTCTCGTTGTTTCTCTGCCTCACTTCGCTGTTTCTCTGCTTCTTCTGCTTGAATTTCGAACTTTCTGATTTCACGTTCCTTAGCTCTTTCTTCTCTCTCCAATCTCTTTTCTTCTACGAGTTTCTTTTCTCTTTCTCTCTCCAGTCTCTCTTTTTCTTCTCTCTCTCTCGTCTCTTTTCTTCTCTCTCCAGTCTCTCCTTCTCTCTCTCTCTAATCTCTCCTTCTCTCTCTCCTTTACAAACTCGAGGAGTTGAGCTCCTTCGAGTCCACATTCCTCTCCAATTTTCAGGAATGTCTCCATTTCTGATGTCGCCATCTCTGCTTTTCACTGCTGGCTGTTATCTCCTGCTACCCTTTCCACTGAATCAACTGAAGAAGGTCCCGTCGGAGGTGCCAAAATGTTACGTGGTGAAGTTGTAGTCGAAGTATGATAAACACACCAGACGCACACACGTAAGGTTCTTTTCAAATAACCCTCATTCAGCTGCAATCCGTCACACGTTGCTTAAGGATGTAGACAATACTGGAGTAACAGTTCCAACAATATTTTAATTCAGCGATGCGATATCCACACAGTGCAATTCCAAATGCACAAACTGATACAAAGTCTCTTCTGCAATGTCCACACTGGCAACTCAAAACTTCTCATATGCAGCGTCTCACACAATGTACACCCTCTACGGGCCACGTACCAACGATAAACTGCGTGTCTCTACACTGACAAAGCAAGACAATGTACGAATCGGCTTTCCCAGCGCCCTCCTTATATATACTACCAATTTCCAGAATCATCTACGGAAATAATACAATGCAACCAATCTGAACGAAATACACAACTGAAACTTATAAATAAGAATTTTCTGGAATCACTAAAATAGGCTACAAAAACTCGGCTGCTAACTTCAGCTCTAAATCCTAATGTATAATGAAGACACATAAAAGTATGGTATCCCTAACACCACGTTATATATTCACTCTAGAAGAGTCTAGACCTTTCACAAAACAAAAAAAAAAGGCTGCTCAATTCACGCGCACAGAAAAACAAAATGTAACGAACTGTCGCCAACTAGGCGACGTCATTCATACGAGGTCACTAGACAGTGCGACCTTTCTAGAACGTTCTGAACTAAACTAACGTATCAATGAAGTGAATTCCGCTCTGTGCAACTGGAAGAAAATGTCACTAAAAAGGTACGTGAATCATAATCATGATAGCTCAAATAAATATCGGATCGCCTCGGATCGCCTCCCACGACCAACACATGCACGCTCTCACAGGACAACACAACCACAATCGTAACACAGGGCTTAATGTCTTTTGCCACCAGGAAGGTGCTTTCAAAGACGGGGCATGCACCGAAAAGGGTCTGTACACATTTTTTCCCCGCATGGCTTCGAACTCACGACCTTACCATCGAGAGTCCGTCGGTCTACTACTGTGCCAACCCGATGCACAGCATGATAAAGAGAAAACAGCTCTTATAATAAACGTTTATTGTATTCGCTGCGGGCTGTCGATGAGGTAAGCGTTAATACTTTGGGTTCGATAGCGGTTTTGGTCGCGATGTTTCCTGCAGGTATCATCGCGACTAAAACCGCCACCGACACCCAAAGGGTTAATAGATACAATCGATAAAGAGAAAACAGCTCTTATATCGGCATCTTGACGGATCTCTCCCGCCGTACCTTTCTGCCAAGCGGTTTGTTTATCAGCCATCACTTACCCTCCGTTCCTCCAGTGAAAAACTTTTTAAAATCCCGAAGCTTAACGTGAAGACTGTCGGGGAGCGTTCTTTCACCTTTTTCGCCCGAAGTGTGTGGAACTCCCTGCCAATTGAATTCCGGAATCTGCCCACATTATCCCAGTTCAAAGTTCAATTAAAGACTTTTCTTTTTTGTCAGGCTTTTAACATGTAACTCACTGTTTTCTCCTAGCGAACTGCTAACTGCCTTTTATTCTGATTCTGGATTTATTGTGACGCGGGGAAGTGGATGCCGGTAAGGTGCTGGAAAAGGATGGGGTGGGTTAAAGTAGTGTATAATTGTGCGAATGTCTGAGAGAGAGTGTGCTGTTGTGCATGCGTAGTGAGTCCAGTGTTTTCCTGGAGAAAAGCGCTATACAAGAGTTATGTATTATTAATAATAGAGGCCCACTTGCATACTAAGGGGAGTTACTCAACACCGGACGAACGCATTTGTGCTTGATCAATATTGAGTGGTTCCCCTTAGAATGTATAGTATTAAGCAGGGGCAGAGCGAAGGCTACTCAGCTACAAGAGGCATAAACCATCAAGGGCCCCCGCAGTCGCGGGGGCTCATGAGGATTTATGTGTCTTGCTAGTCTCTTGCCAGTCCTATGTTATGTATGCCTATTTTTGGTCCCAGATACGTTGTGTTGTTCACGCGAATGTCGGACATTGTATAGTCGTGGTTAGACGCGACTGAAATTCGTGATCACTAGCAGCGGAAGGGTTAATGCGTGAAATATGATAAGAACGTCAGCCAATATCCAAGATGTGTGAGCACGTTTACCTACTCAACGTGGAATATCGCCTCAGACTTAAACATTCTTTAAAGCTCACCTGTCAAAGAACTGCTTCCAGCACGGATTACTGAGCAGGCGACACATCACCTTTTCAACAAAACTCTGTAGAATGAAGCTCAGCAAGAATTACAATCATAATAATAATAATATAATATAATATATAATATCATATCATATAATATTATATAATATCATAATAATAAAGGTAATTTCTATAGCGCCTAATCACCAAGTTGCTCTAGTCGCTTTACAATCACAGTAAGTAATACAAGTAGCAGGAAGTTGAGTCTACAGCTGAAAGCAGGCCGACACTAAAAAAAATCGCGCACACACACACACACACACACACACACACACACACACGCACGCACGCACGCACGCACGCACACACACACACACACAGACACACACACACACCCACACACACACACATATATGATGAGCAGGCAGACAAAATGGTCTTAACTCATTCAGCCCGACGGCCGTATTTCCCAAATGTTGGAGGTATCATCTAATGACTATGCAACAGTTGCAGAAGATGGTTCGACCATGATAATTCAAGGGTAGTGCCAGATTAGCTTGGCACCTGTAGGCGCCAAGCTAATCTGGCACTACCCTTGAATTATCATGGTCGATCCATCTCCTGCTGTAGTGCGTCAAGGCTGAATAGGTTAAGTATATGCAACAGAAAAAGGTGCGTTTTTAGCTTGGATTTAACAAGATGGGTCTAACCCAGCCCACAAAGTCTCTTCTACATGAGCTTGCATGTATTTAACCACTTTTTCCACAATACGCTCGCGGGTCTGCATCTTGAAGACGACGATTTCATCCCAAAATCTGACGAATTGTTTGAAGCCCACGTGCGTTTTTCTTTAAAGAACATTCATTGAAATGTATACTATGCTAGGGTCAACGTTGTTTTTTTTTCAAGCATACACTAAACAAAGACCTCCCTCCTACCCTATAAACCCTTTCAAATACTAAATGATTTTATGCACTAAAATGTGCACTTTCGGGGTTGCGTTTTTTGGTGTGTTTGGTGTGAGTGTTTTAACATGATTATGAACACATACTATACACAGACGGCTATGTAATGGGATTCAGATCTCGAAAGCACAAAAGCACGTGACTGTCCAAAGCTACTATAAGGAAAGCACGTACCTGTTCAAGCCTACAACACGAAAGCACGTATCTGTTCAAACCCACAACACGAACCCCAGTAGCAAAACGTATACGGGCTCACTGCGGCCGTCGTGGGCCCGAGGACCTTTGCTTAACTGGGAAGCTGGTGACAAATCTACACACGAAAGCTGGCGACAACCCCACAACAGATTCTGCAACGTATATTTCCTTTGATATTGACACCCTTCCCTACCGAGAAAGATTGGACGCCACCAAACTGCAAGAGGTATAGATCCTCATGAGCCCATGCATTTGCGTGGGGTCATGAGGATCAATGCCTCATGCTGAAATCCCTTCGTATACACACTTCTTTCACGACTGGAGGGATCTTTGACGTTGAATGTTCAATTATTGCCACACACTTGCAAAACACAATGTGCGCCCATATGCAGTGAAATGGTTCATTGCAGCATCAGACATTTAAGTTTTCTCCATCCAGAATGCAGCTCATCGTACTACTGGCTGTGGCCTATGTCGGGCCGATGGCCTTTGCGCACTGGATAATGAGGTTTTTGTTTGTTGTGTTTGTTTTGATAGCTAAATGTCACTAGATGTACTAGATGTTCTCTTTTTCATCCAGTGACGAAAAGCCACAACCTTTCAAGGAACATGATACAAATTGGCATCAGCAAGAGGCATAGACCCTCATGAGCCCCAGCAGTGCTGACAACGTTACAGAAAAATCTTTTCTTATTTGCTAACTATGTTGTTGTTGTTTTTGCTGCCGATATTGTTGTTGTTGGTGTGGTGGTGGTGGAGGCGGCGGTGGTGGTGGTGGTGGTGGTCACGGGTGGTGGTGTTTGATGGCGCGGGTGACATCGTTTTCATCGTCATAGAAATATTATATACACCTTGTCCTATTGGGTGTGCAGGCAAAACAGAGTTAATTAGTGAGTTATTTGGGTTTAACGCCGAGCAGGCGACTAAGGCCATCTCACAGCGGCAGGCAAAACAGAACACACAGGTTTCAGGTAATCACATTTACAGTTTTCTCCCAGTATGCCAAGAACACACTAAAGTATACATTACTCCGTCGGTCCACAAACCGCACGCGCTCTCTCTCTCTCTCTTATGCAAACCTGTGCCACGTTGCAAAGAAGATGCCCGCCATCTTTGTTGACAATGCGGGCGTGTTCCTAGCCCCAAGCGGTCTTCCCAGGAAGGCGTTGTACCGTGTGGACAACAAAGGCCGACTTGACCCCATTCATCCCTCCCACGTGGGAACGCGGAGGCTTGCCGGCAATATCAAGTACGGTGGTCCAGCTATCAACCAGGCTGATGCAATCACTCACCAGCACAGAAGCTCTCAGGCGAGCACCAAGACGAAACTCTACTCGGAAGCCTTAGCTGGTGGTAGCTTCCACTTCTGACATTATTGTGTCAGGTTCTGCTGGTCCCACATCACCAGTACAACCACCTCTACGCCAGGAGCCTCAACCGCAGGACCATGAACAACTTCAACAGCAAGAGCAGCTGCAGCTACAACAGGAGCAGCAACAACATTTACAACAGGAGCAGCAACATCTACAACAGATGCCCTTCATGCCGGTTCACCTGACTGGCAGCAACTTCAGTACCATCATCTGCTGCAAATACGTGCCAACTCTTCAACTGCAGCACCATGGCAACAAGCACAGTACCCGGATGGTTGCCATGGTGTGTGGTCGAATCATCGCCCACCAACCAGTGTATCTGTTTACCCGGGTAATGGTCTGCCACCGTACCACCAGTTATGCCAGGTGCCCACAGCGAATGTGCCAATGGATGTCATCCTCTTATGCAGTTGGTAATTCAGTGCCGTGTGATCAGTGATCCTTCACCGTTGTGCACAGATCTCACTGTGGGTGTGTGAGGCAGTTCATGATTACGTCAGTGTTACGTGTGCTTCTTTATATACGGTTCTTCTGCGTTCGCTTTTGATTTATTCCAAAGCAGTGATTGCCTGTGTGCCTCATCTTTTGTGATTTTCTCTTCTGGTTTGATTACCAAAGCTCTGCTAAGTTTTTATTGTGACAGTACGGTTTCAAGTGTTCAGCCTACGATACTTCACATTGTTCAGCATCCGAGGTATTGCTGTCTTGTGCCTTTTGTGACACTATCCTTTAAAATTCTTTGAGCCTGCGTACGCGATATAAGCAGGTACGACTCCCCATGATGGTAAATATGGTCAAAGGGAAACAACTTCTGTTATTTGATTTAGAAACCATTTGTCTTAGGAAGTTACTTCCCTTTTTTAGACAGCTATTGGAAATAGCTTTTGTTTTCGAATTTACATGAGCAACTAAAGGTCTTTTCAAGCGGTTTCTATGATCCAAACTGGCGGGAAAAGTATGGATACAATTTGTTAGTGTATTGCAAAAAAAATATTTCGGTAAGTTCTTTTTAAGTTTGGTACATAAAACTCATATCATTAGAAAGTTGAAATAATGAGATTTTTACTGATATGTGTAGCATTATTGTCCATGAAAAACTGAAAAAAAAAATGTTTTGGACAATAACCCAAAAACGTGCGTATCAAAGAGTTATTAGCGTGCAGCCTACGGTAATGAACATCGCACGCTGCACCCTTTGATGGTATTCAGCATCCCTTGTGTTGCCGGCTGTCTTGTACGCATTGTGATCACGCGTCGTTGTTTCAGTTAGCAACTGTTCATTGTGTTCAAGTGGTAGTGCCTTACTGCGTAATTTACTCAGGACTAATCGGATACTACCCCTTAACGTGAGTG
The DNA here is from genome assembly GCA_036245525.1 of Semisulcospira habei. Taxonomy (NCBI): domain Eukaryota; kingdom Metazoa; phylum Mollusca; class Gastropoda; family Semisulcospiridae; genus Semisulcospira; species Semisulcospira habei. The sequence goes on along the minus strand of BTPG01000003.1, from coordinate 201,152,233 downwards.
TCAACAACAGTATACAGGATTACCCGAAGTCGGCTTTGTCAAGTGTCACTCGCCATTGGCGCTGTGTAACTATCGCGCAGGAGAGACTGCGTCACGCTCGATAGATGCCGAACTCGTTTTTATATTTCATTTATCTTAGTTATAACAGATTTTGAATGACTGTCTAATATTTGAAACTCGTGTATCATTGTGTCTTTACTGATATACCTGAACTCATCAAAGATATAGTGCACAAAATGGCAGTTGGTTCCAAGGATAAGCGTATCCAATATGCGCATTGGAAATCTTAACGTCTATCTCTTATTTAACAAAGCGTTAGATGTGAGAGCCTGAACCATTCCACCTGTTTGGTCTATGTAAGACACGATTAAATTCCAACATGAGCAATGAAGCAGTTAGTATTCCAAATTTTTCTGTCTTTCGTCGCGACGCCCGAACTGTTGCTGTTTATGTTCATACTTCAGGCGTGTAGACTTAGAAACTGCTGAGGTTGAGTGTGTCTGGAAGGAGATTTGATGCCCTAAGGCCCGACCAGCTTTTGTTGGCTTTTTGTATCGAAATCCATCGGGCACATTTGAATTGTATGACAACTTTCTGCACGCCGTCGACAACGTCGGTATACCTGACAACGATGTGTTATTGTTAAGCGATTTTAATATCGATATATTAAAATCTCATTCTGCATGGCAGTGCACGGCAAATCAAGTAGGCTTGAAACAACTAGTCTCCTCTCCCACTAGGATCACCCAATCAACGGCAACAGTCATAGACCATATTTACTCCAACCGTCCGCAATCCGTGTCTAATGTTGGTGTGGCTGATCTCAGTCTCTCTCTTGGCTTGACTTCGCGAACGAAGATTTTATAGGAGTTGCCCACGACGTCTGCAGGCTTGTTCGTGGCTGCGGAGGCCAATCCGAGACAGGCAGGTTCGACCGCAGTGGCTGCAGGGGAAGGTATGGCCAGGGTTCTGAGCTGCGGCATCTCTGTTTTTTCTCCTGAGCCGCTTGTCCTTAAGGCTAGCTCTGTGAGAGTCCTCAAAGGAGACAGCTGCCTTGTAAATGGTGGAGCGCCAGGTGTCACGGTCCGCAGCAAGCGAAGACCACTGGTGGTGGTCGATTTGGCAGGCACTAAGTGACTTCTTGAGACAGTCTTTGTATCTCTTCTTTGGTGCCCCTCTGTCACGGTGTCCAGTAGCAAGCTCGCCGAACAGGGTGATCTTTGGTAGGCGATGATCCTCCATCCTGGAGACATGCCCCGCCCAGCGGAGCTGTGTCCGCAGCAGCAAAGCCTCGATGCTCACAGTTTCAGCCTGTTCAAGGACCTCGACGTTGGTGACATAGTCACTCCAGTGAATGCCCAGGATGGTACGCAGGCAGCGCTGGTGGAAGCGTTCGAGGAGTCGTAGTTGGCTGCGGTAGAGGGCCCAGGACTCGGAACCATACAGCAGGGTGGTGAGGACCACAGCTCTGTACACGCTGATCTTGGTGCCTGTTTTCAGCTGTTGATTGTGCCACACCCGCTTGAAAAGTCGCCCGAAAGCGCTGTTCGCTTTTGCCAGCCTGCTGTCAAGCTCCTTGTCCAGCTTGGCGTCCGACGTGATAATGCAGCCAAGGTAAGTAAACTGGTGCACTGACTTTAGTTCAGACTCGCCAATGGTGATGTGAGGAGGGCGATACACTGTCTTGGGTGCCGGCTGATGGAGGACCTCTGTCTTTTTCAGACTGACCTCGAGTCCAAAGAGCTGGGCAGCATCTGCGAAGCAAGACGTGATGCGCTGCAGGGCTCTCTCTGTGTGTGCAACGAGGGCAGCATCATCAGCAAAAAGCAGCTCACGAATCAGTTGGTCTAGGGTTTTCGTGTGGGCCTGCAGTCGTCTGAGATTGAACAGGCTGCCATCGAGACGATACCTGATGTACACTGCATCGTCATCATCGAGGTCCACTGTGGCCTGCTTCAACATCATGCTAAAAAAGATGGTGAAGAGGGTCGGTGCCAGCACGCAGCCCTGCTTTACGCCGTTGAGAATAGGAAATGGTTCTGAGAGGTCATTGTTGAGTCTGACCTGGCCTTGCTGGTCCTCGTGTAGCTGGACAATCATGTTGAGGAACTTTGGGGGACAGCCAAGTCGCTCCAGGATCTGCCACATGCCTTGCCTGCTCACAGTGTCGAACGCTTTTGTTAGGTCGACAAATGTTACGTACAGCCCTTTGTTCTGCTCGCGGCACTTCTCCTGTAGCTGTCTCAGCACAAAGACCATATCGGTGGTGCTCCTGTTTGCTCTGAAGCCACACTGGCCCTCTGGGAGTTGGTCTTCAGCGATGGCAGGTACCAGCCGATTCAGGAGCAGCCTTGCAAGGATTTTCCCAGCAATGGACAGCAGGGTAATTCCCCGATAGTTGGAACAGTCAGACTTTTCGCCTTTGTTCTTGTACAGGGTGATAACGACTGCATCACGGAGATCTTTTGGTAGTGTTCCTTCCTCCCAGCAGCAGAGAAAGAGGTCGTGGAGCTTGTTGTGCAGTGCTGGGCCTCCATGTTTCCAGATCTCTGGCGGTATTCCATCAATGCCTGCTGCTTTGCCACTCTTGAGCTGGTGGATGGCTGTGAGGGTCTCTTCAGCGGTGGGCGGTTCGTCCAATTCAACCTTTACTGGGAGGTGTGGGATTTGTAGGACGACTGCTTCTTGAACAGTGCGCTCAGCGCTGAAGAGGCTCTGAAAGTATTCCGACCAGCGGTTCAAGATGGAGGTATTATATGTGAGGAGTGCCTGGCCATTCGCGCTTCGCAGGGGACTTTGTACCAGGTGCCTGGGGCCATACACTGCTTTCAGTGCTTCGTAGAAGCCTCTGTAGTCACCATTGTCAGCACAAAGCTGGGTCCTCTGTGCAAGTCTGGTCCACCACTCATTCTGGAGATCTCTGAGCTTGCGCTGGAGACTGCTGCAGACGAGGCGGAAGGCAGACTTCCTCACAGGGCAGGAAGGCTGGGCTAGGTGGGCCTGATGGGCGGCTCTTTTTTTTTGCTAGGTGTTCCTGGATCTCTACATCGTTTTCGTCAAACCAGTCTTTGTTCTTCTTTCTGGCGAAACCCAAGACTTCTGCAGAGGATTTTGCAATAGCAGTTTTCAGTTGTTCCCAAAGTGTTTCAGGGGAAGAGTCTACTGGGTCCGCTGTGTCTTTGAGCCTGCGCTGTAAATCTGTCTGAAAGGCAGCTTTCACATCGTCACGCTGAAGGCTGGCAACATCAAGCTTTTTCTTGGGGGGGCCCCCATTTCTTGGGTTTTGGCTTGAAGTGGAGCCTGAGTTTGCAGCGGACAAGGCGGTGGTCAGTGTGGCACTCTGCGCTGGGCATCACTCTGGTGAGGAGGACGTCACTGCGGTCCCTCTGACGCACTAGGACATAGTCGATAAGGTGCCAGTGTTTGGAGCGAGGATGCATCCAGGTGGTCTTTCGACTGTCCTTTTGCTGAAAAGTAGTGTTGGTGATGACCAGTTGCTGCTCCGCACAGAACTCCAACAGTAGGCGGCCATTGTCATTGCAGTTCCCCACGCCATGCTTGCCGAGGACTCCTTTCCAGGCTTCAGAGTCCTGGCCCACTCTGGCGTTGAAATCGCCAAGGATGATGACTTTATCGTCTGCAGGGGTACTCTGTAGGAGGCTGCGCAGGTCAGTGTAAAACTTGTCCTTTTCAGCAGGCTCTGCCAGGAGGGTTGGGGAGTACACACTGAGAAGGGTGACGTGTTGCTGGTGTCTCAGTGGGAGGCGCATGGACATGATGCGGTCTGAGTGGCCCGTTGGTAGGTTTTCCAGCTTAGTCGCAATGGATGTCTTGACCATGAAACCCACGCCTGAGAGCCGTCTTTCTGATGCAGGCCTGCCTGACCAGTAGAGGGTGTACCCAGCACCAAGTTCTTGGAGGCTGCCTTCGTCCGGAAGGCGTACTTCGCTGAGCGCGGCGATGTCGATGTTTAACCTCCGCAATTCATGGGCAATGAGGGCGGAGCGACGTTCAGGGCGTCCGCTGTCTGTTTTGTCGAGCATGGTTCGGACGTTCCAGCATGCTACGTTGAGTCCGGTCGTTGTCGTCATGAGAGTGGATCCGTTATTTTTTCTTGTTTTTTGACCGCAGGAGAAGATGCCCGTTGACCGCGGCTAGCCAACTGGGGTTGCGAGGGGACGAGCTTTGGTTAGGCCACCTTTTCTAGGCCCCTCTCCGTGTTGAGCAAGCAGTGCTGTCCCTAGAGAAGGCTGCTTGGTCGTTCAGGGTGTGCCGAGTGACGTTGTCATCCCCAGTATCTCAGTATTAGTGAGCATTATCCCGTTGTCTGCGAGTGGTCATCAAAACTCACGGTGCGGAAAAAAAACATGGACACACTACTATAACGCTTCGCTCTTTCAAACGTTTTGATGAGACAGTTTTTCTAGCTGATCTTCACAACACTCAGTTTTAAACCGTAAATAACGAAACTGACCCAGATAAAGCTTTGTCTGTTTGGTACAAACTGTTCAGTTCAGACATGCCCCGCTGCGAAAGAAAAGAGTCAAAAATCAAACTCTGTCTCCATGGCTAACTCAAGATATTATTCAAGCCATGTCTTTGCGAGACGAGCTGAGATAACAAAAACGTTTCCAGGAATATAAAAAGCAGCGAAATCGGCTAAAGACACTGGTTCTCCAGGCGAAGAAATCTCTTTGTGATCGTATGATCAAGGAGAAAAAAGATACATCTTCCCTCTGGCGTGCAGTAAACCTTGTTACCAGAGGTAGTAGTAATAAATCACCAGTAATCCCTGCCAATCTCAATGCTAACACCTTTACCAACAATTTTCTCTCTGTTGTCGACTCCAAAATCCCCGCGGGCACACACCACCACCCGTATACATGCCCCGAGAGTTTGATGAGCTTCTGTAAACAAAAGACAGCTGGCAAATCCCCCTTCTCTATTCCTACATTGGCTGTGCATGAGGTTGGTAAGCTAATCATGTCAATGAAAAGCAGAAAGTCCTCGGGGCCAGATGAAATCAGTCCCAAGATTCTGAAAATCGCCATCCCTTACGTTGTGAAATCCCTTACCTATATCTACAACTTGTGCATTGCGCACAACACGTTTCCGCAAGATTTCAAACAAGCCAAGGTAGTGCCATTACCAAATTCAAACGATCTGGAAGATGTAAACAACTATAGGCCGATTTCACTTTTTGTCAACGCTTTCAAAGCCGCTCGAGAGGCATAACCACAAGCACTTGCACAAATATTTAGAGGACAGAGAACTACTTCATGCTTTTCAGTCAGGTTTCCGTCCGAAACATTCCTGCCATACAGCGCTAACAAGACTAGTAGATAAATGGCTGACGTCATTGAATAAATCGGAAATGACAGGAGCCGTGTTTGTGGACTTTAAAAAATCTTTTGACCTAGTTAACCACGAATTCCTGATAAAGAAGGTTGAAAATATATATTTGTAGTTCCAGCACCGTATCATTTTTTCGATCTTACCTAAGCAACAGACATCAACGGGTGTTATTAAACAGTACCTATTCTCACCAGGCATTGTCAAACATGGAGTGCCTCAGGGCTCTGTCCTTGGGCCGCTGCTGTTTTGTTTATTTATTAACGACTTGCCGCTTTATCTCAGCAGCCCAGAGATAATGTGCGACATGTTTGCCGACAACACAACTCTCCACACACCCGCTAAAGACTTAGTTACCATTGACGCACGGCTACAACAGAGTTTGCAAGAAGTTTATGAGTCGTGTGAGACCAACGCTATGGCACTTAATCCAGTCAATACAAAAGACATGGTAATTGCTACACGCCAGAAGCATCAACTTAAACCGCTTTCTCTCAGCTTGTCTCTCAATGACAACGTCATTGAACAGGTCGCGCAGCATAAATTGCTGGGAGTGATTATAGACGATGAACTGAAGTGGCAGCCCCACATAAACACCGTCTCTAAACGTGTCTCTAAGAATCTGTACATGCTGTCTAAGCTTAAATTCATCACTGACGTTGCCACTCGTACAATATTCTACAACGCTCATATCAAATCGTACATCGCCTATGCATCAACAGTGTGTGATGGTTCAAGCGAAGTGCATTCGAAGAGCCTAAACTCCCTACATCGGACAGCTGCCAAATTAATACTTCCGGCTCCCTATCTCTCAAATGATCCAAAACTCGCGTCACTGGGCATGCTTCCTCTGAGCAACACTTTCTTTTCAACAAGGGTGTCTTCATGTTCAAGTTGCATAAACAGTCATGTCCAGCGTACCTTACCACTTTCTTTTCGGAACAGTGTGTCTGACGTTTCTAGATTTGGCCCACGATATCGAGCCCATGTATTGACATCTTTAAATCAAGCCTGTCTTCTGCAGGAAGCTCATTATCGAATTCTTTGCCAGATGTGCGCAAACGCTGTCGTCCTTCAAGATTAGCCCCTTCAAGCACCTCAAGTCATGTTTACAAGACATCGTTGGTCATGTCGGTGCCTCAGTCTAGGGCATCCACTGGCTCAACGTTCTCAGCTTTGTGATCAGTCTTTGTACTGCATTTAACGTTGTACACTGCTCTAGGCGAGTGGTAACATTCTGTTTGTACGTGTGTGCACGTGGTTGCGTGAGTGCGAGCGTATGTGAGTACGTGTGAATCGTGCATTTGCTTTATTTTGTGTGTGCTATACTTAGTCATTTGCTCACATGAATAGCTATGACTTAATGCAGAGACGTTCCTCACCTGCTGTCTCACTCGTGTGACTATTGTTGATCAGCGAAGTCGAGGGAGACAAACAATTTGTGCAGGTACTAGTTATCGTGGGGAGGGTGAAGGGAAGGGGGTAGAATGTGGGGACGTCGAAAGAAAGTTTGTGTAAAAATTAGAAGAAAAAAAAAAAAAAAAATATATATATATATATATATATATATATATATATATATATATATATATATTATATATATATATATATATATATATATATATATATATATATATATATAATATATATATATATATATATATATATATATATATATATATATATTTTTTTTTTTTTTTTTTTTTTTTTTTTTTTTTTTTTTTTTTTGTCTATTATGTGCATTTTGATTTCCCGCATTTGAACTTTGGGTGTTTCGATGTTCTGTGCATGCATTTTGTTTTCATTTACATAAGTGTGTGTGTGTGTGTGCATGTGTGTGTATGCATGTGTGTGTATGCATGTGTGTGTGTGTGTGTGTGTGTATATGTGTGTGCATGTGTATGTGTGAGTGCGCGCGTGCGGGAGTATACATGTTTGTGTTTGTGCGTATGTGTGCAAAGAGTCATATGTGTGTGGCATAAATGTATATAGTTTATTTGTGTCGTTAGGCTTGATTCTGTATTTCTTTCAATTTTCCTTTTCTTTCAATTTTCCTCTTTTGACACGCATGTACAGTTTTAAAATATTTGTTATGTGCGTTGTGTGACTGTGAACAGTATTTTTTTTTCAATGAAAGTTTCACGTCACAGTTGCCCTGGGGGAGAGGGGCGTGGGGGTGGGGGTGGGGGGGTCGTGTGAGTGTGTGTATGCGTGTTGTGTAGTGTGTGTGCGTTGGTGTGTGTGTATGTGTGTTTGCGTGTGTTGCAGTATGTGCGTGTGTGTCTGCGTGTATGTGTGTGGTGTGCAAGGTGTGTATGTGTGATGTAGAGAGTGTTTGTGCCTGTGTGCTTTTATTTACTGTCGTGTGAAGCTGTTGTTTTATTTATGATAGTGTTAAATGGTAGTTCTTAGCTTAATGGTAGTAACGGCAAGTTTGAAAATTGGTCCTGTTACCGAATACTTTTACCGTTATAAAATAAAGGTTCATTGTTCTCTCTCTCTCTCTCTCTCTCTCCTCTCTCTCTCTCTCTCTCTCTCTCTCTCTCTCTCTCTCTCTCTCTCTCTCTCTCTCTCTCTCTCTCTCTCTCTCTCTCTCTCTCTCTCTCTCTCTCTCTCTCTCTCTCTCTCTCTCTCTCTCTCTGTTTTAATTCTTTTTGTATTTTACTTTTTATTATTTTTTTCTCTGATGGTGGGGGGGGGGGGGGGGTCCTTTTTACTTATATATGTTTATCTTTTGCTGTATCGTCTGATGTATTTTTATATGTGTAGAGTAGCAGGACAGTTTGGAAGATAGGCATTGCTATGCCTAAAACTTTTTATTCTGAATAAAAACGTTTCATCATCATCATCTCTCTCTCTCTCCCTCTCTCTCTCTCTCTCTCTCTCTCTCTCTCTCTCTCTCTCTCTCTCTCTCTCTCTCTCTCTCTCTCTCTCTCTCTCTCTCTCTCTCTCTTTCTTTTTGTTATTTTTTTCTGGGGGTGGGGGAGGGGGAGGGTCTTTTTACATAATAATAATAATAATAATAATATAATAATAATAATAATAATAATAATAATAATAATAATAATAATAATAATAATAATAATAATAATAATAATAATAATAATAATAATAATGGAGATTTGTTAAGCGCTTATTCTAAAAGTAGCTCTAAGCGCTGATACAATAAAAAGGCTAACAGCCAACACGCACACGCACACACACACGCACAACACATGCGCGCGCATACACACACACACACACACACACACACACACACACACACACACACACACACTTGACCGTGGTGATGAATTGTGCATGGCTGGGGAAAGGCAGCGTTGTAGACGTGGGTTTTGAGAAGTTATTTAAAGGATGAGTGCGTTTGACAGTTACGGACAGGGGCGGGGAGGCTGTTTCAAGTGGCGGGGCCAAGATGGGACTGAGAAGGCGCGACTGCCACGTGTTTCAAATTTAAAATTGGGAAGGCGAAATTTACGTGTGTCAGAGGAAGAGCGGAGGGTGCGAGCTGGAGTATACAGATGGAGTAAGTCAGAGATATAGGCAGGAGAAGTCAGGTTGATAGAGTTGAAGCACATGCAGGACAGTTTATATAGAATGCGTTCTTGTACGGACAGCCAGTGGAGTTTCTCAAGGGCTGGGCGGATATGGTCACGCTAACGCACGCGCAGAACTGACTAGAGGGGCAGCACTGTTTTGCACTCAGCAGTTTATCTGGGTTTTTACAGTAGTCTATCCGTGATAAAACAAAGGAGGAGACAAGGATGGCAGTTGCTTCGGGCGTCAGATACTCTCTAACATTGCTAAGGCGCCGAAGTTCAATCAAACTGAGCTGATCTGCACATATGACTAACATACTTATCCATTTTGAGGTCTCTGTCAATGAAAACACCAAGGTTTTTGACACGGTCAGAGAAAGTGATTTGATTTTGACAGACAGAGATGTGACGGGGAAGATAGGACAACTGCGAAGGACGCACACCAGCTGTGATAAGCATGGACTCTGTTTTACCATCATTAAGCTGGAGTTTATTTTTAATCATCCAGTTTTTAACATCTGTCAGACAGTTTTCCATGTTGGAAATTAGACGACCAGCTTCAGGAACGGGACCAGAATCGTGCAACTGTGTGTCGTCAGGGAACATATGATGTCTAACAGGTTACTTTGAAAATGATAGTAGCTAACGGCTGCATATACAGAATGAAGAAAATCGGCCCGAGCACAGAACCTTGGGGCACTCAGAACAGTAGTGGGGCTGGGGCTGGGGCTGGAGCAGAGTGACAGCCGTTGACAGAGACAGCTAGTCGCCGGTTTGTGAGGTATGACTCCATCCAGAGTAAAGCACGGTCAGAGAAGCTATAGTCAAAGTGAAGACGAGACAGAAGAATGGAGTGATCGATAGTATCAAAGGCTGCGGACAGATCGAGGAGAGTCAGGACAGACAGCTCATTATTATCAGCAGAGCAAAGGAGATCGTTTAGGCTTCTAATCAGGGCAGTTTCAGTGGAGCGGCTAGGTAAGTATGCGGACCGGAAGGGATGTAGGAGATAATTTTCTTGGAGGTACTTCAACATCTGAGTTAAAACAACCTTCTTGAGTATTTTAGAAATAAAGGGAGGGTGGAGATAGGTCTGTAATTTTGCAGTACATTAGGATCGAGGTTTGGTTTCTTCAGCAGTGGTTTAACTACCACCGTCTTGAACTCGTCCGGGAACACACCAATGGACATAGACACAGTAATGATGTGGGTCATGGGACCAATCAACAGATCAATGTGTTGGTACAGAAGAGGCGTGGGTATAGGATCTCTTTCGCATGTCTTGGGAGGTGTCTTTTTTAAATGTCGAGAATAGTCGCCTGTGTAACTGGCTCAAAACATGAGAAAGAGGTCGCATGACCGAAACAAGGTGACGGCGACGAAGCAACAGACAAACTAAACGTATGATACTTAAGCGTACTTATATTAGTTTTATCTTTTCCTGTGACGGCTGATGTATATTTATATGTGTAGAGTAGCAGGACAGTTTGGACGATAGGCATTACTATGCCTAAAACCTTTATCCTGAATAAAAACGTTTCATCATCATCATCATCCTCTCTCTCTCTCTCTCTCTCTCTCTCTCTCTCTCTCTCTCTCTCTCTCTCTCTCTCTCTCTCTCTCTCTCTCTCTCTCTCTCTCTCTCTCTCTCTCTCTCTCTCTCTCTCTCTCTCTCTCTCTCTCTCTCTCTCCCCATACGCGGCGGGAATCCGTCTTCAATATGGAAAGTTTTAAACTTACTAACTAACAATAGTAAAAGTCGTTCTGCAAATTCGACTGCCAACCTTACAGCCAATGAATTTAACGACAACTTCATTTTAGCCCCGAAATCTTTACTACATGCTGAAGGTTTGGATCAGGTGGAACATGTCGCATCGCAGAAGCTTACTGACTTTTGTAAGCAAAGACTGTCCGCGGGCGATGCTTTTAATATCCCTTGCATCGCTGTACATGAAGTGGGCAGACTTATCTCTAGTCTCAAGAACAAAAAAGTCAGCTGGCATTGATGGTATCAATGGTTTTATCCTCGAACTTTCTCTTCCATACATTGTGGAAAGCTTAACCTATATTTACAACCTATGTATTCAAAATAATATTTTTCCGGTGGATTTCAAAAAATCTAAAGTGGTACCTATACCTAAAACAAAAGACACATCTGATCCAAATAATTTTCGGCCTATATCCATATTATCTATTCTATCGAAGCCTATTGAGAAGCATGTACACAAACATCTTCTCAAATTCCTGGAAGAAAAGTCTCTCCTGAATAAATATCAATCTGGTTTTCGCCCTAAACATTCGTGTCACACTGCCTTGGTTCATATGATTGACACTTGGCTGCTCAACATCAACAGAAACAAAATGTCTGGTGCTGTCTTTCTAGACCTAAAAAAAGCGTTCGACCTTATAAACCACGAAATTTTATTACAGAAACTGGACTGCTACTTTAACAATAACAGCCCTGGGACTCTCTCATTCTTTCGTTCATATATCATAGGGAGAATTCAAACTGTGTACATCAATGCTACCTTCTCTTCTGAAAAGCGTGTTGAGTATGGCGTGCCCCAGGGATCCATACTAGGACCGTTACTTTTCTGTTTGTTTATAAATGATCTTCCACTTCATATTTCCAATCCAAATACCGCATGTGACATGTTTGCTGATGATTCAACTCTTCACGCTGGAGGGAAAACTGTACCTGAAATATCAAGCAATCTTCAGCTTAGTCTTCAGGAGGTCTCAATGTGGTGCAAAAAAAATCAAATGCTTGTAAATCCATCCAAAACGAAAAGCATGCTAATCACAACACGCCAAAAGCATCAGCTCCGCCCCCATTCACTTAACCTCTCTTTTGATTCAGTTCCCATTGAGCAAGTCAAGGAATATCGCCTCCTCGGGGTAATTGTTGATGACCAACTGTGCTGGTTGCCCAATCTAACACAACTAGGGAAAACATTATCAAAGAAGCTATTTCTACTGTCAAGAATAAAGTCTATCATTGATACTAAGACACGAAAGCTATTTTTCAACTCCTACATTAAACCTCACATTGACTACGCATCTACTATTTGGGACGGCTGTAGTAAGGCTAACCTTAAGCGGATTAATTCTCTATACAATCGCGCAGTTAAACTGATCCTCCCAATCCCCTCTCTAACTTTTACAGGAAAAGTTTCGGGCAACAGGGCTCCTTCCTTTACATCAACACCTTACGTTTAATAAGTGCGTACTTATGCACAAAGCACTGAACGGGAATGCCCCCCTCTACCTGGCTAAGCTTTTCACTGAGAGCGAAAGGGTTTACAGCACTTTGAGGAACAGTCTCGTCATTGAACTGCCCCGAACTGATTTGTTTAAATGCAGCCTTTCTTACGCGGATGCCTATTTATGGAACTCACTTCCTCCACATATACAGCAAACGAGACATCTTCCATTGTTTAGGACGAAAGCTTTTAAATACATCTCTGAGCAAACTTGAAAGAAACGTAGATAATATGTCCAAAAGAGTCATGTCAATGATTTCCTGTGGTCCTCCGTTTTGCACTTGTTAGCTTTTACATAATATCTCTCTTTATCGTGGTGTTTTGGCTGCTCACTAAATTCCTACACATGAGTAGCTGTATCATAAGTGTGCAGTCGCTTTCTATAAACACACTTTACATCGCACCCCCCCCCCCCAAGACACTGTCATTTTGCTGTGTGTGTGTGTGTAATCTTCAGCAACTTTGTAACTTGTATCGGAATGTAACACAAGTGACCTGTGGGTGTAGCCGCTTGTTTTGTGCTGTTAACATATTGTTTTAATGTTGCTTTTAATGTTGTAGTTTAGCAAGGACAAACATGAAAAGAGGCCTGTGCGCCTATTGTTTCCATCCTTGAGAAATAAAGTATCATTCATTCATTCATTCTCTCTCTCTCTCTCTCTCTCTCTCTCTCTCTCTCTCTCTCTCTCTCTCTCTCTCTCTCTCTCTCTCTCTCTCTCTCTCTCTCTCTCTCTCTCTCTCTCTCTCTCTCTCTCCCTCTCTCTCTCTCTCTCTCTCTCTCTCTCTCTCTCTCTCTCCCTCCCTCCCTCCCTCCCTCCCCGTCCCCTTAGTGTGTTCAATGTTAGTGTTCCTGACCTCAGCATCAGTGATCACTTTCCTACTGTGTGTTTCTAGTCAACAAAACTGCCAGCGCATCGTAAGAACGGGCACACAACTATAACGTACCGCTCATTTAAACAGTTTAATCAGTCTGCTTTTCTAGCAGACCTTGATCAAACACCATTTAATGTCGTTAATAACAAAACTGACCCTGAAAAGGCTCTGACTGTTTGGTATCGACTCTTTACAAGAGTACTTAACAAACACGCCCCTTTACGGCAAAAGCGGGTAAAAAACACACACGTTACCGCCTTGGCTAACGCAAGGAATAATTGAAGCTATGAAATTGAGAAATGACTTAAGAAGACACAAGCTATTTAACGAATACAAAAAACAACGTAACCGTGTCAAGTCTATAGTACGCAGGGCTCAAAAGTCTCTCCGCTTTGAACGAATGATTAACTCATTCTACCCCAACACCGAAATCCTTCAATTTTGCCGTTGTCCTCTGAAGACTGTATTGCAGTGCAGGACACAGATCGACCATGATAGTTCAAGGGTGATGCCAGAATAGCTTGGCGCCTACGGGCGCCAAGTTATTCTGGCATCACCCTTGAACTATCATGGTCGATCCTTATCTTGCTGTCGTGTGTCTGGGGTAGAATGAGTTAAAGAAGACAGAGATACTGCCGCACTCTGGCGCACGGTTAATCTCGTCACCCGAGGTAACAGCAAGAAATCGTCAGCCATTCCTTGTAGTATTGCTGCAGACACCTTTAACAAACATTTTCTGTCTGTTGCCGAGTCAATCATACCCTCAAGCGGAAACGCGTCTTACACATGCCCGGAGGCGCTGCTTAAATTCTGTAATCAGAAGACTAAGGACAACCCCTCCCCCCCCCCTTCTCTATACCGCCTCTAGCTGTGTATGAAGTAGGAAAACTGATCGGGTCACTGAAAAACAAAAAATCATCGGGACCTGACGAGATCGGTCCTAAAATCCTGAAACTGTCCCTTCCCTATACAGTAGAATCGTTAACGTATAACTTATGCATCCAACAAAATATATTTCCATCACAACTGAAGCAAGCCACGGTTATCCCTTTGCCTAAATCAAAAGATCTCTCTGATGTTAATAACTATAGACCCATCTCAATATTATCCAGCCTTTCCAAACCTCTTGAAAGACATGTGCACAAACACCTTTATCAATATTTGGAGAGTCGCAGTCTGTTGCACGTATTTCAGTCCGGCTTTCGCCCCAAGCAATCTTGCCATACGGCACTAACAAGACTTATTGATGCGTGGCTAGCATCCATAAATAACTCCCAAATAACTGGGTCGATCTTTATTGATTTTAAGAAAGCTTTTGATCTTGTAAATCATAACATTCTTTTGTCAAAACTTCATGCATATCTCTGCAATGCAGATGCTGTCTCATTGTTCACTTCATATTTAAGCGGAAGGAAGCAAAGAGTACTGTTAAATGGATCCTACTCCTCGTATGGTCTCGTCAAAAGCGGCGTGCCTCAGGGCTCTGTCCTCGGGCCATTGCTGTTCTACATATTTATCAATGACCTTCCACTGCATATTAGTTGCCGCGATATTTCTTGTGACATTTTTGCTGACGACTGCACGCTACACACTCCTCACAAAAATGTAGCTGCAATTAGCACGCGTCTGCAAGAAAGCCTACATGAGGTCACCGACTGGTGTCATTCCAACTCCATGTCCCTGAATCCTTCTAAAACAGAATGCATGGTTATAACCACACGTCAAAAGCACCAGCTATGCCCGCTCTCTCTTAGTCTGTCTATAAACGGCAGCCCAATTGAGCAAGTATCACACCACCGCCTCTTGGTTGTCACCATAGATGATCAGCTTAGATGGCAACTGCATATTAACAATGTGTGCAAAAGGGTCTCCAGAAGTCTGTATATGTTGTCAAAATTGAAAACAATTACTGACACAGATACGCGTCTTCTTTTCTACAATGCTCATGTCAAGTCGCACATAGACTATGCATCAACAGTGTGGGATGGTTCTAGTGATGTACATTTGAAGAGGCTAAACTCCCTACATAGGAGAGCTGCTAAGCTTATATTCCCCGATCCCGAACTCTCAACTGACGAAAAGCTTAAAACTTTAAAAATACTCCCTCTATCCCATCACTTTCAGTTCAATAAAGGTGTATTGATGTACAAGCTGTACAAGCAATCATGTCCACTGTACTTGAGTTCTTTTTTCTCAGAACGGACATCTGTAGCTTCTAGACATGGACAACAATTCAAAGTACCCCTGCCGCGTATTGATTTATTCAAAACCAGTTTGTCATTCTCGGGAAGTTCATTCTGGAATTCTATTCCTGCAGAAATCAGAAATGCAAAGAGGCTCACCTCATTTAGGGTTAGCCTCTTCAAACACGTAGAATCTCTGAGGTAATCTAATCATTACAGTACAGGGATAACTTGTGCGTGTGTTCAAGTGTGTGAATGTGCGTGTGTGTGAGTATGTTTGTGTGTATGTGTGTGTGTGTGTGTGTGTGTGTGTGTGTGTGTGTGTGTGTGTGTGAGAGAGAGAGAGAGAGAGAGAGAGAGAGAGAGAGAGAGAGAGAGAGAGAGAGAGATTTTGTTGTTGTTGTTCTTTTTGTTTTTACAGTGTACCATAATATCTGAGTGCCAAGAGTACTTTGAATACTGCATGTACTGTGTACAATGTTTCTGCCTTCATATGTGTGTACGCGATATTTTGGGGCGCGCGCTCACGTATCTGTGTGTGTGTGTGTGTGTGTGTGTGTGTGTGTGTGTGTGTGTGTGTGTGTGTGTGTGTGTGTGTGTGTGTGCGTGCATGCTGTGTGTGTGTGTGTGTGTGTGTGTGTGTGTGTGTGTGTGTGTGTGTGTGTGTGTGTGTGTGTGTGTGTGTGTGTGTGTGTGTGTGTGAGAGAGAGAGAGAGAGAGAGAGAGAGAGAGAGAGAGATGATGATGATGATGATGATGATGAAACGTTTTTATTCAGGATAAAAAGTGTTAGGCATAGCAATGCCTATCTTCCAAACTGTCCTGCTACTCTACACATATAAAAATACATCAGACGATACATCAAAAGATAAAACATATGTAAGTAAAAAGACCCATCCCCCCCCCCCACCACCACCACCACCACTCAGAGGGGGGAAAAATAGAAATTAAATATATATATATATATATATATATATATATATATATATATATATATATATATATATATATATATATATATATATATATATATATATATATATATATATATATATATAATTATATACACAGGTTTGAACCTGACATGTTAATGCAGACAGTCGAACTATTACATAATCTGTAGCAACAGTAGAAGAGTATTAGGTAATAGGAAACTTGTCACTAACTATACGAATAGTAGCATAAGGGAGCGGAACATACTATTACTTCTGAAGTAAATATTTATGGAGGCGATCTTTGAAGATGCTAATCTTACAAATTGATTTCAGGTGTGGAGGTAACATATTCCACGCTTTAGCGCCTGAAAAAGACAGACTGGTTTTACAGATGTCTAATCTAATTTTTGGAAGGTGGATTAAACTATTTCTCGTGTTTTTCCTATTATTGTCGGAAAATAGAGTTTTTAGATAGGGTGGGGCTTTTCCGTGCATGATCTTGTGCAGTAGAACACAGCGATTAAATTCAAACTGTTTCTTCAATGTTAGTAACTTGAGAGATTTTAATTTTTCATCAGTCGAAGTAGGACTGGGAAGTATTAATTTAATGCCCCGACGATACAAGGAATTAACTTTTTTCATGTGAAATTCGCTGCATCCATCCCAGACGGTAGAACTGTAGTCACAATGCGTTTTGATATGCGCATGGAAAAAGACTTTACGGATATCAGTATTAACTATATGGCGTAGTTTTGATAACAGGAACAGATTTTTGGAGATTGTTTTGCATATTGAGTCAGTATGCGGCTCCCAGCTTAATTGGTTGTCCACTATAACGCCTAATAAGCGATGCCTAGTAACTTGTTCAACAAGCTGTCTATCTAAGGAAAGTGTTAAAGGTGGTAGGCCATGCTGGTGTTTCTGACGTGTAGTAACTAACATGCTCTTTGTCTTTGGAATACTAATAATCATGTGATTATCACTGCACCAGCCTGCTACTTCATCAAGGCTTTGTTGGAGTACCTTATTAATGGTTGTGATATCTTTATCAGATGTGTGTATGGTCGTGTCATCTGCGAACAGATCGCAGTTTGCGTCTAAATGAGATATGCACAGTGGCAGATCATTAATAAAAAGATTAAATAATAAGGGTGTAAAATAGACCCCTGTGGAACACCGCAAGTTACTAAACCATCAGAGGAATACTTGCCATTTAGCAGTACTTTCTGTGTTCTGTCCCTGAGATAGGAAGATATAAGGAGACAGTATTTGAGTCAATGTGATAGAATGGTAGTTTTTTTAGTAGGATAGAGTGGTTGACAAGATCAAAAGCTTTTTTCAGGTCAAGAAAGATTGTACCTGATACTTTATTGTGATTTATGATTGAGGGCAGTTTGGTACGAATGTAGAGGTCGAAATCCTGATTGTGCTGCAGTTATCAGATGGTTTTGCTCCAGAAAGTTTAGAAGATGAGTATGGATATGTCTCTCGAGCGGTTTTGAAATACAGGATAATATGGAAATGGGCCTGTACTCGTTTAGGTTGCATAAATCTTTGCTTTCGAGAAGCGGGATTACCTTCGCTTTTTTCAGCTCGTCGGGAAAAACGTTATGTCTGATCGATAAATTATAAATAAAGGTCAGGGATTCGACGACGTAAGGCAGAGATAGTTTTGACAGATAGAGAGAGAGAGAGAGAGAGAGAGAGAGAGAGAGAGAGAGAGAGAGAGAGAGAGAGAGAGAGAGAGAGAGAGAGAGAGAGAGAGAGAGAGAGAGAGAGAGAGAGAGAGAATCAATGAATCAATGAATCAATGAATCTTTATTTTACAACGGTGAAGATATTAACACAGTCAGTGACTATGTCATTTTTCGTACCTGCCGTTGCTACAACTACGACTAACTAAGTACAAAGTATACATAAAAAAGAAACATCAAAACACAATAATACAAAATATATAGTCCACTAAACACAAACAAGCGCATACGCCGCGCACAAACGCACTCACGCGTCCACACACACACACACACACACACACACACACACACACACACACACACACACACACACACACACACACACGCACACACACATACACATGATTGTTATAATATACACGGACATTCGTGTGTCTACGAATAACTAGATATTATTATTTGAGTAATGTCAGATACTTATAAAGACTTGCCTTGAAACGAGATAATGTCGGAGTGGCTTTAACGTGATGTGGGAGTGAGTTCCACAGTGTGGAACCCGCAAATGACAAAGTAGATTTAAATATATCGATTCGGGGTTTTGGAACAATATAAAGACCCCTCATGTGCCCATAGCAGGAATCTGATTTTTTAAACAACTCTTTTAGATATTCTGGAGCGCTATGGTTCCACACTTTAAACATCAGTACCCCTTTGTTATATTTAAAATGATTTTGAAGGGGCAGGAAACCAGCTTTACTGAGTTTTTCCTCGGTCGTCAAGTGCGGGTCGGGAAGAATTAATTTTGCCATTCTCCTATGTAAAGAATTTAGTCTTTTTAAGTGAACATCACTGCAACAATCCCACACCGTCGATGCGTAGTTTATATGTGACATGATGTGTGCACTGCTGAACAATTTTCTGGTTTCACTATCTGTGTAATACTTTAATTTCGATAACATAAAGACATTTCTAGAGACCGTTTTACAGACATTGTCAATGTGCATCTGCCACCTCAGCTGATTATCAATTGTGACCCCCAATAGACGATGTTCGGCTACCTGTTCTATGATGTCGTCGCCGAGTGATAGATTAAGCTTTAAAGGTTTTAACTGGTGCTTTTGGCGTGTTGCGATAACCATAGAATTTGTTTTAGTAGGATGCAGAATCATTGAGTTGACTTTACACCATGCTGATATATCGTCGAGACTTTTTTGAAGGCCGTTCTCAACTTCACGTATGTCTTTGTTAGCTGTGTGGATTGAGGTATCATCGGCGAACATATCACACTGTGTTGCTTCGTAGGTGAGACTTAGAGGCAGGTCATTGATGTAAATACAAAATAAAAGAGGACCTAAGATTGACCCCTGCGGAACTCCGAGTTTAACATCTTTAGTAGAAGAGTAGGCTCCATTAGCAATTACTTTCTGTTTTCTGTTTTCGAGGTATGACATAAAAAAGGAAACAGCCATGTCGTTTCGAAGATAATGCTTAAGTTTGGAAATCAGTATTGTATGGTTCACTAAGTCGAAGGCCTTTTTAAAGTCAAGATAAATTACACCTGTCAGCTGCGAATTATTCATATTTGAAAGCCATGTGTCTGTTAATCTGCTCAGAGCCGTATGACATGAGTGCCGAGGGCGAAATCCTGACTGAGACGAATGTAGCAACTTTCGCGATTCTAAGTAGTCAGACAGGTGTTTATGTATATGCCTTTCAAGGGGTTTAGATAATACTGACAGCAGAGAAATGGGTCTATAGTTGTTAGGGTCAGTACGATCTTTTGATTTTGGCAGTGGAACGACTTTTGCAACTTTGAGGTCTGTAGGGAATACATTCTTTTGAATACACAAGTTATAAATATAAGTAAGGGTCTCTATGATGTATGGTACAGACAACTTTAATATTTGTGGGTTGATATCATCATGGCCGGAGGACTTCTTATTAGCTAGGTCACTAATTAGTTTGCCCACTTCGTGTACAGCAAGTATGGGGATATTAAATGGTAGTGTGCCAGTTGTTTTTCTGTTGCAGAAATTAACTAAGTAATCGGGGCATATGTCAGCCTCTGTATCACGACTAGGAGTAGTTATCAAATCCGCAACAGACAAAAAATGTTCGTCGAATGTGTCGGCGGAGAGATTACTGGGGATGGTTGTTGACCTACTGCTATTGCCTCGAGTGATCGAATTCAGTACCCGCCACACTGCTGACACATCTTTGTTGTCCTTGACAGTGTTGCGGATAAAGTCCCTCCTCGCGGCGCGCACCATTGATTTTACACGGTTTCGCTGCTTTTTATATTCATCAAAGTTCTTTTCTCTTTTTAGGTCATTTCGCACCGACA
Organism: Semisulcospira habei; assembly: GCA_036245525.1. Lineage (NCBI taxonomy): Eukaryota > Metazoa > Mollusca > Gastropoda > Semisulcospiridae > Semisulcospira > Semisulcospira habei. The sequence goes on along the minus strand of BTPG01000003.1, from coordinate 201,132,050 downwards.
TGGCATGCATTATTTCTTTTGTCAGCCAAGGGGGAAGTATCTCACTCTTCACTCTTTTTGTTCTAATCGGCGCATGTCTGTCTAATACTCCAAGGAATAATCTGTACCAAGTGGACAGCGCAATATTTGGATCATCTGTGAGAAGGACATCGTCAAAAGGAGTGTTATTAAGATCGTGTAGAAACTCATTATAAGAGAAAGAGAGAGAGAGAGAGAGAGAGAGAGAGAGAGAGAGAGAGAGAGAGAGAGAGAGAGAGAGAGAGAGAGAGAGAGAGAGAGAGAGCACCTATACATATTTGCCTTTGCTGTATGAATTCTAACGTACTTAATGATTTTCTGTGTAATGCATTACTTTGCATTTTTATTCATTTTATATTTTTTTGCGTGCGCGTTATACGCGTATGTATGTCTGGAGTGCGTGTCCGAGAGCGTGTGTGTGTATGTGTGCGTGTGTGTCTAAGTGCGTGCGTGTGTAAGTTTGTGTTTGTGTGTGTGTCAGTGTGCTTGCGTGCGTGCATGCGTAATTGCGGTGTGCATGTGTGCATGTGTGTATGTGTGTGTGTGTGTGTGTGTGTGCGTGCGTGCGTGCGTGCGTGCATGCATTAGGTGTGGTGTGCATGCGTGCGTACCGGAGTGCGTGTGTGTGTGTGAGCGTGCGTGTGCGTGCGTATGTGCGGGCGTACATGCGTGAGCGAGTGCATGCATGCGTCAGCGTGTGGTATGTGTATGTTTACATGTCTATGTCATTTATGTAGTAGATGTAGCAACGGCAAGTTTGAAAACTGGTCCTGTTACCAATAACTTCTACCGTTGGAAAATAAAGGTTCATTGTTCATTGTTCTCTCTCTCTCTCTCTCTCTCTCTCTCTCTCTCTCTCTCTCTCTCTCTCTCTCTCTCTCTCTCTCTCTCTCTCTCTCTCTCTCTCTCTCTCTCTCTCTCTCTCTCTCTCTCTCTCTCTCTCTCTCTCTCTCTCTCTCTCTCACTCCTTTAAAACAAAACTACACATGTACCTGATAGAAACTGCTTAGCTATATTATTTTTTATCCTGTCATTAAGATGAAAGGTTACGTAAATGTATATGTTAGTGCGTGCATTTACACGGCTGTAAAGGTGTGTGTATGTATGGTTGATTCTTGGTACTTTGTGCTTGATTTTACTGTGCTATGATATGGGTTTTTTTTCCCCCCTATGTAATTTGTGCTGAGGAGTGTTATTTCCTTTTTGTATTTGTTTATTGTTACCTTAGTATCATTTCCTGTACTGCGTTTGTCTGTACTTAGTTATGATCTTTGTTTGCGTTAAATATTTTATTTTTTTGCTTGTCTTCAGTATATTTCATGTTGTAGTGTGTTAGCAACGGCAAGTTTGAAAAATGACGTACTTGTATCTGTCAAAACTTCTACCGTTATGTAATAAAGTTTCATCATCATCATCTCTGTGGAGAAACTCATCTTTATCAGAAGTGATAACAGGAAGGTTGCATTGTTCCATACGCTAATAAGATGTCATGCTGCCCACAGTTTTTAGTCCTGCATGATGAAACAGTACTACACGCTGAAACATCGTACCAACATCGTACGGAATACTTAAATCTCGTATTGCTCGCGCACTTCCAATGCATATTTCATTAAAACTGTACCTGATGTAATGCACTCTTTTTGATTTTAACGCAAATAGTAAAACTATATTTGTGATCACAGAGACTTATATGGATCTTCTTTTATGTATATTATTATATCCAGTTCACACAGCGGAAATACAGTTGAGTAATTACACGCACGAAAATACGGCTCGAAATGTTCTTTCCGTACACGGTTCTCTAATAGTATAATGGAGAATCGCACCTAGTTATTCATTAGATACCAAGCCATACAGTAAGTGCGCAAAGAGCCGTCGTGTCCAGGTCGGTCGCAGTTAGACGGAGCACAACTCAACTAAGTAACATTCCATCGGGCCAATATCTGTCGCAGTTGGCCAGCGAACGAACGTTTGCGGGCCAACTGCGGCAGATATTGGCCCGATGGACTGTACCTTGTGAGTGAAGCTACAACCTTTGTGCGCGCCAGCCAGCGAGTGCTGGTGGGCTTTTATCAAGTGTGCACTGCGTGCGTCTCTTATTACTATGCAACAGATACACGCCCATAAAAGACACATTCTTATTACAGGTCGTTGTTGAAACCAACCACGGATAACAAGACTGTTACATACATCAGGCACAGTTTGATCCAAGCAGTGCATGTTCAGTTCCTGTAGTGTTCGTTTGTCCATTTGTAATTCAAGGTCTGACAATGAAGTTTTCGACGGGGACTTATTTGGTAAGCATCTGTTGCTGTTCATTAAGATATCTGTGTTGTGAGACATTTGTTCTTAGTCAATTTTGTAAACGTGTACATGTTTTTGACAGATTGATCTGTCTCCGTCTGTCTGTGTGTCTGTCCCTCTGTCTGTCTGTCTGCCTGCCTGCTTCTCTCTCTCTCCTTAATAATCTGGTGTAAAACTCTTGAACTCTATTCCAAATAATTCCAAATTATTCGAAAGCATTACGTTCGAAACAGTTTTTAAAAGAACGGTTACAAAACATATAGTCCCTGGTGAGTTTACGTTCAGTGAATTTTGGAACAGTTCATTTCATCGATAAGTGAAGCGAAAATGGCGCCGAAAAGTGAGACACACCAATGAACCGATCTTGCTGTGAATGAAAACACTTAAAAGTCCTCTACTATGGACATATTTACCGCAATCAATATTTCAGAAACAAAGTTTACCTTAGAAACATTCCAATCATGCGAACTGACAAATCACTTGATTGACTGAGGTGCCGTCTAAGTAAGTATTCGTACGTTTCTGATGTGGCGGGTTAAAAAAATGTGTCAGTACTAAAGTGCTGCATAACTACACGTGGTGTACTGGCATCAATGCGGAAAACAAGATTTTTTTTAAAGCTTCAGACCAGAGACATTTCTTTTAAAATATGATAAATATTGACAGGTTTTTTTTCCGGGCATCGAGGCCTTGTTCCCTTAGTTACCACCATCATTCGACCCGTTCGCCGGAGGAAGAAACAACCGACCGACGAAACACATACACATGAGATGACGTGACATGAAGTTTTTTTGGATTTTTTTAGGAGGCTGTATATGCCAAAGTCTTCATACTTGGCTAGATGATACATTGTTGCGAAACATTTCTCATCATGTCGACCTGAATGACCTTTTTCTGAAAGGTCAAGACGACTTTGGGAAAATGAATAATTAGAAATTTACTTATTTTGACAAAAGGTTCTAATGATAGGACCTTCCCATGGATACTAATTTAAATTAATTTAATTAATGGCCTCCTTGGTAGCTATGATGACAACCGAATCTCAGTTCTTCCATTGGGGAGCTGGGTGGCTAGGTTGTAAAGCGTTTGACTCTCGAACGAAGGCCGCGGGTTCGAATCCAGGTGGGGTCAAAATTTGTTCAGACTCCGTTCGGTGCACCGTCTTTGAAATCGCCTCGGTGGTAGACACAGCCGTTACGCCTTAACTCATTCAGTCCCGAAACGCCACAGCAAGACATGGATCAAGCATGATAGTTCAAGGGTGGTGCCAGAATAGCTTGGCTCTCATAGGCGCCAAGTATTCTGGCACACCTTTGAACTATCATGATCGATCTCTCTCTAGAATTATAACACAGTCCTTCAGAGAACAACTTCAATATTTTGGGATTTCGGTCATAAGTGTGTGTGTGTGTGTGTGCGTGTGCGTGTGCGTGTGCGTGTGCGTGTGTGTGTGTGTGTGTGTGTGTGTTTGTGTGTTTGTGTGTGTTTGTGTGTGTTTGTGTGTGTTTGTGTGTGTGTGTGTGTGTGTGTGTGTGTGTGTGTGTGTGTGTGTGTGTGTGTGTGTGTGTTTGTGTGTGTTTGTGTGTGTTTGTGTGTTTGTGTGTGTTTGTGTGTGTGTGTGTGTGTGTTTCGTAATTGTATTGATGATCTTTGTCGCATTGCAACCTGTTCTTTCTGGCTTTATTACCACCACCCCACCCCACCCCCCAACCTACCCCACCCCCTCACCAACCCCCAACCCCCACCCCACCCACCTCCGTCCTTCCTTGATTCGAAAAGCACTTATAGCTTATTTTAGGAAAAGCGTACTATGAAAAGTCATTATTATCATTATTATTAATTTGGTTCACTTTTCTGATAAGACATCAGCAGACGTGTGCCATAGGTTTTTACATTCACTTTTGAATTAAGCACTTTGACAAACTTCAATGAAACTTGGCACAATGGTATTTGATGATAATTATCATTGGCAAAAAAAGGTAAAGGGAGGTAATGTTTTGCGGTTACATTTGCCAACTCCGTAATTATATGCGATAGCACTTTAACACATGCTTATTTGAGTGACCTGTTGGAAAAGTCAAGATCATTGGCTGTTATAAAATTGTTTTGATCGGGCAATCATGTGCGCCATGAAGGCTTTGTCATTTCGCATTTTCGTTTTCGTTTTCCAGAGAAGCAGTAGTAAGTTGCATCTTACAGTGAGTAAAGCAGTAACAATTATAAGCTTTGCCTTTAAATGTTGATGATCTATGCGTCTTGCTGATGTGACTGTTACGAGTGTGGTTGTGTTGTTCTGTGAGAGCATGAAAAAATAATAAATAATAATTACGGTATTTATAATGCGCTTATTTTATAATAATTATAACTCTAAGCGCGCACTCACAACTTGCGTACGCATGCGCACGCTTCAGACAACGACTCACGTACCACAAATAGTGAAATACATTACGACATTCAGCTTGGGGTGGGGAGTGTGGTGATGTAGTGCTAGAACTGTTGAATGCATGTATTAATCGTATAAAACGATCTGATATTTATTTGAGCTATCATGATTACAAATCACGTACCTTTTCAGTAAGATTCGCTATCGTTCGCGCAGAGAGCGGTATTGGCTTTGCTGTGATATGCTAGGATTAGACCGGAAGATTCTAGATAAACCGCACGGAGAATTGTGGTCGATTTTTGTGATGCGTAGATTCGCTGAGAAAAGACCAGAACGTTCGAGCGAAGTCGCGCTCTGTCGAGTGACCTCATATGTGACGTCAAAGTGTAGGCAACATTTGGCAACATAGTATAGAAGACGCTTAAAATAACAGTGGAACCTGGTAGGCCATTCTAAAAAGTTCGTTTTTATTAATATTTATGAGTTTGGGTTACGTGTTCTATTTTGATTGGTTGTGTTGAATGAAGTTGCTGGATTATTCTGGAAAGCATGACACTATATAAGACGGGGCTAGGAAGCGCGATTGTACATTATTCATTTGTAGAATTGCGATGTATCGTAGGTACCTGGCCCGTATAGGGTGTACATTGTGAGTGACGCAGCGTAACAGTCAAAGTGTTGTCATTTTGCAAGGAAACATTGTATCAGTGTTGATGCATTTGAGATCGCATCGCTGCAATGAAAATAATATTGTTGGAACTGTTACTCAGTGTTGTCTGCAACCTTAAGCCATGTGTGACGGGTTGCAGCTGTGAAGATTCTTTAAAAAAAACCTTACGTGCGTGCGTCTGGTGTGTTTATCATAATTCGACTACGATTCAATGCGTACCAATGACCAATTATGCAATAAATGTGTCAGATGGCGTCAAAAGTTCTTTATCGTTTTGCTATTTCGCGACCGTGTGGCCTATGTCTGCCAAAGCGTCTGTTACTATAAGTATGCAAAACGTCGGCCGCACATGTAGTAACATGTTGCAACATTAGTCGACGCATAATGTTAGATCTTCCTAGCTAGAAGGTTCCGTAGCGAAAGCAAAACAAAACTGGAACGCACACTTCAAAGAACTAAAATCAGGCCGGCATCATGGGAAGGTTGTGTAGAGAAATTCCGGAGACTACGTCATTGTCTTAGGCAAGATGATGTAATCAGATAGTATGCAACATTGCGACAAAATAAGTTATTGATAGTAGGGTTTGCTACGCGGACACTTGTAGACCTGAGGTAGATCAAAGGAACCATTGTATCCCGAAGGCCGAAGGCCTGAGGGGTACAATGGTTCCTTTGACCTCCCAAAGACCTGCAAGTGTCCGTGCAGCAAGCCCCTGCTACCAATAACGTATTTGTTTTCATTCCTCCAATTCTTTTCGTAAAAGAAATCAAGAGGAAATCTTCCGACCTGGATAACGTCAGACATGACTGACAACAAAGAAATATACATTTATATATAATAGACTTATGATGTAATTTAAAATTTTCATGCCGTCTCCAGTAGGGTGCCTGTTGTTTCGAACTACACTAAGTAACTTTGTACTTTAAAACGTTTTGGTGATCTTTTATAGAACAAAACTGGCAAGACGCGTCAGACAGAGGGGTAAAAGAAGTCTGTCATTAGTTGCTATAATGGTTTTTGTTTCCCGGTCATATGGTATTGTTTGCGCTAAAGGTTTGGTCGTGTGACGTAGGGATGAAAACAATATTAATTGTATTACGAGTTACGCTTAGCCAGTGGTTCCTGTCGTCTCCCTGGTCCGGGAAGGGTGGGGGGGAGGGGGGGTAGTGTCGGCGGTAGGAGTCTCGGTTGCCAATGATTCTTGTTGCCTGGAGGGTCCGGTCAGGGGGTTCAATGTCGGCGGTTAGAGTCGAGGGCTTTAGCCGGACCCAAGAGGCGAAAAGAACCACTGTCAAAGTCTAACTCGTAATATAGTGATTTTGTTTTAAACCGTAAAAAGTATAAGCGAGAAGTATACCATTGATAGGACTTTACATGTGACGTAGAGATTCAGAGGACGTAATTCTCCATACTTCCGACTATTAGTCAACAACCTCGTTCGAACTGCATTCGCCTGGAATTTTTCTCTCAGGTATTTTTTTTAATTTAACACATTTTCAGTCATTCTTTTGTATGAAATTGGATATATCAGGCAAACACAACGTATGCATGTAGTTATTTTTTGCGTAACCCCCTCAATTTTTATTTATGCAGCTTTGTTTCTTCACTGTTTCGATGGATCAGTACGTGATAGGGCCTTCGCATCAGTTGGATTTTTCTGTCGTTGATATAATCTAACTTCTCCAGTTATTCGGTTGTGTTTTACAAGCGGTATCACAGAACATCTACATATAGTTATTTTGGTCTTGTAGCTTCCTAAATTAGTTATTTATTGGCGTATTTTTGTTTAGGGGTTTTACTGGATAAAGGTGCCTTCAGAACAGACGACCAGGAAAAATTTTGAATAGAGCCAGGCCACTGAGAAAAAGTGTAAAGAGACTGAAAGAAGACAAATGCTGTCGGTGAATGCTGCTTGAATGTATTTTTACCCCATTCAACCCTGACGCACTACAGCAGGAGATGGGTCGACCATGATAATTCAAGCTAATCTGGCACTACCCTTGAATTATCATGGTCGAGCCATCTCCTGCAACAGGTGCATAGTCGTTAGATGACGCCTACAAAATTTGGGAAATACGTGCGTCGGGCTGAATGAGTTAAAACATCGAAGACGAAGATAAACGACGTGTTAAATATACCCGGACGGTAATGATTCTTCTGTTTGATAAGAGACAATCCTTGAGCTCACACAATCATAACAAGATAGGATGAGCCATAACCCGCGAAGGCTAATTCTATATGAGACCCATAAACCCTTTTATATGCGAGCCTCCTCTACATGTTGTCTTTCTGATATTGAAATATCTATCATTGACGTTCAGTCACTTTATTTGCCGACACTGTGATTGGTCAGTATGTAAAAATCGCAGGAGGTTCAATGCCCCAATGCCTACCTCCTACAGCCACTGCCGTACCTGTAATCTTTGTATCAGCAAGCCATTCAGCAATTCTAGTATAGCGCACGAATCTGTCCTACATCTTTCGTTTGAACGCTTAGATTATGGCTGTATGGCAACTTACATCATAAATAAACGGAAAACGCAAAGATCAGACGGTGGTGGACGATAGGGAAATAAAAGGTATGTACCTTATTTCGGCATGACTCAAGCGGTGTGCACACTGCACAAGTGCTGCACAAATGTGTCGCAGTTCAAATTCTGAACTGAGACAGCTCGAAACATTCTATTGTGTTCCATGTCAACAGGTATGCTGTTTAGAAAGCAAAGTGTGTTGCCACTCGTGCAGTAAAAGAGAAAGAGAAATAAAGAAAGAAAATGTGACAAATTAATGACATTTCAGTTCGTTGTTAGAAAGATCGAGTCATTGGTGAATGCGTGTATGAGCTCAGTACTGTTGGCAAAAGATGCCAACAATACATGCTTCATGTACAAAATCAGACATACCGTATATCCAGTCGCTAGCCACGCAGCTCCGTTCTGCTGTCCGGTCCAAACTCTGCACCCCAAGTGTTGAAAGCCACACAAAGAAGCGACTTGGTTTCCGGGCATTTTCACACTGCGGACCTCGGCTGTGGAATGGACTACCACAATCCTTGAGGGACATTGACGGCATTGGCACCTTCAGGAGGCACCTCAAAACCCAACTCTTTCTTGACTTTTAATTCTAGGACTACTGTGCACCAGAAGTTGCGTGTGTTGTTTTTATTTATTTATTTATTTATTTATTTGCGCCCTGATCATGCTGCTAGCAGGGAGTGGATGCGCATTACAAGTGGACATCATCATCATCATCATCATGCAAACATTAGCGCCATGGCCCCTGCAGGCTATGAGTGTCACTCCTTCCCTCGCTTGGGCTCGACAGGAGAGGGGATTGCCTTTATCGTCAGAGCCTGTTTGTCATCTTGTGTATCCTTCAGACCCATGAACTTTTCCTCCTTTGAATGTGTGGAAATGCAGATGACTGTAAAACAAATGTCGGCCTCATGTGTGTGTCTCTATCGCCCGCCACCAAGGAAATGTAACAAACTGTACAGAACAATCTTCCTTCGGGAATTTCCAGAACCGGTTTGTTGTCCGAGTTTACTTGCAGCAGTGCCGATGTTTCTGTATTTGAAGACTTCAGTTTCCACTTTGATGATTGTTCTGATGGACAAGTGAACTGCCTAAAGACTGTGCTCAGTGACCATGGCCTGTCGCAGCTCGTGACTGTCCCCACACACCGTCACGGCCATACTATAGACTGGGTGGTAGTGCGCAGTGAAAACAGTCTCGTATCCCTTTCGGGTGTACGAGAATACCCGGACCTGTCGGACCACTACGCTGTGTTGTGTAAAGTGGCTATTGCCAGGCCACCCCCACCCACACGGCTTGTGACGTCACGGAAACTTGAAGCCATAGATCAAGCAGTTTTCCAAGCCGACGTGAAAGTGTTTGCCGCTGATGTTAGTAGCCGGACCTCTGATCTTCTGCTGGATAATCTGGTGGACCTGTACAATGACGGTCTTCAACAAGTTATGCTCCTCTGACAATGAGGCGTGTCAAGGACCGTCCGTCTGCCCCCTGGCTGTCTGAGGATGTGAGAGATGCACGACGTGAGAGGAGGTGTGCCAAGCGACAGTGGATAAAGCACAAACTGACCGTGTACAGACAGATATACACGTATAAAAGAAATGCGGCCTCTCAGCGACTAAATGTTGCCAGACGACATTTCTTCATGGTCAAGCTCGACTCGGCTGCCTCTTCCAGCAAGCTGTTCTTCTCAGTGTCAAACGAACTGCTGGGAAAACCCCATTCTACTGCTCTTCCTGCTGACGTCCCCTCTTCTGAACTGCCGCAGACACTTTGTGATTTTTTTTCACGGACAAAATCAAACTGCTGCGTGAGAACGTAGATGCTAAGCAGTGCGATCCACCCGTTTTTGCTGTTTATGATGGTCCATGTTTTGCAAAGTTCAAATCTTTTACAAAAGCGACATTATTGCCATAATTGCAAGTCTCCAACAAAACGGTGCATGTTGGATCCTGTTCCGACCTGTTTCCAAAAGCACTGCATCAGCGATCTTGCACCGTTGATTGCTGCTACTGTAAACAAGTCTCTGTCAGCCGGAACTGTTTCAAAATCTTTCAAACAGGCTGTTGTTACCCCGTTGCTAAAAAAAACCAGGCTTGGACAGAAATACCCTGAAACACTACAGACATGTATCCAACCTACCATTCATTTCTAAGGTACTGGAGAAAGTTGTCTTACAACAGCTCCTGGAACACTTGGAGATGAATGGTCGGTTGGAAGTGTACCAGTCCGCCTATAGGAAAGGTCACAGCGTAGAGACAGCAGTGCTGAGTGTTTTAAATGACTTGCTTTGTAAAGCTGATGAGAGACTTGTCTCCCTTGTGGCCCTGTTGGAACTCAGCGCTGCTTTCGATACGCTGGACCATTTCATTCTCATGAAGAGGCTTGAAGTCACTTTTGGTCAGGGTGAAACGGTTCTCTCTTGGTTTGAATCTTACGTTTGCGATCGGTACCAGTTTGTAGGTGTAAAAGACAGTGTCTCTAGACCTTTCATTATGGAGTGTGGATTCCTCAGGGCTCTGTCTTAGACCCTGTATTGTTTACGTTGTATTCACAACCGCTGTCAGATGCTATTTCCAGCCATCATTGTTCTTTTCATAAGTATGCAGATGACACCAAAAGCTCTCAGAGTAATCCACCTGGGGAATTTCAGTCTGTTGAAACTGGCATCAAGTCTTGCGTTGACGATGTCACGACATGGATGGACAGTAACAAACTTATGTTAACCAAGAAAAACAGGGTTACTGCCCGTTGGCTCAGCAGCCCGGCTTCAACAAATTCACACTGAGTCTTTACGCATAGCTGCCACTGATAATATATTATTTAAGTCTTCGGTCAAATATCTTGGTGTCAAACTCGATACGACTTTGAGTATGCAGGATCACGTCGGTGAAATCTGTCGTGGTGCTTCATACTCTCTGAGATGCATCGCATCTGTCCGACAGTCTTTCTGAATCTGCCACTGCAAAGTTAGTGAATGTTTTAGTCACGAGCCGTCTTGACTACTGCAATTCTCTGCTTTTTTGTCTTTCATCTGAGCAGATTAGCCGCCTTCAGCGAGTTCAAAATAATGCCACAAGGCTTGTGAAGGGCAGGCGAAAACGAGACCACGTAACCCTTATACTGAAAGACCTTCACTGCCTTCCAATCCAATCCCACATACAGTTTAAGATTGCGACCCTTGCATACCGCCACTTTGATGGCAGTCTTCCGTCATACCTTTCTTCCAGTCTAAATACTTACCAGCCCTCTCGCTCACTGCGTTCATCGAGAGAGAAACTTCTCAAGTTCCAAAGTACCATCTCATATCTGCAGGTGAACGCTCTTTCAGATGTACTGCTCCTTAAATTTGGAATTCTTTACCGAATGAACTGAGTTATGCCTTCCCCCCTCATGCAGTTCAAAGCAAAGTTAAAAACTTACCTTTTCTCGCAGACGTTTGTGTGATCTCTACGGTTTTTTGTACACCTCCCCCCCTCCCCTGCAGACTCTGTGTGTGTGTGTGTGTGTGTGTGTGTGTGTGTGTGTGTGTGTGTGTGTGTGTGTGTGTGTGTGTGTGCGCGTGCGTGCGTGCTTGCGTGCGTGCGTGCGTGTGTGTTTGTGTGTGTGTGTGTGCGTGTGTGTGTCGTTTTCGCCTGCGCATTGAGTTATATTATGAATACGAGAAATGCGCCATATAAATACCATGTATTATTATAATAAACATGTAGTGTTGTTATTGTCATTGTTGCTATTATTCCTGCTAGTTTTGTCTTTGTTTCTGCAGATTTTCTCTTATTGCTTATTTTCCTTTCCCGACCAGATTGTCTTGTCTTGTGCTGTGTTATGCTTCGCGCAACATGACTTAGATGGCGCACACTGTTCTGACGATCTCTGTTCAACATTGGCAAATGGCGTGTGTTTCAATGGAATCTGTCGTTGTGGGCCAACCTTCTACGACCCTGGAACTCGCTACTGTGAACAAAGTATGTGTCATATTTGAGTATTTCATCAAAATAGAAGGTATTCTTAAATTAGAAGTAGGTGAAATATGCACCTACTTCGAACATACATAGTAAGAAAACACTGCTCGAGGACGCATGCCGCAGTGATCGGTGCGCTCCAGCAAAACGTCCCTTTTAGCCTTTATTCGCTACAAAGGAGTACAATTTACTGTCTTCCTGTACTGTAACGGGGCTCAACATACTATCATTGACCTGAATCTGATTAGAAATAGGTCTTATTTTCAATTCAATTCAAAAATCCTTATTGCCGATTAAATATATTAGTATAAATGGAAATTCGGCTCACAAACATGAACAAGCAAATAACACATATTAAAATAAAAATCCCTCTCTAGGCCTGTTAGAATCTATAATCCTTGCCGAATCACAATCTGTTGATCAATTTGAATCACACTATCACCACTATCTGCTGTCACACACTGTCATCATTATCACCACTATCGAGTCCCTTGCTGCCTTGCAGGTTAGGTTTTGGATAGCCAAAGGCTAGGGTGCTGACACGGTACCTGATTGGGTGTATGAACTTCCTTGATGAAGTCACCACCCACGGCGAAGAAGTCCCATGAGGGTCTCATCGGCCACGTGTCGCGGACCAAGGTGAGCCACAAGTTATGTGGAGTTTCAGTTGTGGTTAACAGCCTGGCGAGGGATGGGCTCCACCAGGTTTTCTTGCCGAAGACACACCACATGCAATGACAACCTTACCTCAATCCATTCCGGATCGGTCGTCGCCCGGAACAAGGACCGCGCCTTCTGTCTTGCGCCAGGGCAGATGTGTTAAGTGTGTTACTGGTGCACCATCACCATCAAAACTCCGTGCCAGAAACATCAGCATTGGCACTTGGAACGTCAGAACATCAAGAACGCCTGGACAAGTAAAGGAACTGACACACGAATTGAACAGATACCACTGGACCATCATACGACTTTGCGAAGTACGACGGAAGAACCTTGGAGAAATATCAACCCAGGAAAACCACAAACAATACCACAGTGGCAGAGAAGACATACACGAACAGGGTGTCGAATTTCTCGTCCACAGAGACATCGTGAACACGTCATGAGTTGTCGGCCAGTCTCCAATAGGCTTATCACCATACGCTTCAGGACAACCCCATTTAATATCACCATTGTACAAGTTTATGCCCAAACAACAGACTATGGCAATGAGGAAATAAAAGACTTCTATGACCAACTGCAAGAAGTTCTGGACCAGACCCTCAAAAAATACATTATTGTGGTGCAGGGAGACTGGAATGCCAAAATAGGAGAGGATGCTGCTAGGAACTGGAAAGGCACATGTGGATGCTACTGCAATGCAGAGACCAACGACAGAGGCTTAAGGCTCCTGGAATTCGCCAGTTCATATGATGTAAAGCTGATGAACACGTTTGGCCCACACAAAGCATACAGAAGGTGGACATGGTACAACCTGAACGGAAAGCACCATAACCAAACTGACTACATCACGGTGAAGAGACGATTCCAAACCAGTGTGAACATTGCCAAGACAAGAAGTTTTTTATGAGCAGACATTCGAAGCGACCATGACCTTCCGACTCCGCCTAAAGAAGATCAACAAGCAGGGTCCGACCAGAATCAAGTTTGACCTCGAGAAGCTGAAAGACACAGAGGTAGCGCAAGCCTTCCAGGCAAAGATAGGAGGAAAATTCGCGCCACTGCTACTTCTAGGTGCAGAAGACACAGACGTGGACACACTGATGGACACATTTAACACTGTTGTAACCCATACATCCAGTGAGATCCTTGGCAAACACCGACAAGCAAAGAAACCTTGGGTTACAGCTGACATCTTTGTTCTATGTGACAAGCGTCGAGAATTTAAAAAAAAAAAAGAAATCAGAGGTAGAAGGAGCTAAACAATACAGGGAAATGAACGAGGATATCAAAAAAGCATGAAAAAGGCAAAGAATAAGTGGAGTGACGATCAGTGTAAACACAGAGAAGAAAATCTGAACAATAATAATAGCATTAAAGCATACCAGCTGGTGAAAGACATGACCAGTGTAAAACAAGGACGCTCCTCAATCATTCAAGATAGTAAAGGGAAATTTCTTACAGAAGACCTAGACATACTGAAGAGATGGACAGAGTACTGCTCAGATTTGTACAACCACCGAGCTACAAGGGACCCAGGCATACTTGTTAACCCACCCGTGACCAACGATGGCAACTATTCCATCCTCAGAGAAGAAGTAGAGGCTGCAGTGAAGTCTCTGAAAAAAAAGGGAAGTCAGCAGGAGCAGACAAAACATCCATGCAGAGCTAGTCCAAGAAGGGGGAGAAGATATGATAAGCGCTTTACTAACAATCTGCAATACGATCTGGCAGTCAGGGGATTGGCCCACACCATGGACCCAATCACTTATAATAAGTCTCCCCAAAAGAGGGAACTTACATCAATGCCAGAATTATAGCACTATCAGTCTTATATGCTACCCAAGCAAAGTCATGTTAAAGACCCTACTGGACAGGCTAAAGTCAGAGACAGAGGAAATCATAGCTGAGGAACAGGCTTCAGAGGCGCAGCACAACTGAGCAGATCTTCAACCTGAGAGTTCTACTTGAGAGGTACCTTCAGCACTAGCAAGACGTCTATCATGTCTTTGTGAATTTTAAGAAAGCGTTTGAGAGGGTGTGGCATGCAGCCCTTTGGTCCACCATGAAGCTATACAACATCAATGCCAACCTGATCAAAGTCATAGCAAACCTTTACAACAAGGTCACAAGCGCAATATACTTCAACAGCAAAATAGGAAACTGGTTTAGAACTACAGTTGGAGTCAGACAAGGCTGCTTGCTCTCACCTACTCTCTTCAACGTCTTCCTGGAAAGCACCATGACAGACGCTCTAAAAGATCATGAAGGAACTGTCAGTATTGGAGGCAGAACAATCACAAACTTGCGATTGTGGACGACATTGATGACCTTGCAGGAACAGAGAAGAAGCTAGCTCAGCTGGTGGAAAAGCTGGACAGTACAGCCATTGCGTATGGGATGGAAATCAGTGCAGAGAAGATTAAACTGATGACCAATAACACCAGTGGCATTGGCACTGACGGCATGATTGGATGCCAAAAACTGGAAACCGTTAATAAATTCAAATACTTAGGAGCCATTGTGACAGATGAGGGATCAAAACCAGAAATACTGTCCAGGATTGCGCAGACAACAACAGCACTGACAAGATTGAAGACCATATGGAAGGACAGAAACATCACACTCTGCTCCAAGATCAGACTGATGCGCTCCTGAGTCATCTCAGTGTTTTTGTATGCCTGCGAGTCATGTACCCTCACAGCAGACCTTGAAAGGCGGATTCAAGCCACTGAAATGAAATGTTTTCGAAGGCTGCTTGGCATTTCATACAAAGGTCACATCACGAACAAGGAAGTGGGAAGCAGAATCAGGCAAGCCATCGGGCCCTATGAAGACCTATTAGCCATTGTGAAAAAAATGCAAACTGAAGTGGTTGGGGCATGTCACGCGTTCAGCAGGGCTTGCCATAACAATCCTGCAAGGCACTGTGCAAGGAGGATAAAGGAGAGGAAGACAGAGGAAAATATGGGAGGACAATATCTCAGAGTGGACAGGATAGAAGCTGGGCGATACGCTAAGAATGGCACAGAACAGAGAGGAATGGGGGGAGCTGGTTGCCACGTCATCAGTGGTGCCTCAACTGTCGGCAAGACTACGGGATATAGATAGATAGATATATCACCACTTTCTATCACAGCACCATCCCTTGCTATCACAGCTTATCACAGCTGATTTGTGCCAGGGAAGAGAACCATCACCAGCCTCGCTAATAGGGCGGCTCATGAGGGTCCCAGCCCCTGGTCACACACACACAAACACACACACACACACACACACACACACACACACACATACACACACACACACACACATACACACACACTATAATGCAATGGATTTAAACTAATAATTAATAAAAAAGAAAAAGTATGATATAAAACCGCATTCTTAGTTGTCAGTGCAGAGCTCATAAAACCTCAGAAGCCGCCGCATCGTAGTGGCTGATAAAGTTCCGTGATCATTTCTGAATCGCATATCGATCACTATGAGTCGCATTACAAATATTCTCCTCGTCATCACAGTTTTCCACCACCTGCTATTACATAGTATTTAACATTCTATAACTTTCACTGCTTATGATTGTGTCAGGTACTGTCCCTGTCTACTTGCTCCTTACTTCACCTTATCTTAACCCATTTGGCCCTGAAACCCTACAACATGCGAAGGACTGGCCATAATTCAAGGGTAGTGCCAGATTAGCTTGGCGCCTGCAACTGGTATTTTGTCGTTAGTTAACACCTCAAAAATTTGGGAAATGCGGTCGTCGGGCTCAAAGGGTTAAGAACACGTCGCGTTTGATTGTGTGCGCTGGTCTGTGATTTTGGGCCGTATGGCCTGGAAGCTGTGTTTACTGTTCAGAATAACGCATTTGTTCTGTGTGTGTGCGTGCACCTGTGCGTGTATGCTTGCGTAATTTGTGTGTGTGTGTGTGTGTGTGTATGTGTGTGTGTTTGTGTGTGTGTGTGTGATGGTGTGTGTGTGTGTGT
Source organism: Semisulcospira habei (assembly GCA_036245525.1). Classification (NCBI taxonomy): domain Eukaryota; kingdom Metazoa; phylum Mollusca; class Gastropoda; family Semisulcospiridae; genus Semisulcospira; species Semisulcospira habei. The sequence goes on along the minus strand of BTPG01000003.1, from coordinate 201,115,532 downwards.
GTGTGTGTGTGTGTGTGTGTGTGTGTGATGGTGTGTGTGTGTGTGTGTGTGTGTGTGTGTGTGTGTGTGTGTGTGTGTGTGTGTGTGTGTGTGTGTGTTCATTACAGGGATAAAGGCGAACGCAAAATGTAACACTACTATCGGCAGCCCATACCAGTGCCAGGACTATCCTAACGCGGTGTGCGAAGACACCACTGGTATTGCCGTGTGCACTTGCAACAATACAACTCACTACAACAACAACGGTGTTTGTGCTCAACGTAAGTAAAACAAAAAAAAAAGAAATAACATTTTCAAAGTAATGGAAACTCACAAGCTGCATCCATGTTTTAATTTGTGTAAATGTGTTAAACGTGGACAAATCAAGTGCCGTCTTTTAATGTTAACGGCTTCCACAATTGCCTTTGCCTATAATGTCGTATGTGTCGACTTTCGTGGGTGTTGGGTGGAATCTAACTTTCGCGGCCATCGACTCATCACAGAGTTTTCTTACTGTCAACATTAACTCATTCAAGGCGCCCCGCATTAATAGCTGCGAAAGTGTTGTATAGCGTTGCCGACGGCAACGTTATACGACACTTCCGTAGCTATTGATGCGGGGCGCCTTGAAGGTGTTTGACTGCTACTGTTGCTGGGGTTTTTCCACAAAAGAGTGTGGTACAGATCGGCCGTACCAGTAAAGGGGGCTTTACCCGTTTGCAGGACACCACAAACACGACATATCATCACAAGCGTCCCAGTAGCCCTCTTGTTGACAGAAATTTCTTAATAGGGACGGCACGCGCATCACAAGCGTCCCAGTAGCCCTCTTGTTGACAGAAATTTCTTAATAGGGACGGCACGCGCCGCCTCCCATCTGGTTTCACTGAATGCCGGGCCGGAGAGGGGTGGGTTGGGGGTTGGTACGGGTCAACACTGACCTATACTGAAACACAACCAGAGCAGTGGCAAATGCACTGACCCAGATCTTTAGTTCACGGCTGCAAAGTCTGGTCACTACTGACTCTGAGACATTCCTCTCCAAAAATTCCAAACTCAGCCTTTCCACGTCGGTAATGGGGTTCCATTGCTAACGACGCAGTCGGACATCTTTGTTTTTAACTCAACTCACGTCAAATTGTTTTCTTTTTATAACGTTTCTTGTGGGTTTTTTATCTATCGCCTATTTCATTCAAAATGTCCCTATTAAAATGTTGTCTGTCAACAAAAGGGCTACTGGGACGCTATATAGGAGCTTGTGATGATATGACCCAACTGCGCGAGAATCTCGCTAGTGTCATCTGCATAGATTTGCGTTAATAAACAAAACGCTACTCAGTCTGGGATGGGTTCCGTGATAAAATGCGTATCCAATCGCAATCTAAGGATGAATTGGTACTAATCAGCATTTTGCACATAATTCAACATATTCACTTAAGGTTGTAGGACACACCTGTTTCGCGCATCTTTTCTGCGCATTTAGATACCGCTATCTTGCGTCTGCCGTGACATGAGACTAGAGGTCACCGAAAAAAACCGCCGTACGGCAAGTCGTATTGCAAACAAGCTCAATTTATCGATAATTGACAAAAGATATATACTGTCTGAAATAGGTGTGTACGCTGACTGTTTCTATGCGTAAAATGTTTTGTTTCCTCAGAAATAAGATACTTTTGCATAAGTTGCGACAAGTCATCGAGCGTAAGGCATAACCTGCGTAATAGCGCCAAGCAACACGCAATTTCGGGAATCTGAAATTTAAAAAAAAAAGAACGGGCCAACCAAAGACGGGAAGCAGTCTACGTGGCAGCCAGGAAAACAACAAAATCTCTTCAGACACGAAAAGGTAAACTTAATTAGAAAAAAGGGTGGTGGTGTTTGCTAAGCGATTAGAACACGAGGTACCAGCAGAAGCAAACTGTCGTAATATAAGTGGCATATCTCACTGGTTCAGCGTCCAACCCTTTTATGCACCGCCGTGAGATATCACCTGCACGGCGTAAAAACCCTCATAGCTAACTGTCCGTGTATGCATGGAAATTTAAGTCCCCACAGTACTAGTGCCGTCGTCACTGCCTACCTGCAATGAAGAAGACTACATTTTATTGTGGGTTGAGAAGGGGGAGGGGGGGGGGGGCATTCCGGCCATGTCAGTCACCACCTAGAAGTAGAACATTTCCATACATTTTCGGAGAGCCTTTATTAATAAGTGGAGGGTATGTAGTCGACATTGTAGTTATATTAAACCAGTGCCAGTGCTTATTATCTAGGAAAACGTACTGTGTGTAGAAAAAAGTCCTGCTAAGGGAGAATTTGGCATTATGAACCTCTAACTCAGTAACTGCTTCCAGTACTTAGTAACTTAATTTGCTCATCCATTCCCTTGCTGTCTTATAAAGGCTATATTACAGATTAGGATATAAGTCCAGCATTTTTTTTTGTTTTGTTTTGTTCAAGGATGGTGCCAGAATAGCTTGGCGGATGAGACGCCGATCGATTTTGGCACCACTCTTGAACTATCATAGTCACATTTATGTCAAGCAGTGGGTGTATCAGGAGTAAAAGGGTTACCTAGTACTTTATAGGTATGTATGTATGTTAAATTAAACCTACGCTACTTTGACTGAAACCCTAATATTTGTTGACTACCATTTTGGATGACCTTGGAATGTGTGATATATGCTTATTTATTTTTTCATTGTATGATTGCGGTTTGTATCAAAGTTTTTGCAATTTCCCTATCAAATTTGGCACAAGGGTAGCTGATGATGAAATCTTCCTCATCCTATAGATACTAATTTGGTTGACTCCTTACACAGGTCAAGAGTCACAGAAGGTTGACAAACTTTAGAAAAATGCATAATTGTAATTTGTAGAGAAAATACAAATGTCACTAGTACAAAAGCAAGCCTTTATGTTGAGACTTGTGACACTTATGTCAGCTACCTCAGTTTTGAAAAGGTCACACAGTTTATACTTATAGCTATATGTGAATTAGTTATGCACATGAGGCGTACAGACTTTGCAATTCTTGTTTGTTCTTTGCGGTGTACACAGTTTGTTTATTTATTTTGAAAGTAATAATCTGCTCCTGCATTTAGTTCACACAAAGTGAAATTATCATGCTGCCGAACAACACAGTAATACTAATAATCGTGTATTTCATTTCAGGCCAATACTGCTGTTGACCTCTCACTGTGGAGTCTCAGTACTCTCACCCAGAGGACTTACTTGCAAACAAGCGCATAAGTATGACGCCTACACCAAGGCCACAGCTCAAGTGAAGTGAAGGAAGGCGACACGTATTCTCCTGGACTCAAGGTAGATCATACCGGTAGATCTGTGACTAGAATCAGGTGCAGAACAAAACACAACTATGGTGTGATTGTGAATGAACACATCATACTGTAATGCTTTCTGTCATTGGCTCATGTGTGCAGCAAGTGTGAGGCTATGTTCTGGGCCATTCGTCGTCCATGGTAAACAGTAATGTTGGCATTTTCTTGGAGACTATTCAAACCACAGTCTTCAACGTGGCCCAAGGATACTTTGTGGCAAGACCTGTCTTAGCATACCAGTTTGAGTTAAGACCAAAGGTCATGAGAAATCAAGAAATAGGTAAAAAAACAGCCATATTTTGACAATAGATATTTTTTTCTCAAATATTATGCACAAGTACAAAAGCCAGCCCTTTTCTGATGCGTAGACTCATGGCACTTAAATTTCAGTCACCTTTTGGAAAGGTCACACAGTTCAGATTATGTAAATGATCAGTTTTAAATGCACATGAGCGATCCAGGCTTCACCATTGTTGTTTGTGGTGTTTACAGTTTATTTCACATGAGTTTGAAGGTAGTAATGTGTAAACTAAATCAAAATGTAGGGGCATATTGGGCAGGGGTGGGGGGGGGGGAGCCCTGCCCTCCCGCCCTGGCCCCGAATTGTTTATAATGCTATAACAAAGTCCCTTTTTGGGGAGTTTGGAACCAACCCACCCTGAAATAAGATCAGACGTAAAATTGGCATGCTGTTAAACAACACGTTAATAAACATGTATTTCATTTCAGGTCAATGCTGCTGTTGACGTCGCACTGCAGAGTCGCACCCAGAGGGTATACTTTCAAAACAAGCACAGAACACAGAAGTATGACGCCTACACCAAGAAGAGGCAGGAGCTAGTCAGGTCATGTTTGCTCAAAAGGAGAAGGTCACAGCTGAAAGCAGGCAATGCCAGTTCCAGTAGATCAACTATTCTCCTGGACTCGAGGTAAATCATACCGGTTGATTTGTGAATAGAATCAGGTTCATAACAAAACACAACTGGTGTGAATAAACACATCATACTGTAATGCTTTCTTTCATTTTGAAGATGGTGTAGTACAGTACCAGCATTCTCTACAACACCGAATGCTAAAATCACTTGCTGTCAACAAGTGGCACCATATTGCATTTGATTTGGAAACTAGAGGCTTGTGCAAGTCTGCAAATACTGTCATTTTCTTTAATAAGCACTTAGTGCACACAGAATGATAAGAAAACACTGAATACCAGCTTTTAATAATAAATAATAATAATACCGTTATTATATAGGCGCTTTTTCTCAATTTTGGGGAAATCGACTCAAAGCGCCGCGCCTGAAACCCAACACACACATTCACGAAACAGACACGGATTTACGCCATTTAAGACAAACACAGTACAAACACAGTACAAGACAGACAAAGGGCCAGTTCAGCTACTGAAGTTACTGAGATTTTTGATCGCTTGTATTTGAAATTTGTAAAGTGGCCTGAGACCGGTACCAAAGTGTGGGGGTGGTGGGGTGGGTTTTTGGTCCAGTGTGTACTGTTGCTAAACAGCAATATGTTAAACGTGTCCTGTATGAAACATTTTCTGCAAGTTACACTGTGATGCTGATTCTAGATATATTTATACACCCATTGTGGTCATTTAAAGCTCAGTTGTGTCTCATATGTGGCTCACGTGTGATAGCAAAACTAAGTGTTTGTAATGGGTCATCCGTCGACTGTCTGTTATCTGTGGGCAACTGTAACATTGGTATTTCCTCAGAGACTATTTAAGCCTCAGACGTCCAACTTGGCACCAGGGTACTTTGTGGTACAATCTTTCTAAACATACCAACTGCTGTGACCTTTCAAAGGTCAGGGTCACGGGGGGAGGGGGGGGGGGGTCCAGAAAGGGGTAAAAAATGGTCAGATTTTGACACAAATTGTTTCTCCTCACGCAAGGTCACACAGGTTGGACGTATTATGTGGATTGGTCATACACGTAAACCATAAGGACATTCATTGTCTTTCTTGTTCTTGCTCTGAATACTGTCATAATTATTATGCATGTATGTACTTTGTAAAAATACTTGCAAACACATATATATGCACGCATAATGTGCATTTCAAAACTTTTTTTTTGATTCTAAATTATCTTTTGCAGGTTGCAATAGCCACATTGAAGAAGAGTTCAGCGGGTACGTCTCTCCGGGATGGCCAACCGACAGGAAGGCAAAGGAAGTGAACTGATTGTCCTGTGGGCAAACGTCCTGTTATTTTGCTGTCCATCCACAATGCTGGCCACAATGCCAAGGTTTTGGACAGTCACATCCTTCGCAATGCAGCAAACGCCTTTGCCTTACTGCACTCTCCTGTCATGTCACGATTTGGAAACGCAGCTTAATTTGTATTTTTGATTATCCAGGGAAAAAACCCTTTACTGCCAATGTGTTCATTTTTCGAAGACATTTCAGCATATAAACAGGTCTTTTTTGTGACAAGTTCCGAAATACTGGCATACATCAGTCATTCAAAATATGTACTCCACAGCTGACTATTATGGGTTAGGAAACAGTGGTACAGATAGATTTTTTTTGCAGCGTCGGTGTGAAACAAGGAGAAAACTTATCACTGCTCCGCTTTGCATGATTATAAATGATATACATTCTGAAAATGGTCATTGGCCTCAGAGTATAACACCCATGGGTCCTTTCTGAAGAGGGGGTGTGCCAAAATATAGAAATGCAGCCAGGGGGGGGGGGTGCGGGGGGAGGGGGGGTAGGTATGTAGTATATATATACATATGTCATTAAACCCTCTGCTCAAAATATACCAAATGTGGACTTGCTCAATGAAAATCGCAATACTTCTAAAGAGTGAGTTGACCATGTAGTTCTTGCATTGCCCTCCATCTGTCACAGCAGTTTTCATTGGTTGGGTGATAACTGATCATAGGCATATGATATGTACTGTACTTTGTTTGTTTGTTTTATTATTTTTTCTTCCTCTGTCAATCGTTGACTTTCAGCTGTGTAGCTTTACTTATCGTATCAGAATTGCTAATCACATGGTTCATTTCACACGTTTTCCAGACGTACTGTACATGACACATACCAGCAAACAGAATGACCTAACTATGATCTGTGTCCATACAAGTCATTTGTGCTGTCTAAGGAACATGTGTACATGTGTAGTTAATTTTTGAGCGCAATCATGTAAGTTCTTTTGTGATTTTTCTCATGCCCCCAGCAGGTCCAAAATTAAATAAACAAAGTAAAACTGAAGCCAACATTGTGCACAGTACCAGGTTGTGTGTGGTAGCTGCTATGCAATGTGCAATCAGTTGTGACACGATAGCCTGCACCATGTTGAGTTTTTGAAGAGTATTGCTTATATTAATGGCCGGCATGGTGCAGACTGTAGTAGTGTGAGGACAAAATAGGCCGTGAGGCCTTTGCAAATGTCCTTTCTTTCTGAAGTTACTTTATGAGTCTGCTATTCATGAAATTTTCCTATAAATCATTCATCATATGAATAGAAAAACTCTTTAAATTTTGGTAATTCGTCCATCTGGTTTGTAAAGAATTTATGTTAGGTGCTTTTTTTAATGAAACTGGTAACTCATTCCAAACAATGGCAACTCTTTTAGAAAAACAAAACTTTCGCAGGTTAGTGTTGCAGTGCCTTACAAAGAATTTACCTTCAGCATTTCGGGTTGTATTGCAGGCACTCTGCCAGCGTAGCACTGATGTATTTTGCAGTGTTGTGATATGGTCGACTGCACAGACTTTGTATCAAGAGCAGTAAAAGTATTGTTTGGTGTGCATGCCTATATTATGCAGACTAGGTGACACAGTGCATTTTACCCTTGTTATGCAGTTGTTACGGTATTTTATGTTGACATCAGCATTGTGCAGTATATGTTATGGGGCGTGAGACTGCATTTCACTTAGTTGTGCTGCAATGGGACAGAGTGTGGTACTGGTAACAGTATTGTTTGATTTTGTGTTATGTGTGTAGTGTAGTGGTGGCTGGACACTGAATTTCACTGTTATAACGTAGTGGGATGTGCAATGTTGAGTTATATCAGGACTTCAGTGATGCTCTCTCTCTCTCTCTCTCTCTCTGTATGACCCCACCCGGGTCTGCCCTGGGGGACTTGGGTGGGGTTAGGTATTTTTTAGTTCCCAGGGTCACCCTGGTCAGCCCCACAGGGTGGGTTTTTCTCTCTATTCTGGGGCATGTGTTTCTGTCTACCCTTTGTCCATTCACCTGTATTTGCCTTTTTAAAACTCTCCCTACTGTCTGCACTGCCTGTAGCTCTTGATATTGGATGTGTGTTGCTAAATGGTCTTAGCTTTATTTATGCCCCATGTTGTAGGTTTATTTAATGTATTTGACCGGATGGCGACATACATTCAATTTTCTGTTTAGTTTTTTTTTCACAAGCAGTGCAGGCACGTCCTGAGAAAGCCTTGTTGCTGTCGGGACGTTAAGCAATGTACAATCAATCAATCTCTCTCTGTATAAGATAAGATAAGATAAGATAAGATAAGATAAGATGGTTTATTGCCATATGTTTCCATGTACAAAACAATAAAAACATTGGAATTTGTCTTGATGTCAGTTACTAAGACTAAACACACACACACACACACACACACACACACACACACAGAGAGAGAGAGAGAGAGAGAGAGAGAGAGAGAGAGAGAGAGAGAGAGAGAGAGAGAGAGAGAGAGAGAGAGAGAGAGAGAGAGAGAGAGATCTGATACAGTTAAAAACTGACTGTACACAATCATTCTCACTCGCCATGTATGTATGTATGTATGTATGTATGTATGTATGTATGTCATGTATGTATGTATGTATGTAATGTATGTATGTATGTATGTATGTATGTATGTATATATATATATATATATATATATATATATATATATATATATATATATATATATATATATATATATATATATATATATATATATATATATATATATATTGTGTTAAGCATTCCGTGTCATCAGTGAAATTTTAATACAGAATAAGATGGCCGTCAGCCGGGAACGCAAAAACTCTTCGTGTTATATATATATGAGGGAAATAATATATGTAGTGGAAGGCTCTAAATGATAAGTCTGTCATTCCTTCTCTCCTATACCCCTTCTTTTATATACTGTGTAGTTGGCTCCCAAATAAATACCTCATGAGCAAGTGGTTGCCGGTGTCAGTCTCGGTTGGCATGCACACAACTGAAAATGACTTCAGCTCCACTGTTCTCCACCCACTAGCTTGTATAAAGTCAGCACTTTGTCAATGTAAATGTGAATAATGTAGTGGAAATATGTTGTTCCACAGTAAAGCTGTATTTTGTGGGGGAGCTGGGTGGCTCGGTGGTAGTGTGTTTGACTCTCATCCCAAAGGTCCTGGCTTCGAATACAGCTTGGGTCAAAATTTGTTCAGACCCTATTTCTGTGACCCATCTTTGAAATCACCTTAAGGACAAAAGATGTTAAGCCCTAAACATTTAACATTTTGTATTTGAGGTAGTTACTTTTGTATGGGTGCCTATGTGCATTGTAGCCTAATATGCTTTCAACATACTTGACTGTACATGTATACTTTAAATGAATGTCTGCAAATACAGCGTTTCTTTTGAAAATAAACAAAGATATTATTCTTTACTCACAATGATCATGTGCAAACATAACGGGGCATATTGAAACATGTGACATTTGTTTTGTTTCCTTATAATTTGTAACCAAAAACTGCTGGGAAACTGAGATTCAGCTGGAGACACAGGTACATCCACTACCAATCTGTTGACAAACATCTTTCAACCAGAGATGTTCACCGACCTGCTTTCACGGATACACCAAAGGAGCATGTAGCATTGCTTGCAGCAGGTATATTAAAACAAATTCACATTATTCATTAATTAATGTTTGTAGATGATGCCAGAAAAATAAAAATAAAAACACTCTGTGACAACACTCTTTGGTGTGCTTTTTCATCTGTGAATGATTGAATGAATGTAAACATGCTCACAATGCCTGGCTGAAAAAAAATAAATGAACAAATGTACCGAGGTAACCAGTATGCATTTTTATCCAAGACTGAAAGTGCAGTGGTTTGTTGGTTGGTTCATGGTTTAACATCCACATTACAACGGTGATGATAATGGCATATTTTACATTAAAAAAAAGAACATATATATATATATATATATATATATATATATATATATATATATATATATATATATATATATATATATATATATATATATATATATATATATACATATATATATATATATATATATATATATATTGTGTGTGTGCGTTTGTTTCATTTAGCGAAGTAGCAACTGTATTGGTTTCAAATTTTTGAGCAGGGAAAAAATATCCATCTACGAGGATTGAACCCTGGTTACCTTGCGTGGCAAAATGAGTATTTTACCACTGCACTAACTCAACTACTAAGTGATAACTGGTGCATTTAATTACTTATAGATAAACCTTCTCATCCCGTATCTCCCGTTGTTGTTTGTTCCAGTTTACTTTACAATGTCACTAATAGTGATCGAAGACTAGTAGTTTGCAACAGTTTGGGCGTAGGTTATACTTGTTGGTTTGGTAGTTGATTTCCTCCTTTCTCATGCGGGCTTGGGACGGCTACGGCGGAGATATGATCTGCCGGAAGTCAGACATCGCTTGTATCCCTTTTTGAAAACGCACTCGCAAACGACCCAAAGTGCCAATTTTTGCGCGGGACCCCCCCATTTTTTTCATAAATAATGTGTGTGATATGATCTAAAGTACGATTTTATCGAATAAAAAGGGCCTGCGCAATTGCCCAACATTGCAAACACTTGAAATGTTATTGATAACATCCGGGCAATCTGCGAATTTACAACATAAACTTTTCTCGATTACAGTTAGAATTCCAATTATCAGAACACACTTTTTTTACGAGAAAATACTAACATACTTTATGAAGTGACCAAAATGTTTCTTTATCATTTTAACACACTATTCGATAAATTTTTGTTGTGTTCTGAAATCAGCTATTTTGCGTGTTTTTGCTGATGGGGTAGGTCACGCAGAAGGCTCAAACTTACAAATATGCCCGGGACCATGGGTCTTTCAGGGTGGCAATAGTCTCCAGACTCAATAAGGCTCTCAAAAAACCCTATAAGCGGCAGTTTTCAATTAAAAAATGTAGGTATAGTATACAACCTTAAACTAACTACTTTACTGCCGAGAAAAAGTTAACACGACCCAGTTGCAAGTAATAAAGATCCTCATAAGCCTCCGCAGTCGCTTGTTGAGACCACTCTTGTTGAGACCACTTTGCGTCCATGTGCGTTGAACAGTTGTGACTTTTCATCAGTCAGTGGACACAGATTCCAGAAACGAAATGTACGTCCGTTGGCAGGTAAGCCGTTAAAAAGAAAAGTATATATACGCGTCCTAACTGCCATAAGAATGTCCATTAATTGGGGTTTTGGAGATCCTCCCCACCCTTCCCCGTTTGATATTTTTGCGATTGATGGACACACACATCTGCTTTCTCCCCACCACACCCTCCCCCCTCCCACCCCCAATCCCTCCCCGTTTTTTTTTTTTTGTTTGTTTGTTTTTTTTTTTTTTTTTTTCGGCGAGTGCTGAGCGTCGTTACACACACATGTGCCTTCCCCCCCCCCCCCCCCCCCCCTCCCGCCCACACCCCTCCTCGAAGAATTAGCTCGCTTTTTGCGCAAAAAGTATATTTCTTTGCTCTTTTTTCATACATGTTAACAGGTATACCTGCAGGCATAAAGTGCAATGAAAGCAACGGAGATCTTCTTCAGTGTGTTGACCTAGCTCACTGCGATAACAATACCAGAATATGCGTGTGTGAACCGGATCATTACATCCGTGCAGGAAACTGCCAACCACGTGAGTAGTGTATGTTGTGTATGAGATTCAGAGTTGAGGTCCAAATTTCCTAATTTGGGGGCTGTGCTCTGAAGGGTGCATTATAGCTTGGCAGACAACATAGCAATGATAGTCAAAGGGTGGTTCCAGTTCAGTTTGGCGCCCTGAACCACCAGTTTGTTCTTGAATTAGCATTGAACTGTCATGGTCGAGCCAACTCTAACTGAAGACTATCAGGGCTGAATGAGTTAGGACACTGTTTGCTCATGGCGATAGAAATCAATACAATTACCTCTTTTTCCTGCCCGTGATGTTTTATCTTGTCTCGAGACACATTTGGAATTCATAGAGATTACATTTTAACTGCCTGCACATTACCCACGATGAACCAGTGGTGCATATGTTGACAGATAAAATGCGATTTTTATAGCTTGTATTTTATCTGTCATCCTGAGCACTCCTGTTTTATTTTGCATAATGGGTAGGTCAGTTATAATTTAATCAACCCCTACCCTGCTATTGTACATACGCTGTGCATTTTTTTTAATGAAATCTTGGTTAATTCAAAGGCTAAAAGCCAACACCGTCTAAGGAACATGGAGACAAATTGATCTTAGCAAGAGGCATAGATCCCCATGAGCCCCCGCAGTCGCGGGGGCTCATGGGGATCTATTTCTCTTGCATTTGGGTCGTATTCACCTTTATTCTCCGGCAGTGAAGCGGATAATTTATGCAGCGATCACACCACTAACCGGTTTCTAGTCCAGAGTTGCTCACAGAAAGAGTCCGTCATGTTTGTTTTATTCCCCCTCCCCCCCCCCCCCTAAAAAAAAATAATAATAATAAAATAAAATAAATAAATAAATAAATAAATAATAAATAAATACAAAAATAATAAAATAAAAATAAAATGAAAATAAAATAAAATATAAAATAAAATAAAATAAAATAAAATAAAATAAAATAAAATAAAATAAAATAAAAATAATAAATAAATAAATAAATAAATAAATAAATAATGAATAAATAAAAAAAAAAAAATCTGTAGACGTTATTCTTGGATTCATCACTTGCAGCGACGTGATACTCAATTAATGTCAGCTGCTGCAATCGGTGTTTATTTGAGCTTCTGTCTCCGCCTGTACTTACCGTCATGCGGTTGAAGCAAACAGCGATCAGACGTGACGGAGACAACATCAGCTGTATACCACAAGTAAATCGAGAGACGGTAGTGTCTTATATTTCGGAAAGGAGGTGAGTCTTGTAAAGGCGTTTTATCACTTTCAACCACACCACGCTAAGTAGTGGCAGAGATGTACTCTATTGTACACATTGTCAGCAACAGCTCAACAACAAAGAAAAAAATATGTCAAAAAATAAATTTCCTACAAAATCAAACATAAACATGTCGGACTCCTTTTTGTGAGCAACACTTGACTTGGACACCAATTGAAACGACCTTATGGCTGAACTGCATGTTGCGCGAATACTTGTAAATCACTCGTGCTCAAACTGACGGACAAAATGTTCGTTAAAACTCACATTTTATCTGTGAACCTGAGCATGCGTGATTTACTTGCATAACTTGAATGTAGTCAAGTCAATTATTGATGTTGGCACATCGGCCATTTTCACATCGAGAGCCTATACATAATCAGTTCAGTACCACAAGAACGTAAACCGGGGTATATTGACATTCTTAGTTGAAATGACAGTTTTCAGAAAAAGACATTATCGTGTGGTACAGAATTAATCGATCGATCATTGGAACATACCGATGTTTCTGTTTTTGTCTCTCGAAACATTTGGAAAGAAACCCTGCAAACTCTCTCGTACTAGATGCATTGTCACAGGATAATAACTGAGTAAGTAAAACACAATTTAACGGTTGTATCTACAGTTCCAAAAAAAAAAAATCCGGACGAAATCTCTATACTTCGGACAGTGAAAAACAACGTGAGCTTCGTCTTCGCTAGTTTGCGGGCAAAAGGGACAGTCGTTCATTCTATCAGTAACGCTTCGAATAAAACGATTCTGTGTGTCTGGATATCAATTACTCCGAGCCTAAAGCGCACCAGCGCATCTCTGAACCATTTTATTCGAATGTCTTTGAACTACGATTCAGGCTCATGAGTACGTAGTCATAAATTAATGTCTGTTTCTTATCCCCACCCCCCGACTCACCCCCACCCCCCACCCTACGCACACACCTCTTTCTTTGCACCATCAAGAAGACAACAAATATCTCCACATGAGAAATACGATTTATATACGCCACGGTACCTTACAACAACCAAGAAAAAAAAAGTCAAGTCCTCGCGATGTGCACCCGCAGAAAGAAAGTTGCAGTTACACGCGAAACTTAACTTGACATACATTTTATACACGATCACGTGCGATGACCTTAATTTATGGTGACGACATACCCTATGACGTCATATATTGCATTATTACATCATTATGTACGAGCAATTGTCTGGCATCTACAGATATTGGCATCAAGCTGCAGAGTTTACGTCAAGACTTGAAACTGAACTTGTCAAACGTTATGCTCACGTATAAAGACATTATTTTAAATGAAGATGACTGGCACTATGACGTCATGAATTGCGCTAGTCTTCATCATGTGCGATCCAGGGACGTAGCGGGCCACTCCGGCGCTCCGGCGACCGCCGGAGTACTTTTTGGAAAAAAAAAAAAAAAAGAGCGAGAGAGAGAGAGAGAGTAAACCTGTCGTGGTGTCAAAACTTTGCAAGTGTATTCATGTTTACCAAAAATGGCATGTTTGCGCCAATAGCTCAGTGCACCACTTAGCAGTGGCTGGTAAACAGAAAAGTGTCAATTTAATCGCTGGCCCAAGAACGAAAGCTACTGGCCGAAGTGCATCAACACAACAGACTTCTGCACCACTAGCTCCACCAATTTAGCAGTGGTAAAAAAAAAAACAAAAATAAGAACATGAGGCACCACTAGCAAAAGCCGCACGCCGACTCCAAACGGTAACAGCCTCAAGTTTAAACGAAGCACAACGACATCCCAATATAAACTTGAACCAACTGGCATTGGAAATATCTTTAAAAAAAAAACAAAAAAAAAAAAAAAAAAAAAAAAAAAAAAAAAAACGGAATGAACCAGAAACAGAAAAACCGCCAGACTTTTGAACTATGAAATCATCATAGGACCAGCACACAAATGGGCGGGTAAAAAAAGAAAATACATGAAAAAAAAAACTCCCACACTTTTCAAACAATCCTACTAGCCGCATTGATCTTCTCCAATGGACTGAACCCTACGATACTCTTTGAATGGGTCGACTTCATGGGCCTTTGCAGAGACAAGGGAGCAAGGAAACAACTAGAATACCTCTTCGTATACTTTAATGAGGGCAGCTTTGTACGCCTACGACATCATTGATCAACGGGCGCTCGAATACTTAGACGGAACCCCGAAACACCACAGACAACCACGGAATTGTCCCACCAACAATGAAAACTAAGGACACGACATGAAAAGAACACACTACCATTCTCCACTAGCCTTTCCAAGTTATAGTGTGAGCGAGAGTACATCCTCTTGAACAATACAAAATAAACCACAAAACAAACTACCATAAAGCCTAACAACAAAGGTTTACTCAGTCAACAAAAACAAAAGGGTCAGCACACTGATGAAGGCAATAAAGGCTTAACTCATTCTACCCCATCACCGAAATCCCAAATTTTGCCGTTGTCCTCTGAAGACTGCATTGCAGTGCAGGACACAGATCGATCATAATAGTTCATGGGCGATGCCAGAATAGCTTGGCGCCTATAGAAACCAACCATAAAATCATAAATTAATCCCTCGAATGAGGCGTCTTTCTGTCAGAATTCAAATCAGCCGTTGTCAAACCTCTCCTGAAAAAGTCGAATCTTGACCCCAACCAGCTAAAGAACTATCGCCCCATTTCAAACCTACCCTTTCTTTCTGTCCAAAGTTCTTGAGAGAGTCGTTCTTACATAGCTCACTAAATATCTACAGTCAAACAATCTCGTCCATCCGCTTCAGTCTGCTTAACATGTTGGGCACAGTACTGAAACTGCTCTCTTCTGTGTCGTTAATGACCTCCTAAGTGCCTATGATGAAAACCTGAGCTCAGTTCTTGCCCTGATAGACCTATCAGCTGCGTTTGACACCATTGACCACTCCATCTTGCTCCAGCGTCTAGAAAACTACTTTGGTATTTCTGGTAAGTTCTACTCTTATCTGTCTTCCCGTCAGATTAACGTCTCTGTCAAGAACGCTCTTTCTGAAGCTGCTGCGAGAGAGTTTGGGGTCCCCCAGGGCTCTGTACTGGGCCCCATTCTATTTACGCTGTACACGCGGCCTCTCTCTCAGGTTATCGCATTGCATTCAACCGATCATCACATGTATGCGGATGATACACAACTTCCGAAATCTGCACCTCCAAACAGCTCCAGTCGGGCTATTTCAGATGTTCAGAACTGTATCTCAGATATTAAGTCCTGGATGTGTGAAAATAAACTCCAGTTAAACGAGGGCAAGACAGAAGCTCTTCTTATCGGTGCCTCTCGACTGCTGCCCAATTCTCCTGACTCAATGCGCATTTGTGACGCACCTATTCCATTTTCTGATTCAGTTCACAATTTTGGCGTTTTTCTTGATAAAGATCATCAAATGAAGGACCATGTAAATCATGTCTGCAAAATTGCTTTTCTGGAATTAAGACGTATCAGTTCTATCCGTCACTACCTCACCACTGAATCTGCCACCAAACTGGTCGTCTTTTTAGTCTTGTCCCGCATTGATTACTGCAATTGATTACTTAGCTGGCCTCCCTCGGTCTCTCATTCAGAAATTGCAGTGAGTTCAGAATTGTGCTGCACGTCTTATCGTCCACGCTTGACAGCATCAGCCCATCACTCCTATCCTGAGACAACTTCATTGGCTGCCAGTCAAACAACGAGTCTCGTACAAAATCGCCTGTCTGTGCTACAAAACTATTAACTACTCTACCCCTGCCTATCTCGCTGATCTTCTTCAACTATACACTCCCTCCGTTCAATTAGTGACACGGCGCGCCGTCTCAGAGTCCCGCTCTGCAAACAGAGGTGACCGTTGTTTTGCGCACGTTGGACCTCAGTGTTGTCTGGAACTCTCTACCCATAGATATTAGACATTCTCCCTCATTCACTGCCTTTACTGAAATCTGCCCTTAAGACCCACCTATTCGACCCAATGTAGCTCGCGCGCATTCTTCGTCAGTGGCCGTTATGTGCCTGTGTGTTTGTCTGTGCGTGTGTATTGCAGAATCCTTTGTTCCTCTGGCTTTATGACCCCCTCTACTCCCACTCTTTATTTGCAAGGCGCTAAGAGCTTATTTTAGTATAAGCGCTGTATAAGTAGCCATTATTGTTATTATTGTTATTATTAAGAACCAATGTGCATCAAAAATCCCGTGCAACACAAACGTCTGCTGTCAAAGTTGATTCAGGAGATGCAAAGCTTTTGTGATGAACATTTCTTCATGTATTATATCTCTTTTTTAAAATTTTGTTTCGCAAGTCTCATCTACAACAAACGATCTTCAACTCTGACATGTTGTAATCTTCTAACTACAGAAAGGCGAGTTGGTTTCCCCATGACCACATGAAGGATTTAAACAATTGTGACAGTTCCCAATTCTTGATTCCAAGCCAGCATAACATATAGGTAAATCTGTCTTTGGATGTGAATGTTGTTTCTGAGTAAAATAGAGTTAACATTTTAGTATCAATAAATAAGCGTCTGGTCGCCATCGTCCCTCAAATAGTTTCCGACTTTCCGAAACCGCCGGACTACTTTTCTCATGCCCGCTACGTCCCTGCGATCATGTATCTGGCATCGATGAATATTGACGTCACAGTACATTGTATCTGTGCCGAGCCATGATAAAATATGCATTGCTGTCTTGGTGTGTGCGGAAACCAACTCATTTCGGACAAGGTGTGAAAGAAATAGTGCTTAGACAATAAGGCTCGAGTGGATTACCGAGAAATTGTTCACCGAGCATATTATTTGGTCCAGCGTGGAATGCGAGGTTGACCGAGCTCCGCCAAATAACATACGAGATGACCTTTTTTTTTTTTTTTTAATCCACGAGAGTCCTATTGCCTATTGCCTAAGCCGTTTATCCTTCTGCTTACTATTTTTGTGGGCTGAAATGTGACTGCAACAGCTTTCAAAGTGGACTCACTTCGTAGCATATTTACATGTGACGCCTCAAAACGTACAAATTAATGTGCGTCAGATGCCAGCAAAAACCCGATAATCCTCTCTCATACTAATCCCATAATTCACGAAACAAAATCCTCTGACTTGTTTCTGCCACGAATTTGCTTCAAATCGCTGTAGACATGAGCACAACACTCATGTGGCCTTTCGAGTGATGCCGCCTACTGTTACTAATGACAGAAAGACTGAAACTTGTATATGACGTCAGACTCTAGTTGTCCTTTCAATATGCACAAGTCTTATTACGTCACACTTTCACTTCAGTATGTGCACATGTTCGGTCGTCGTTCCATTGTTTTGTTGCTAGGTAAATCGAAGGTTGCTAACTAGATCGAACACGGGTAATCCACCCCAGAAAATGCCATGCGAGTGGTATGGATAGACTTTCACATCGGCGTTTAGTTGATACCGAAAATCTCACTCTTGTCATCTGAACTCTTATTCCACTCGCACTCACTTGTAGTATAAGGTTTTAACACCACTCGAGTGGGGTTCTCAGTACAAACTAAAAACCAATGCAAGAATCTATATTTCTTCCACACCTCTTTCTCTGCTGCCTTTGACCGGAAAAGCTTATCACACATGTGTACCACGTGTGTGGTACAGCCTAGCTGGTTAAACAACCATGTGTGCACAAAATTTGTTTTGTAGAAAGTCTGGTCACAAAAAGGTATGGGCACACGCGATATTGAAACTTGGCATACTTTCAGCTCACGCACAATGACGTTATTTCATATTGACGACTGGCACTCTGGCGTCATGTATTGCGCTATTACATCATCATGCAGGAACATTTGTCTGACATGAAAAATATTGACGTCACATAAAGTAAATTACGTCAAGATCTTTGCCAAGACACAATGGTGGTTGTGCTGTTCTTAGGATTGTACCGAAAACTAATTCACATTGGATTAATGTCAAGATAAAGTTGAGTAAGAAATAGATTCTTCCATCGGTGTCCATGTGATACTGAGAATCTCACTCTCGTGTTCTAAAAACCTTATCCTACTCGCTTTCGCTCGTCGTAGGATAAGGTTGTAAAACCACTCTAGTGAGATTCTCAGTATCACCTTAAACACCGATGTAAGAATCTTTGTTTTCCTCCCTACGTCACACGACCAGTTATTTTAGCGCAAACTGTACCATGTGACCGTGATATAAAATCCACTGTAGCGAAAAATGGCGGACGTTTTATAGCCCTCTCGATGACGCGTTAGGACCTCGTTTTCGAGTCTTGATAGCAACTCGGTTCGACAAAATAGCAGAAAAAACGCGCACTAAAGTAGTCATCTACTTTATTTTTTAGGACGTGAGGAGCCAACTTAAACAATATTTCACCACTAATTACACAGCGCAAACACCAAAAGCCTTCGCCACATCCATCTCATCGCCATGCACCGTGACATTTTGAAAGTTCGGGAAACCACGGAACAAAAATAGCTTCCCAGTTTTTTTTAACCGATCAGAGACAGCAATCCTTGCAAACCGGCAACACACTGTCGTCTGCTCAGCCACCAGCATGCCACAATTTCACCAAAGCACAGAGCAACAAATTCAAGAACTAAAACGAAAATACACACGTAGCAACACTATACACAAAGCACGCTATTACCAAAGTTCTCTCTTCACGTCACTCAATGCGGGACTATCTGAAGAAAAACATATCACGAATTTTCGACGACTGGTATTTGACATCATGTCAACGCTGTAAAATAAAATCTTACCTTAAAATCCATCTCAGCACTAGTCCTACTGTTAACAACGAGCGTTTTTTGTTGTTGTTGTTGTTGTTGTTGTTGTTGTTGTTGTTTTTTGGGTTTTTTTATTCCTTTTTCCAGATATCCCAACACACATGACACTTTAGGATATAACAACGACAATAGGCTGCACACTCGAAGCATCCCCTTCTGTCATCTTGAATCTAAAAGCACGATGCACCATGCTAACTTGCACAAGCTGTCACATCTGTTATGAAATGCCGATCGCTTCATCAAAAAGTTCTTACTTTTTCTGAATCACACAGCAGTCAAGAAGCATTGTCATTGTCATACTTTAACGACCTTTTGTAGACATTGCAGCTTGCATAATTCTGTACATAAGCCAAGATTAGCTTTTTACTCGCGAAACTTGCGCTTCACACGGAATCATGATACGTCTCACTCTGTCTCGTAAAGACTGGGAATCCCCGGCAGAACATGTATATTCAATGGTGTCACCTATCTCCCACAGAAGCGGCCGTCTTCATAAACCGGATTTTTTTCTAAACAATAAACGGAGGAATGAAAACAAATACGTTATTGGTCGGAGGGGTTCGCTACACGGACCTTTGTAGGCTTGAGGGAGGTCAAAGGAATCATTGTACCCCGAAGGCCGGCCTTTGACCTCCCGAAAGCCTACAAAGGTCCGTGTAGCGAACCCCTCCGACCAATAACATAATATATATAACTTAACCAATAACTTATAATATATCACCACACGCTGAACAAGCATATATTATTAGCTTTACTATTAGAATAAACCTCAAAATGTAAGGCGTCAAAGGCTTGATTTTAAAACTGATATTTTAAAACCAGCGGGTTAGAGTAGTGGATATACGTGCCTGTGATTTTGGACATAAGCCTGAATTCAAAGACCATCATTTGAAAATGCCTGTCAATCTTGTCTTTGGACGAAAACATCGTTACAATAATAATAATAATCAGTCTTAGAATTGAATGAAAACTTATATATATATATATATATATATATATATATATATATATATATATATTATATATATATATATATATATATATATATATATATATATATATATATATATATATATATATATATATAATATATATATATAAGGGCAGCTGATGTCCTGATGACACAATGCAAGCTTACCAGCCTGGAATTCCATGGCATTAGCACAGCAAGAGCAGTCTCAGAATTGAATGAAAAATAATATTATTTATATATATATGTGTTACATTAGTTGTAACACTTACTCTCTTGTACTTGTTCTGCGACTTTTGGTCTTGTAAAGCGCATAGAACACCAATAAATATAAATTGGAGTTTAAGCGATATATATATCGCTTAAACTCCAATTTATATTTATTGGTGTTCTATGCGCTTCACAAGACCAAAAACCGCAGAACAAGTACAAGAGAGTAAGTGTTACAACTAAAGTGACACATATCAGAGCTCACACACACACACACACACGCACGCACACACACACACACACACACACACACACACACACACACACGCACACACATACACACACACACACCGTTAAAAGTGTAGACACTGCCAAGGACTGCTAAAGCACTGTTAACTCATGAAAAGGTTATGTACGTCTTAACTATTCGCACAAAAAAGGATAGGCCTTGAGCATCGAATTGAAAGCAGACAGAGTTGGAGCATGTCTGACATGGCCTGGAATGTCGTTCCTGATGACCGGACCGACATTTTGAAAAACACGCTGTTCCTGGATAGACTGATTTCACCTAGGAACCCTGAAAATACATGCGACTGATGCAGAACGGAGGGATTTTGAAGGCGTGTTAATATGTACCAGGTCAGACACATATGGGGGGGCGGGAGAGGGGTGGGGTGGAGGGGGGGAGCGGAACCGGTAATAACAATGTATCAAATGACAGAAACCTTGCACACAATTCTTTTAGATATAGGCAGCCAGTGTAGGCTAACCAGTAAGAGTGTTACGTGCTCACGTGTCGAGTACTCTTTAAAGTAGGTGAGCAGAAAAGTTCATAACTCTTTGAAGTTTATCAAGAATTTTATGAGGAATAACAAAAATTGTTACGGGTACGTTATTGTGCTGTGAGCAGTTGACTTGGTGATGACTCGCAACGAATCGTGTTCTTGATTTTTCAAGAAGGGGTGAGAGGAGTGTATTTTTGATGTGCAAATATTGCATTGTATCTGTGGATACGTGAGCAGCGGCAGTTTCTTTTGTTAAATTGTTTCTGTTGTAGATGTCGAGATTGAACAAAATTGCAGTTTGGTCGTCACTGACATGAGGCAGTGTGGTGATAACGCCCATTGCGGTGCGAATGCACAGTGTGTTTGCAACGCAGATTACTACTCCAATGGAACAGATTGCTTGCAAAGTGAGTCTGACTTTCTAGATGCTTTTCTTGCTTCACAATTTGACAACATGTTGTGTTTTTCAATGTCAGGCGTATTTGTTGGTTGGTCGGTAAATCTCTGTCTCTCACCATGTTGATCACAACCCATTAACCTCATTGGAGACGCGCCGTATACGGATACGCGGCGATTCGTCGCGTATCCGTATAGGCACGTCTCCAATGAGTTAACCCCACTGCCGTATTTCTCAAATTGTATAGGTGTTACCTAACGACTATGTACCTGTTGCAGGAGACGGATTAAACATTATAATTCAATGGTAGTGCCGGATTACCTTGGTGCCATCAGACGCCAAGCAAATCTGGCACTAACCTCGAATAAACATGGTCGATCCATCTCCTGCTGTATTGCGTCGGGGCTAAACGGTTTCTTTAACTCTGTAAGTTTGTAAGGGCGACCGTGTATGTGTCCAGGAGCATGCGCACGCCGTCTACATTGAACGTACTAAATTCGCCGAATTAATGCTACCAACAGAGCATGTCTTTTCATGCTTTAGTTGACTCAGAGTTAACGTTTCTTAATTGACGAAACTAACAAAATAAAAATGAAAATAAAAATAAAAGCACAGTTGAGCTGAATTTTTATTTCATCCCTTCGCTCTCCCAGGGCCTACGAATGAAGTACTTTTGTAGAAACAACACCCTCCCCTCTCGCCCCCCCCCCCCCCTAAAATACACACACACACACACATACACACACACACGTACGCACGCACGCACGCACACACACACACACACTCACACACATTTGCAATCATCAATTGCCATTATTCACTGTATTTTATTTTGTTTTCAGAACAGCAATTGGAAGGGAAATGCGACAGTACCATTCAGGATAAACAGCAGTGTGCTGATGCACATGCTGAGTGCACCAATGGAAAATGTGTTTGCGATCAGTCCCATTACAATGATGGACAAAGCTGTCAGAAACGTGAGTTGTTCCTTCCTCTGTCCGTGCCCACAATAATGAATGCTCTCATACACAAAGCATAGTGACAGGCAGATGTGTGGACACACTGATTTTCACATAATTAACTTGCTCATTGCCTGGAGAAGGTGAGCGCCACCTAAGTGCAATAGTAAAAACCCGCGTGGGCTCATGAGGGTCTATGCTACTTGCTGGGTCAATCTATATCTGCATTCTTAACAAGAAACGGTATTTGAGCTTTCAGTCTGAGATAGTTTCAGGGATCTTGTTCGTGATCGTTGGTAGTGAAGGGGCTGTCATAATAATAATAATAATAATAATAATAATGACTACTTATATAGCGCTTATCCTAAAAATAATAAGCTCTAAGCGCTTTTCAAATAAAGAGTGGTAGTGGTTGGGATCATAAAGCCAGAGAAACAAAGGATTCTGCAATAAACACACACACACACACACACACACAAACACACACACACACACACACAGACAAACACACATGTACATAATGACAAAGAACTGAGCTACATTGGGGTATCGAACAGGTGGCTTTCAGCTAATGTAGCTTTCATTTTAAAGGCAACATCCGCTCTTCAGTCTCGACTTTTCATCAGTTTATTCAGTTGTGTTGGGCGTGTTTTGTTGGTATCTCAACGACTGATGCGGCAAAGATGTGTGTATAACGGCAGAACAGATTACTAAAAATAAAAACGTCAACATCAGACTCCAAGCACGCTCCAGCTTACATTAGTTTCATGTGATTGGCACACAAGATGGTCAGCCACCGCTGCGGAGGCACACGCCTTTTATAACCACACATGAATTGAGATGGGATAGTATTTTTTCTCGCCCCCCTCCTCCCCCCCCCCCTCCCGCCGCCGCCCCCCCCCCCACCCCCCTTTTCTACGAATCTCACTCGAGTGATTTAAAAACCTTATCCTACTGAGTATGCCAGTAAGACTCAAGTGGGATTATGTTTTAAGACACTAGAGTGAGATTTAAGAATCTATTTTTTTACACATGTCTTGTTTGTGGTAATCCTATATAAACTGGTTTTTACCATGTGCCAGAACAGCAGCAGGGACTCTATCGTGGATTGTATTGGCACAGATCTTGACGTACTGTGTATTGTGACGTAAATGTTTTTAGTCTGTCAAACAAATATTTCTACATGATGAAGTTATAGTTAAATATTATTAAAATAATTTAATTAAATGAAGTCTATGGCTTTCTTATCTCTGACAAAAGAGATCGAGACAGGGAGCAGTTTAAGAAAAGATACTTGATTTTTATAACTAGTCCTTTGACTTCATTTAATTAAATTAATTTCATTAAATTTAATTTAACTAATTTAATTATTCGGATGCGGCTAGCCGAAAACGAGTTAAGATTCTTAAAGTCACAGGTTGCCAAGAGCTTTTATAGGGATTCAGGATGCATACCCACTTAAATAATGACCGTCTGACTGTCCCATCCAACGTGTTCGTTTGTCCGTACGACGTGATGAAAACCCGACAGTTTTCTGTAACGTAACCCTTTGACGCGAACGGACCGGTGTCTACACTGACACAGACGTCGATCTGCAACACAGTGGTCCCCATATACATTACACAATAGAGTGTTGCCGGTCAACTTGGTCCGTAAGCGTGTGTCGCAGTGGGGAAATCCAGTCAGAAAGAGCGATATCGTTGGCCAAAACTATTACAACTGAATACAGTAAACTCCTCATATAACAAATCGCCAGGGGACCCAGTTTTTCTTGATGTTATGTCCGACGTTTCTTATAAGCGAAGTAATTAACATAGAAACAGTGCTGTTGGGATCTCTGTCAT
>BTPG01000003.1:201008652-201086152 GCA_036245525.1 Semisulcospira habei | reverse complement strand
TTCTCAAATCAAAAAAATACGGTTGTGGTTGTATTACCCTACACAAAACCACAAATAATAAAAATTTCACATCAAAATAAAATCAAATCAACTACACAAAAATAATTAACTCACAGTTCCTTTAAAATGTCCCGAATGAAGATATGTTCCTTTGAACTATCCTGATCACAGACATGTCCCTTTCATTTCTCATGTACAACGAAATGTTTCTTTTAAACTATCCTGGACCCAAAATGTTCATTTAAACTGCTCTGCTCAGGTAATCTGCTCCAAAGTTCTGCGAACCCTTGATTAGACTAAAAATGAATGTCAAAGTTTACTTCTGAAACATTGTCAAATCATGGGGTACAGTTCACAGTTCATACAGTTCAAAGGTTACTGGTCCTGGGTCGAACACTGCCGGCTTACGGAATGTATGATAGTCCAAACACACCAAATTAGATTTTTCCGGTTTCTTCGCAATGACCACTAGCGATCTGGAATCTCTGACGACTCCCAAATCCGGGCGTCTCCCCTAAATTTTCTCTCAGTCTTTCTCTCGTGTTGCGAAGCATACGACATGGTTCGTCCGATGTCGGACCAAACTCACGCTGGACACTGTCTGCAGTCTCTGACTCGGGCGCAAATTCATGCACGAAAACTGTACATTGGACTCTCAGCGTCTCCTGTTTATCTATCTCCTTATTCTTCTCCTGCAGCTCCGATATCTCCTGTCTCAGAGGAGCCCCGTCTAGCTCGCTCATGTCCCTCGTTCACTTGGCTTTTCGGCGATTTGATCATTGTTGCGGCGCTCCTTTTGCTGAAGATGGTCGATGGCTGCTCGCTGTTCAACTTCCAGCCTATCTAGCTTGCGCGTCACGGTCATGTCCCCCTGGTTCTGCTGTCGCTCCAGCGTCTTGCGCTTCTCCTCCTCCGACTTGTCTCTATTCACCGTTACTGTTTGTATGTCGTCAGCCACTTTTAGAGTGATGGTATGGTGGCGCTCCTCTTCCTGACCTCTCGTAACTGCACAGGTTTCAGGTTTCCACTCTGGATCTGGATCGTCTGCGTTTCTGGCACCATCAATGTCTTCACGCACAACGCCTTCACCTCTCCTGTCAGATACGGAGTGTATCGATATTCGAAACTAAAATCGATAGTAGTGTTATTGTCGAATGACTTTGTTTAATAAAGTACTTCCGGCCCTTCCGGTCATGAAACGCAACAAGGATGGTTGTGTGTGTGTCACTGTCTGACAACTTATGTCTACTATCCATTCGATGTTAGCCCTATGCAAGCCATCTAAACATGGTGTCAGAAGTAAAAGCTTCAGTATTCTTCTAGCTAACGTTTGTGCTTTATATTGACTGTATAATGGCGAAGTGGCCTGAACAATTTGACTTTGCGCGACCAGACATGTGGCCAGAATGGCGTGACAGGTTTCTTCGTTTTCGAACGGCGACAAAGCTGCACAAAGATGACCAAGATGTGCAAATATCCGCATTAATTTATGCGATGGGGAAAGACGCAGACCGCATATACAACTCTCTTCAGTTCGAGGAACCTCAAGAAGGACAGCCAAATCCAAGAAATGTGTTTAATTCTGTGCTGGATAAATTCAACGAACATTTCATTCCGCGGCGCAATGTGATTCATGAAAGGGCTAAATTCTATGCTCGTCAACAGCAGGTTGGAGAGACAGTAGAACAATATGTGCGTACCTTACATGACATGGCTAGTACGTGTGATTTTGGCACAAAAGAAGAGGAAAGCATCAGGGACAGACTAGTAATAGGACTACTAGACACTGAAGTAAGTCAAAAGTTGCAGTTAGAAACAACGCTCAGTCTCAAGCAAGCAGTGGATGCAGCACGTCATTATGAACTGGTTAAAACACAGATCAAAGATCAGAGAACACACAGTGTCGACGCTCTTCATCACAATAGAAGACATACTTCGAAACGCGGGCGAGGTGGACGAGGAAAGATGAACTCTGGATTCAATGGTGCACGTGGAGGTGCAGCCCAGAACACGCAGCATAAGAATTGCGATGCATGTAGGAAAAGTCATCCACCAGGAAGATGCCATGCAAAAGGAAAACAGTGTAGAAAATGTGCTAAAAGAGGACATTATGCAGTAGTCTGCAGATCACGTCCCACTGTGAACGAAGTAGTGCATGAAAATGATTCCAGTGAAACCTTCAGTCTTGGTTGTATTCAAGGTACCAGTTCTGAGCCTCCCTGGAAAGTATGTTTAGACTTTTGTGGCACTCAAACGCTTTTTAAGCTGGATACCGGAGCAGATGTCTCAGTAATCACAAGAAAGCAATACAACAAACTGAAAGTAAGACCACAATTAAGGAAAACAAACGTGACCTTAAAAGGACCAGGAGGAGTGATCAAGAACGAAGGGGAATTTATGGCACAAGTGAATCGAAATGATGAACTATACAACTTTCGTTGTTTTGTTATCAATTCAGACACAGACAATCTACTAGGTAGAGACGCAGTGGCACAACTGACTCTTTTACAGCGCCTAGATGAAGTACAAATTCCAAGTACAAAGGATCCTCTCTTCGGTGAATTAGATGAAAAGCATGTGAAATGTGATCCAGTGCACATAACTTTGGCTGAAGGCCATACTCCTTACTCAGTGCATGCAGCACGGCGTGTGCCCATTCCGCTTCTACAGAAAGTGAAAGATGAACTTAAGAGACTTGAAGAAGCAAACATCATCGAAGAAATTCATGAACCAACAGACTGGACAGCACCTATCGTCCCAATACAGAAAAAGTGTGGCGGCATCAGGTTGTGTACAGACTATAAGCAATTGGACAAGGCTGTTAAAAGGGAGAGATACATGCTACCCACAATTGAGGACATTCTACACAAGATGAATGGAGCTAAGGTGTTTAGCAAGTTAGATGCCTCATCTGGATTTTTTCAATTGCCATTGGACAAGGAGTCTAGTAAACTGACAGCTTTTATTACGCCTTTTGGACGTTACGTTTACCGTAGACTGCCTCAGGGTATTACTTCAGCCCCAGAAATCTTTCAGAGAACTGTGGAGGGCTTCCTCTCAGACCATCCAAACACAGCGTGCTTCTACGACGACATAATCGTCTTCAGTGAAAATGAGAAGGCACACAAGGAACACTTAGAATCAGCAATGCAGAAACTACGTGATGTTCGACTAAAACTGAACCGAGGAAAGTGTGAATTCTACAAAAAGCAGATAAAAATCCTCGGGTTTGTCATCAGCGGAGACGGTGTGCATATCGACCAAGACAAGGCTGCCGCTATCATCAATATGGCAGAGCCAACAGATGTAGCAGAATTGCGACGCTTCATGGGGATGGTGAATTTCCTTGGTCGTCACCTTCCAAACCTGTCGACGATCATGCAGCCATTGTCTGTCTTGCTGGAGAAAAAGACAGCGTGGTCGTGGGGACCACCTCAGAAACAGGCAGTTGGAAGAATAAAGGAACTCTTGACCAGTGCACCAACATTGGTATTCTTCGATCTAGCTAAGCCTACAGTGGTCAGTGCAGACGCCAGCTCATATGGGCTAGGTGGCGTACTCCTTCAGGAGCAAGAGGACGGTACTTTAAGACCAGTGGCATATTGCAGCCGAACCTTGACACCAGCAGAAAAGAAATATGCGCAGATTGAAAAAGAGACACTCGCAGCTGTTTGGAGTTGTGAACGTTTTGAGCGCTATCTCGTCGGCTTACCAACATTCACTCTACAAACTGATCATAAACCTCTTGTCCCTCTGTTGAATACCAAAGATTTGCAAGATTCTCCTCTGAGATGTCAACGTCTACTCATGCGACTTCTTCGCTTCAACATCCAAGCAGTCTACATGCCAGGCACGCAGATGGCAGTTGCAGACGCATTGTCCAGAAGTCCTAGTAATGAAGAAAGACACAGTCAAACAGAAGAAGAAGTTACACTTCATGTGAACACAGTGAAAGCATCATGGTCTACGTCAGACAAATATCTGGAAAAGGTGAGACAGGAAACAGAAAAGGACATTTCTCTCTCCATAGCTCTAGATTACACAAGAAAAGGATGGCCAGAATATAAAGAAGATGTGAAGCTCGGAGCAAGAAATTTGTATGCTGTTAGAGCAGAACTCAGTGAGTACAATGGACTTCTTATTAAAGGAGACAGGATAGTGATTCCGCAGTCGCTACAGAAAGAAGTGATGGATAAAATTCATGAAGGACATTTGGGAATTAACAAGTGCCGAGAGCGAGCAAAACAAACTGTGTGGTGGCCGCACATCAGCAAAGAAATCAAAGAAAGAATCAGTCGCTGCCAGTTTTGTACTGAAAAACAACCCTCGCAAAGGAAAGAGCCAATGATACCATCAGATCTGCCAGATGGTCCGTTTCGACGCATGGCAGTGGACATTTGTGAATTCCAGAACTCCTATTTCCTGATATGCTTTGATTATTACAGCAGATACATTGAAATTGCACACTTACCAAACATAACCAGCAAACAAGTCATAGCAAAGCTGAAGAACATTTTTGCACGTCATGGAGTGCCAGAGACTTTGATATCGGACAATGGAACACAGTTCACGTCTAATGAATTTGCTGAATTTTCGAGAGTGGAACTTTCACCATGTGACTACAAGCCCGCATTACCCGCAGGCTAACGGTGCAGCAGAGAGAGCTGTAAGAACAGCAAAGACAATTTTGCAACAGGACGACGTATTTGCTGCTTTGCTGGCGTATCGCTCTACGCCAATTCCGGAGTTGGGTGCCAGCCCAGCAGAGTTGGCCTATGGAAGAAAAATCAGAACGACCCTCCCAACTCTATCTAGAACACTGCAGCCATGTTCTCATCCTGCACGAGACTCTCTTCCTGAAAGAGACGATGCTTTTAAACATAGGCAGAAGAATAACTTTGACCGTCATCACGGAGTCCAACCACTTCCAACGCTTCATCCAGGCGATCCAGTTTTTGTGAAATTGGATGGAGAGAAGGGATGGAAGCTGCCAGCAGAAGTGGTGGAACAAAGTGGCGAGCGTTCGTACTTGCTCAGAACACAGCAAGGTGGTGAAATTCGCCGCAACCGACGCCACCTTAACTCATTCTACCCCAACACCGAAATCCCCAAGTTTTGCCCTTGTCCTCTGAAGACTGCACTCCAGTGCAGGACACAGATCGACCATGATAGTTCAAGGGTGATGCCAGAATAGCTTGGCGCCCATAGGCGCCAAGCTATTCTGGCATCACCCTTGAACTATCATGGTCGATCCTTATCTTGCTGTGGTGTGTCTGGGGTAGAATGAGTTAAACCATGCCCAGAGACTGCCCAGCAGCTGTCATCCAAGGTGCAGATGCAGTCAACACCTCGTCGACCTGAGAGGGTGATCGACCAGCCTCCATCGCCAGCTGTGAGCCCAGCTACACCAGCTTCCCCTGGCCGACCTCCAGACGAAGGGCGACCTCCAGACGAAGGGCAACCTCCAGACGAAGGGCAACCCCCAGACGAAGGGCGACGGACGCGCTTTGGCCGATGTATTACCAGGCCATCTCGATATCGCGACTAACTTTCGATCTCGATATCGCGATATCGCGACTAACTTTCGATCTCGATATCGCGACTAACTTTCGATCTCGATTTTGCTACTATCCCTCGATTATGTAACTGTACTCTAGTTTTGGAAAAGGGGAGATGTATCGATATTCGAAACTAAAATCGATAGTAGTGTTATTGTCGAATGACTTTGTTTAATAAAGTACTTCCGGCCCTTCCGGTCATGAAACGCAACAAGGATGGTTGTGTGTGTGTCACCGTCTGACAACTTATGTCTACTATCCATTCGATGTTAGCCCTATGCAAGCCATCTAAACACGGAGTATTGAGACTGACCTTGGCAAGCGGGATAATTCTTACAGTTCCATCGGCCAAAATGAGGGTCGTCCACTCCTGTAGCTTCTGGTCTTTAGCTACTAGGTTCTCTCTCACAATAACGCCGCTACAGCCAGTGTCTCTCAGCACTCTCACTGGTATGTTGCCAACAAATCCTGACACACACGGGCATGTTCGGCACTTCATTCTCAGGCAGCGTAATGTTTGAGACTGGTAAAAATGTAGCCCCATCTACTGGGATGCGTCCATTCTTTTTGAAAGATTCAGTCAACTCCGGCCTGTCTCTAGCTTCACAGTCACTGGATTACGTCACATCATTGGCTAATACAGCAGCGGCTCTGTGTTGAGACATGGTACTGCTTCTGCCTGATATCCCGCGATCTTGGTTGGGCCTTCTGGTGTTATCGCCTCGGGGAACATCTTTAGAAGGACACCGTAATGCCTTGTGACCCCTCTTTCCACAAAGAAAACACGTCAGGCTCTTCATCGGCAAGTGTTTCGGGGTGTCTCTGACGTAGTTGATTTCTCTTGCTGGTGCAGACTCACGCTGCGACTTACTGGGTCCGAACTTCATATTGTGGGCGTCCAGGTATCTTTGAGCGAAGTCTGCCAGGGCCTTCAGAGACTGGTCCTTTTGCTCCCGGAGTCGGGCGGCCAGGTCCTTTGAACACGCGTTGAGGACTTGCTCTTTGATGATGAGGTCACACAGGTCCTGGTACTCTTTGTTTAAACCAGCCAGCTCTATCCATTTTTCCAGATAGCTTCTGATTCTCTCAATGAATAGGCCGTGTGTTTCTCCTTCTTCAGGCTTGCAGTTCCGAAATCGTCGCCTGTAACCCTCTTCAGTGAAGTCATACTGTCTCAGCAGGCCGGCTTTTATCTGCATATAATCTTCGGCTTCTTTTCTTGGCAAGCGGGTGTAAAATTCAAGCGCTTTGCCGGTTAGAAGTGCACTCAGCCTGATAGCCCAAGTCTCTTGCTTCTAGTTATTACTGCATGCGAAGCGCTCAAATCGCTCTAGGTAAGCGTCCATCTTATCTGAATTTTCAACGAAAGGTGGAAGTTTTGGCGCACGGGCTGTTTGCTCGCTGCTGGCTAAGGCTGTTGCTTCATCTACTCTCTGGCTCTGTGCCTCTATTTCCATCTGCTTTAGATGAATCTCGTGTTGACGCTGCCTCTCCGCCTCTTCTCGCTGTTTCTCTGCCTCTTCTCGCTCCTCTTCTCGTTGTTTCTCTGCCTCTCTTCGTTGTTTCTCTGCTTCTTCTGCTTGGATTTCAATTTTCCTGATTTCACGTTCCTTAGCTCTTTCTTCTCTCTCCAATCTCTCCCTTTCTTCTCTCTCTCTCTCTCTTTCGTATCTTTTCTTCTTTCTCCTCTCTCTCCAGCCTCTCCTTTTCTTCTCTCTCTCGTTTCTTTTCTTCTCTCTCTCTCTCTCTCTCTCTCTCTCTCTCTCTCTCTCTCTCTCTCTCTCTCTCTCTCTCTCTCTCTCTCTCTCTCTCTCTCTCTCTCTCTCTCTCTCTCTAATCTCTCCTTCTCTCTCTCCTTTACAAACTCGAGGAGTTGAGGAGTTGAGCTCCTTCGAGTCCACATTCCTTTTCAATTTTTAGGAATGTCTCCATCTCCGATATCGCCATCTCTGCTTTTCACTGCTGGCTGTTTTCTCCTGCTACCCTTTCCACTGAGCCAACTGAAGAAGTCCCGTCGGAGGTGCCAAAATGTTACGTGGTTGATCGTGGTCGTAGTATGATATCACACCAGACAGCACGCACGTAAGGTTATTTTAAGAAACTTCATTCAGCTGCAACCCGTCACACGTGGCTTAAGGTTGTAGACAATACTGGAGTAACAGTTCCAACAATATTTTATTACAGCGATGCGGTCTCCACGAAATGCGTTCACAAAAGCACCTACACTTATACAATGTCTTCTCAGCAAAATGTCCACACTTTGACACAATGCGTCTCTCATATAATATAATAGACTCTTCGGGACTCAACTCCGTGTGTCAAAAGATAATCAGTTCCGTACTACGCGTGAACGAAAGTGAAACTTACTGAAAAGGTACGTGATTCGTAATATTGATAGCTCAAATAAATATCGGATCGTTTCCTACGATTTTTGCATGCACGCTCTCACAGAACAACACAACCACAATCGTAACAGTCCAATAAAAACACTTTAAACAAACTGGAGCTGTAAAATAGATCAGAGCTCCGGAACTTGCATGATGAGTGCCTGTGAAGACACCACAAGCAGAACAGTTGTGATACGAACTGATCAGTTGTTCTCGGAAACAAAGATCTCATTTATTGCGGAAGGTGTAAATGTAGGAAAGCTAGCCTAGCGTTACAGTATTGTGTAGTTTGTGCAAGAGGTTTTTTTTAAAAATACGATACGACACAGCGCTGTACATAAATAGATTCCAGCATTACAGCTAGCACCCCAACCCGCAATCTTACACTGGATCCGCATCTGTTCTTTCACAGCATGTATTTTGTGACTGTAAAGGACCGTCAAGACAATCATTTATACAAGTATAATGTATTTAAGTGAGTATTTTGAGAACAATAGCGTACTTATGATCTGGATCCGGTGATTTTTATTATTATTATTATTATTATTATTATTATTATTATTATTATTATTATTATTATTATTATTATTATTATTATTATTATTAACATTAGTAGTGGTCGTAGTGGTGGAGTTAGTAGTTTCTTTCAAAAAATTCAATTAGAGGGTAACAAAATGCAACAGACGTGTTACAAAACTGTAAAATATCTGACCAGATTTTCCTGGGCACGTGTTGTACATATTTTAACTGGAAGGTAATGTGAACTCTATTTTAGTTTTCTTAATCTTAGAGTGTATTTTGTGATTTGTATCATTTAATATGATACATTAAACTCGTATTTCAGTTTACTTATAAGCCTTCAATCGCAATTTTGTGAGCAGCTTAATATTTACGGTAGTTGTTCACTTCAAGACACCAATCAGGTCAAGATGGCCCCATTAGTCAATGACCTAGATTGTAAATTCTTTATTGTTTGTTATTTTCTGATAACAAAATCAAATAATGTTATTTGGAACAATAATTTATGACATGTACATTGTTTTAGTTTCAATCATTTCTATAATTGTTTAAATCTGTCTAATGAAAAAGATGGTAGATATTCCACTTTGATGAAGTGGACCATATCCATCCGCTTCTGTGGCGACTTGAGCTTCATAAAGTAAATGTTCATTACACCAATAAAAACATAGCCTGTATACAACAAACAGACACATTTCAAGACATATTGTGGATATTAAACCGCGCAGACGAAAATGTATATAAAATGTAAGACACGATGACCTAATAAATTAAGTTGTTCCAATTTACTCTTGTTATCAGGTACTGGTTACATCGCTAGTAATTTCTAGTATGTAGGAATGAAACAAACATTAGTTTATGTAATTTGCTTATGGTTTCATTATTAAAAACCAGTAATATTTCAGCAGCCAGAAAATTATTAAAAGATTGCAGTGACCTACCTTCGAAACCGACCACACCCATTTCCGTTTGAGTGACACAGTGGGTCCCAGACTCAAATAAATCACTGATATCGAAAGTGCAATATAAAACACGGAGTTTGTTTCTAGCAAGATGTAGAGGATACTCTCAAGTATCCATCCTAAGGCCCCTCCCCCCCTTCCCCAACCCCTCCTCCCCCCCCCCCCCCACTACGCATGCAAATCAGCTTCTGAGACATAATCAAGTAAGCAGCGACCAAATGGCGCATGTATGAATACAGAAAACTAATGTGTGTCGTTTGCCTCGCAGTCATGATACTTTTGATATCAACTTGTGACATTGACCTAGATCCTGTGTACGACGAGGCAGCTGTAGGTGAGCTACAAACACCGAAGAACAATTCATCTAAAATGACAACAACAACAACAAACTAGAAGGAAAAGACTGTGTTGAAGGTGGAGTAAAACGAACGGTGTGGTTCGACTTAAGTCCCGGATCAAAAAGAAAGATGTCATATGGCTGACACGGATGAACTATGCCTGACCAGAATTATCCCCGATCACATTGAAGCGATGAAAGTACCGGCAGTAATGTGTTATTCAATTCAATTCAATTCAATATATTTATTGTCCCGAAAGGGATATTCTTGTTACAGCTCACAGCTGTATACGGCACCGCTAAATACCGGGACATTCATCGCTTCCATGGAATCCGAAAAGGCACTGACAACTCAGTTAATAGCGCGCACGCGCGCACACACACATACACACACACACACACACACACACACACACACACGCGCACGCACACACACACACACACACACACACACACACACACACACACACACACACACACACACACACACACACACACACTGGGTCAAGGCATGTGGAAACACACCCCTTCGAAGGGAGGAATGTCGAGGTTAAAATCTTTTTTATCAAAAACGAGATGAGGATTTCATCCCAAAGTCTTTCGTTTTGGAGGTCACATGCGTTTTTCGTTTAGGAACACTCAGAGTTGTTCATATTTTTTAGGCTCATTATGCTGATCCATTCCCTTGTTCTCTAAGCCAACCTCTGATCAAAACACACGCCGGCGCACATAAATAAAGACGGACACACGGCGCTCCTCGCCATTAGTACGCTATGTGGGCTCTTGTAGAGACAGGAATTCTGAAGAAGAAAAATAGCACGAGCAGCAAAATGACGTCACTATAAGCTTCACGTCATGGCATAGCTAGTCCCACGACGCCCTTTCACGTCACTAATCCGAAAAGCACGTAGCCTCTTCCAGGGCTGAATGTTTTGTTCCCGGCAGACTCTTCCGGGGCTGACTTTTTGATGGGAGTATATAGTGGTTAAAAAAAAAAAACGACAAAAATGAATTGATTCTTATTTTTTTTAAAGTTGAAGAGATACAATACCGGATTACGAACTCATTCGACTTCTCCCTTTAATCTAGCTGTATGCAAATGGGTAGATCATCGAAAACCGATCATGTCGTCATTGTGCATGACTTCTATTTGTGGGTGCGGGTGTGGCTGGCCAAGCCAATCCTGGAGCCAGACCCGCGAGGGCAATGGGGGGCACTGGAACGTAGCTGTGGGGAGAGTCGACACTGTCTTTCTGCGAGCTCTGGCACTGGTGATCCGTTCGCGCCGATTGTGTTCAAAGAGCGTGCAGGCTTTCCTGGAGGCGGCACGCCAGCTAGATCTGTCTTGTGCTTGTGCTTCAAGTTCCTTTACCGGGAAGACGCAGTACTTGGGGCTGTCTTTTATGCACTCTTTGAAGCGTTTCTTTGACCGTCCTTGCTTCCTGTGGCCTTTTGAGAGTGCACCATACAGGAGTTGGCGTGGCATGCGAGAATCATCCATGCGTATGACATGACCTGTCCAGCGAAGTTGTGTTTTTAAGATCAAGGCTTCAACACTCACTAACCAGCATTATCCAGGACTTTCAGGTTTGTCACCTTGTCTTGCCATTTGATGCCCATGAGTGAGCGCAGGGATCTCATGTGGAAACGTTCAAGCTGTTTGAGGTGCTTTCTATACAGCGTCCATGACTCACAGCCGTAGAGGAGGCTGGGGAGGACTACTGCCTTGTAGACTTTGATCTTGGTGGAGAGATTGACATTGTTGATATTCAACACACGAGTGTGCAGACGACCCAGGGCTTGGCTGGCTTTGCTGATGCGAGCTGCGATTTCTTTGTCGATAGTACCGTCAGAAGAGATGATGCTCCCCCAGGTACCTGAACTGGTCGACAGTCTTCAGCTCGGTGCCTTCGACATATACTTTGGGTGGGGGGGGGGGGGAGGGGTGGGGGAGGGGGCTCTTGTGCCTGGGGCTGGTTGGTGCAGGACCTCGGTCTTGTTGAGACTGATGGTGAGGCCAAACATTCGAGGGGCTTCCGAGAACCTGTTGACGATGGTCTGGAGGTCGGACTCCGTGTGCGCCATCAGCGCACAGTCATCGGCAAACAGCGCCTCAAGGATCAGTCTCTTGATGGTCTTGGTCCTGGCGTTCAGTCGACGGAGGTCAAAGAGAGAGCCGTCTAGTCTGTACTTCAAGTACACTCCCATCTCAAGGTCACGTACTGCATGGGTCAGGACACACGTGAAGAACAGGTTAAACATCACGGGAGCAAGAACAGAACCTTGTTTGACACCGTTGGAAATGTTGAAGGGTGCCGATGTGTCGCCGTTTTACTGGACAACTCCTACCATTCCATCATGGAAGAGGCGGATGATGTTGGTGAACTTCCTGGGGCAGCCGAGCTTTGCGAGGATGACCCAAAGCGCTTCTCTGTTCACGGTGTCGAATGCTTTGGTCAGATCTGTCAACCCCCACCCGGGTCTGCCCTTGGGGACTTGGTTGGGGTTAGCTACTTTTTAGTTCTACTCTGACCTGCGCAGCCTCCTGCAGAGCACCCTTGCAGACGACAAAGTCATCATCCTTGGCAACTTCAACGCCAGTGTGGGCCAAGACTCTGAAGCCTGGAAAGGAGTCCTCGGCAAGCATGGCGTTGGGAACTGCAATGACAATGGTCGCCTACTGTTGGAGCTCTGTGCAGAGCAGCAACTCGTCATCACCAACACTACTTTCCAGCAAAAGGACAGTCGAAAGACCACCTGGATGCATCCTCGCTCCAAGCACTGGCACCTTATCGACTATGTCTTAGTGCGTCAGAGGGACCGCAGTGACGTCCTCCTCACCAGAGTGATGCCCAGCGCAGAGTGCCACACTGACCACCGCCTTGTTCGCTGCAAACTCAGGCTCCGCCTCAAGCTGAAACCCAAGAAAGGGCCCCCCCCCCCTCCCCCCAAGAAAAAGCTTGATGTTGCCAGCCTTCAGCGTGACGACAAGAAAGCTGCCCTTCAGGCCGATT
Source organism: Semisulcospira habei (assembly GCA_036245525.1). Classification (NCBI taxonomy): domain Eukaryota; kingdom Metazoa; phylum Mollusca; class Gastropoda; family Semisulcospiridae; genus Semisulcospira; species Semisulcospira habei. The sequence goes on along the minus strand of BTPG01000003.1, from coordinate 201,073,375 downwards.
TACAGCGCATGCTCAAAGACACAGTTGATCCAGCAGACTCCTCCCCTGAAACACTCTGGGAACAACTGAAAACTGCTATTGTAAAATCCTCTGTGGAAGTCTTGGGCTTTGCTAGAAAGAGGAACATAGACTGGTTTGACGAAAACGACGTAGAGATCCAGGAACTTCTAGCAAAAAAAACAGCCGCCCACCAGGCCCACCTAGCCCAGCCTTCCTGCCCTGTGAAGAAGTCTGCCTTCCGCCTCATCTGCAGCAGTCTCCAGCTCAAGCTTAGAGAGCTCCAGAACGAGTGGTGGTCCAGACTCGCACAGAGGACCCAGCTCTGCGCTGACAACGGTGCCTACAGGGGCTTCTACGAAGCACTGAAAGCAGTGTATGGCCCTAGGCACCTGGTACAAAGTCCCCTGCGAAGTGCTGATGGACAGGCACTCCTCACAGATAATACCTCCATCTTGAACCGCTGGTCGGAATACTTTCAGGACCTCTTCGGCGCTGAGCGCATTGTTCAAGAAACAGTCATCCTCCAAATCCCACACCTTCCACTAAAGTTTGAATTGGACGAACCGCCCGCCGCCGAAGAGACCCTCACAGCCATCCACCAGCTCAAGAGTGGCAAAGCAGCAGGCATTGACGGAATCCCGCCAGAGATCTGGAAACATGGAGGCCCAGCACTGCACAACAAGCTCCACGACCTCTTTCTCTGCTGCTGGGGAAAAAAAAACACTACCAAAGGATCTCCGTGATGCAGTCATCATCACCCTGTACAAGAACAAAGGAGAGAAGTCTGCCTGCTCTAATTATCGTGGAATTACCCTGCTGTCCATTGCCGGGAAAATTCTCGCAAGGTTGCTCCTGAATCGGCTGGTACCTGCCATCGCTGAAGACCACCTCCCAGAGGGCCAATGTGGCTTCAGAGCCAACAGGAGTACCACCGACATGGTCTTTGTGCTGAGACAGCTTCAGGAGAAGTGCCGCGAGCAGAACAAAGGGCTGTACGTAACGTTTGTCGACCTAACAAAAGCGTTTGACACTGTGAGCAGGCAAGGTATGTGGCAGATCCTGGAGCGACTAGGTTGTCCCCCAAAGTTCCTCAACATGATCGTCCAGCTCCACGAGGACCAGCAAGGCCAGGTCAGACTAAACAGTGACCTCTCAGAACCATTCCCCATTCGCAACGGCGTGAAGCAAGGCTGCGTGCTGGCACCGACCCTCTTCACCATCTTCTTCAGCATGATGTTGAAGCAGGCCACAGTGGACCTCGACGATGACGAGGCAGTGTACATCTCGATGGCAGCCTGTTCAACCTCAGACGACTGCAGGCCCACACGAAAACCCTAGACCAACTGATTCGTGAGCTGCTCTTTGCTGATGACGCTGCCCTCGTTGCACACACAGAGAGAGCTTTGCAGCGCATTACGTCCTGCTTCGCAGATGCCGCCCAGCTCTTTGGACTTGAGGTCAGTCTGAAAAAGACAGAGGTCCTTCATCAGCCGGCACCCAAGGAAGAGCATCGCCCTCCCCACATCACCATCGGCGAGTCCGAACTGAAGTCTGTACACCAGTTCACCTACCTTGGCTGCATCATCACGTCAGACGCCAAGCTGGACAAGGAGCTGGACAACAGGCTGGCAAAAGCGAACAGTGCTTTCGGGCGACTATTCAAGCGGGTGTGGCACAATCAACAGCTGAGAAAAGGCACCAAGATCAGCGTGTACAGAGCTGTCGTCCTCACCACCCTGATGTACGGTTCCGAGTCCTGGGCCCTCTACCGCAGCCAACTACGACTCCTCGAACGCTTTCACCAGCGCTGCCTGCGTACCATCCTCAGCATTCACTGGAGTGACTATGTCACCAACGTCGAGGTCCTTGAACAGGCGGAAACTGTGAGCATCGAGGCTTTGCTGCTGCGGACACAGCTTCGCTGGGCGGGGCACGTCTCCAGGATGGAGGATCATCGCCTACCCAAGATCACTCTGTTCGGCGAGCTCGCCACTGGACACCGAGACAGAGGGGCACCAAAGAAGAGATACAAAGACGGTCTCAAGAAGTCACTTAGTGCCTGCCAAATCGACCACCGTCAGTGGTCTTCGCTTGCTGCGGACCGTGACACCTGGCGCTCCACCATTCACAAGGCAGCCGTCTCCTTTGAGGACTCTCGCAGAGCTAACCTTAAGGACAAGTGGCTCAGAAGAATAAACAGAGTTGTCGTAACTCAGAACCCTGACCAGACCTTCCCCTGCAGCCACTGCGGTCGAACCTGCCTGTCCCGGATTGGCCTCCGCAGCCACGAAAATGCCTGCAGACGACGTAGCAAGCCCTATAGAATCTTCGTTCGCGAAGTCAAGCCAAAGAAGAAGAGTTCCCAGGGTCACTCTGGTCAGCCCCACAGGGTGGGTTTTCTCCTGTATTCTCGGGCATGTGTTTCTGTCTATCCTTGGTCCATTCACCTGTATTTTTCTTTTTTAAACTCTCCCTGCTGTCTGCGCTGCCTGTAGCTCTTGATATTGGATGTGTGTTGCTAAATGGTCTTAGCTTTATTTAGGCCCCATGTCGTAGGTTTATTTAACGTATTGGACCGGCTGGCGACATACATTCAATATTCTGTTTAATTTTGTGGGTTGTTTTTTTCACAAGCAGTGCAGGCACGTATTGAGAAAGCCTTGTTGCTGTCAGGACATTAAGCAATGTACAATCAATCAATCAGATCTATCAAGACAGCGTGGAGTTCCATGTGCTGCTCAAAGCATTTCTCCTGGACCTGTCTCACAGAGAAGACCATGTCGACTGTGCTGCGGCCAGGTCTGAAGCCACACTGAGCCTCTGGGAGTGCTTCCTCAGATACAGGCTGATCAGGCGGTTGAGGATGACTCTCGCGAGGATCTTGCCAGCAATGGACAAGAGTGAGATCCCTCGGTAATTGGCACAGTCTGCTTTTCTGCCCTTGTTCTTGAACAGGGAGACGATTGTAGTATCTCTAAATTCCTGTGGCATGTTCTCCTCTGACCAGATGCATGTCAGAATGTTCAGGAAGGCATCAAGGGTCTCTGGTCCAGTTGCTTTGAAGAGCTCTGCGGGTATGCCGTCAATGCCTGCAGTCTTGCCGGATATAGTCTGGTTGATCGCTTTCTTGACCTCGTCCAGGGTAGGCGGGAGGTCAGGGTCATCCAGTGTCGGCTTTTGGGGAATCATGTCCAGGGCCGCGGGGTCGACAGTGGAAGGCAGGTTCAGCAGATTTGAGAAGTATTTTCTCCAGCGCTCAGTGATGCTGCCTTTGTCCTTCAGCAAGGTGAAGCCGTCGGATGAAAAGAGAGGGGTTGTGCTGGGTCTGGCAGGGCCGTAGACAGCTTTCATTGCGCTGAAAAACTCCTTGGAGTTGTTGGATTCAGCAAAGTGTTCAAGTTCTTTTCCCTTGCTGTCCCGCCAGGTGTCCTGTATGTTGCGGAGCTCTCTCTGGGCTTTTCTCTGGAGATGTTTGAAGCGGACTTTCTTGGACAAGGAGTTGATGTCGTTCTGCCACTCGATGAAAGCACTGCGCTTATGCTCCAGTAGCTTGTTGATCTCTTCATTGTTCTCATCTCATCATTGCTGTATGCAAAGTATATAGTAAAAATAACAAACAGGATGGGATGAACCATAAACTACAACGTCCCTTCTATATGAGAGCTGTCCTCGCTGTCAATGGTCCCTACCTTTTGTCTTTGACCTAATTCTGATGTTGAATTATCTCCTATTGAAAAATTCCTCGCAGATCTGCCAGTGCGTCAGTGAGTTCTATACTGGGCGCAGGACATATGCGTCATTGATTTGTCAAACGTCATTTGTCATAACGTAAGTTTTAGTTATTACGTATTTTTATATTTTACGTGATATGAGTTTTACTTTTGCTTCATAGGCTTGAGAAACTGGTGACAAAACTAGAACTTCTCGGTACAATTTCAGTCTTGCTATAATTTGTATGAAAGCAGATTGACTTTACCTAGCTACATGATATACTAAGTACACGGGTCACCTGCATGCTCTTCCGACAGCGCGTCGATGTGTGTGTGTGTGTGTGTTAGTGCATGCGTGCGCGCGCTCTCCAAACATCTCCAAGGGGCAAATATCCTCATGTGCCTGGAGGGCGCATGAGGATCTATTCCTGCTGGAGATGCGCGCATGTTTGTGTGAGAGAGAACTTCGAGAGAGCCGTGCGCGAGAGAGAGAATGACATCATATTTAGAGTATTATGTCAGTGTCTGCGTGGTGAGGGAGTTAGTTGCCTCTTTTACGTCACCGCCACTGACTGACTTTCTCTAGAAGTAAAGGTTTTTTAGTGTTTTAATTCTTTTCTGAAAAAAAATAATTTTTACTAAAGAAGTTGAAAGGATACAAAGCTGGCTAACGAACTCATCTAATGTCTTTCTTCAAACTAGCTATATCCAAAAGTGCAAGTAAATATGACAAAAATTACGGACTCTAATCTGAGTCAACCGACGGTTGTTTATATCTTCAATGAGACATTCAATTACAATATGCTCAAAGGGTCTCTTAGCCAGCCACTTAAGAAAGTATTCGCCAAGTTTCAAACTTGTGTGTTCAGAAATATCAGAGATTCTCTTGTTTACATACATACGCACACACAAACATACATACGCACATTGTGTGTGTGTGTGTGTGTGTGTGTGTGTGTGTGTGTGTGTGTGTGTGTGTGTGTGTATGTGTGTGTGTGTGTGTGTGTGTGTGTGTGTGTGTGTGTGTGTGTGTGTGTGTGTGTGTGTGTGTACCCACTCCATAAAATTCCCCCCTTCTTTGAAACACGTACTGATATATTGTATAACAAGCAAATTAACACTCATGAGCTTGCTCGATATGCTTTCCTTTCCATTATCCCTTGCTGACCAGAAAGACTCAATCTTGATGATTGCCTGTCCGCAATGCAAAAACTCTACATATGCGCATACTGTCACATTAGAAAGCTCCTTATACTCACTAGTAATGAAACACTTCTCAGTGTGTACCCACGCTCGAAATTACTTTCCCATACACACTCATAACCGGAGAATAGACAGCAGCGAACACACGAATCGAATCGCCATACTATTGAGATTGATGACACTGATGTCCGCTAGTGATAGTGAGAACCTTAGAAAAAGACAAAATAAACAAACCTGCTGGCATTTTCCGTCATTATCCATGTTCTAATTACAAGTAGACTTCACTCAACAACACGTACGATTATAGAAAGCACTGATGTCTACACAGTCAAAAGAAATCTCCGCGCTGAGTCAGTCAACCGTCCAATACGTGGCACACAACAGGGTCACCATTTGGACAGAGACAAACACATCGGAAGTATCACACCCAGGTTCATAAATAGACATAGTTACGAATGTCTGTGGTCGCACCTAAGGCAGCTTGTCCGCTTGTTTTCTCCAACATCGGAGGCGTGCAAGAAGTATTTGCGTGATGAAACATGTTCAGCAGAGTCAGATTTGCTGGGTTCTGTATGTTTGAAGCATAAATTTGGTGTTGGACGGTAAACATGTAAACTTTACGTCATGTCACCTCCTTTGCATCATTTCAGAAAAGTCTGACGAACTCCAGATTATGCGGGCCTTAGATTATGACGTTTAAGAGTTTTGTGGTGACGTGATTGTTCTAGTACGTGTAGTCCACACAGTGCCAGTATCAAGATGGGATGAACCATAACCCACAAAGTCCCTTCTATATGAGAGCTGTCCTCGCTGTCAAGGGTCTCTACCTTTTGTCTTTGACCTGATTGTGATGTTGAATTATCTCCTATTTAAAAAGTCTCGCAGATCTGCCAATGCGTCAGTAAGTTCTATAAGGGGCGCAGGACATACGCGTCATTGATTTGTCAAACGTTATTTGTCATGACTTTGGTATCAGTTTCAGCCCACTTAATCAAATTTCAAATACAAACGATTTTGAATTTCCAAAAACTACAGTAGCTCGCTTGAGCTTGCCCTTAGCACCACGTGAATGTTCTGTGTTTATGTACAGTGTGTGAGTGAATCCGCGTGATTCACGTGATCGTGCTTGTTGGGTTCAGTTCGCGGCGGCGCTTTGAGCCGATTTTCAATTGGGATAAAGCGCCTATTTAATGCGCTTATTATTATTATTATTATTATGACGTAAGTTTTAGTTTTTACATAATTTTATATTTTAAGTGATATGAGTTCACTTTCACTTCATAGGCTTGAGAAACTGGTGACAAAACTAGAACTTCACGGTACAATTTCAGTCATGCTATAATTTGTATGAAAGCAGGTTGACTTTACCTAGCTACATGGTATACTAAGTACACGGGTCACTTGCATGCTCTTCCGAAAGCGCGTCGATGTGTGTGTGCGTGTTAGTGCGTGCGCGCTCGCGCTTCAAACATCTCCAAGAGGCATAGATCCTCTTGCGCCCTCCGGGCGCATGAGGATCTATTCCTCCTGGAGATGCGCGCATGTTTGCGTATGAGAGAGAGAGAGAGAGAGAGAGAGAGAGAGAGAGAGAGAGAGAGAGAGAGAGAGAGAGAGAGAGAGAGAGAGAGAGAGAGACAGAGAGAGACAGAGAGAGAGAGAGAGAGAGAGAGAGAGAGAGAGAGAGAGAGAGAGAGAGAGAGAGAGAGAGCGAAAGAGAGAGAGAATAACGTCATATTTAGAGTATTGTCAATGTCTGCGTGGTGACGGAGTTGCCTCTTTTACGTCACCGCCAGTGTCTGACTTTCTCTAGAAGTAAAGGTTTTATAGTGTTTTAATTCTTTTCTGAAAAGAATTAATTTCTACTAAGTAGTTGAAGGGATAAAAAGCTGGCAAACAAACTCATCCAATGCTTTCCTCCAAACTAGCTCTATCCAAAAGTTCAAGTAAATATAACAAATATTACGGACTCTAATCTGGGTCAACCGACTTCCTATGAACGGTTGTTTATGTCTTCAATGAGACATTCAATTACAATATGTTCGGAAGCACTCTTATCCACCCACTTAAGAAAGTATTTCGCCAAGTTTCAAGCTTGTGTGAATAGAAATATCGGAGATGCTCTTGCTTACATCTCTCTCTCTTGGCTTGACTTCGCGAACGAAGATTTTATAGGAGTTGCCCACGACGTCTGCAGGCTTGTTCGTGGCTGCGGAGGCCAATCCGAGACAGGCAGGTTCGACCGCAGTGGCTGCAGGGGAAGGTATGGCCAGGGTTCTGAGCTGCGGCATCTCTGTTTTTTCTCCTGAGCCGCTTGTCCTTAAGGCTAGCTCTGTGAGAGTCCTCAAAGGAGACAGCTGCCTTGTAAATGGTGGAGCGCCAGGTGTCACGGTCCGCAGCAAGCGAAGACCACTGGTGGTGGTCGATTTGGCAGGCACTAAGTGACTTCTTGAGACAGTCTTTGTATCTCTTCTTTGGTGCCCCTCTGTCACGGTGTCCAGTAGCAAGCTCGCCGAACAGGGTGATCTTTGGTAGGCGATGATCCTCCATCCTGGAGACATGCCCCGCCCAGCGGAGCTGTGTCCGCAGCAGCAAAGCCTCGATGCTCACAGTTTCAGCCCGTTCAAGGACCTCGACGTTGGTGACATAGTCACTCCAGTGAATGCCCAGGATGGTACGCAGGCAGCGCTGGTGGAAGCGTTCGAGGAGTCGTAGTTGGCTGCGGTAGAGGGCCCAGGACTCGGAACCATACAGCAGGGTGGTGAGGACCACAGCTCTGTACACGCTGATCTTGGTGCCTGTTTTCAGCTGCTGATTGTGCCACACCCGCTTGAAAAGTCGCCCGAAAGCGCTGTTCGCTTTTGCCAGCCTGCTGTCAAGCTCCTTGTCCAGCTTGGCGTCCGACGTGATAATGCAGCCAAGGTAAGTAAACTGGTGCACTGACTTTAGTTCAGACTCGCCGATGGTGATGTGAGGAGGGCGGTACACTGTCTTGGGTGCCGGCTGATGGAGGACCTCTGTCTTTTTAAGACTGACCTCGAGTCCAAAGAGCTGGGCAGCATCTGCGAAGCAAGACGTGATGCGCTGCAGGGCTCTCTCTGTGTGTGCAACGAGGGCAGCATCATCAGCAAAAAGCAGCTCGCGAATCAGTTGGTCTAGGGTTTTCGTGTGGGCCTGCAGTCGTCTGAGGTTAAACAGGCTGCCATCGAGACGATACCTGATGTACACTGCATCGTCATCATCGAGGTCCACTGTTCTTGCTTACATACATACGCACATACATACATACATACATACATACATACATACATACATACATACATACATACATACATACACACATACATACATACATACATACATTCATGCATGCATACATACATAGATACATACATACAAACATACGCACACACCGCGCTTCGCGCCAAATGTACGTACAGCAGCGAGGTAAACGTAACTAGACGTGACGTAATTTTTATCTTGTTACTTCAATTGTTAGAGGTTTAGCCTGCCCGCCTTTGACATCATGGACATGCTATTAAATTCGCTCCACCGTGACCCGTCCTAAAAAGTCCCTTATATAAATCGAAGGGACTCTAAAAACGTGAAAATATCCAGCAAAAGTCTACACAGCCTAATGAACCTGGGCGTAAATCTACCCAGTGTGAATGTGTGCTGTCGCTATTCCATTGAGATATTTTTTATTTGAGTAAATTCAAGCCTTTGTCGATTTATGCTGGGTGGGATGATGCTGTGAAGATTCACGCTGAGTTTATTTAGTTCTAAAAATAAATGGAAAATGAGAGGAACACATTTGCACTGTGTAGATGTATGCCTGGGTAGATTTGTGCTGATTACATTTCCGTTAGTAGTGTCAAGCTGGGAAGACTTATGTCCAAATACAGCGAAATTGACCACTTCAGCACCAATGGCGGTAATCGGAAGGACTCTGGTAAAGTTTTGTTTTGGATTGTGTACATACATTATATTGAGCAACATTTTGCTTGATATAGTGCCGATAAACACACAGGTGTGATTACTTGACCCGATCAAAATGTCCTTGTCGTACCGACTCGGACATTTTGATTCGGGTCTCGTAATCACATCTTCCTGTTATTCCCACTATATCAAGCAAAATGCTGCTCAATATAATATAATATTAGGTAGATGTGATTACGAGACCCGAATCAAAATGTCGTAGTCGCAAGACAAGGCCATTTGAATCGGGTCAAGTAATCACATCTGTCGATTATCGGCACTATAGCAAGCAAAATGTTGCTCAATATCATTTATGTACCCAGTCCAAAACAAAATGTGCCTGGCGTCATTCATTTTGCGGCTGATTGCGGTGTTCAGACAAAATACATGAATGGCAAATGACTGCATATCACTGTCGATTAAGCGCGTTGATTTCGTCTGACTATGTAGACATCAGTGTATTATATAACCGTGCGCGTTACTTAGTAAATATTACTTGTAACTAGATCACGCATAAGTGCGAAAAATGCCAGCAGGATTGTTTATTTAGTTCTTTTCTCAGGTTGTCGATATCGCCCGCAGACATCTCGTCAATTTCACTTGACAGTCCAGCGACTCGCACGTTTCCTGGCGTCTTTTCTCCGTTCGTGCGTGCGATATGATATAAATTTCGAGCTTTCATACACACCAAGAAGTATTTCTTTACTGCTACACGTAAGGAGATTGTTATTGTTGCAGTGTGAGCATATTTCGCGTTTCCGTTTTGAAAATGCAAGTATCATCAAGATCGAGTCTTCTTGGCGCGCAAGGGATTTTGGGAAGGAAAGTATATCGAGCAAGTTCATGAATATTAATTTGCTTGTTATACAATATATCAGTACATGCATGTATCAAAGAAGGAAAAACTTTATGGAGTGGGTATATATATTCTTTAATTTTAAACAAAGGCGTCGCCCAAAGCACAAAATGCACTCAATCAGATTACCTGCAAGGGGCTTAATTTTTCATTTCAGTTCTGAGAATGCTCTGCTGTGCTAATGCCATTTAATTCCAGGCTGGTAAGCTTGCATTGTGTCATCAGGACATCAGCTGCCCTTCTTGTGACTGCATCGCTCACTAGATCTAGAAAGAGAGGGTAGTGGGAGAGAAGGAATGGCAGACCTATCGTTTTGAGCCTTCCACTGAACACATACTGCATAAAGCAATAGGAACTACCCCCAGGCGCCCCGTAATCCGCTGGAGAATATCCAGTCCTTCGCCCCCCCCCCCTCCCCCTGAGAGGGGAGGCTAGTGCATGAATATTCCCAAACAGATATTGAACCTGCTGGATAGATTTAGGTTTTTGCCGCCTACGACCGGTTTCGCCCCAAAAGGGGGAGGGGGGGGAGGGGCTCGTCAGGTAGGCATACGGCGTAACCAGACAAATTGCGTTGTGTTTGCAGGTAGTTTCTCCAGAAGCAACTAACAGAATTGTTTAAATTTTCACATCTGCTCAGTATTAGATTAGAAGATGTGTCTTGTACCAAAGCCGAGGTCCTACGGTCAAGGTCAAGGTCAAGGTCACAGTAGATATATAAAGGGTTTGTACACTAAAGGTAATATCACAAAAAGACGGCTCCTTTCATTTAAATTGTTGTTAAAGTAAAGGTACCTCGAAGAAAGCTGCGCAAAGGAAAATTATCTGACATTCCGAGTGGAAAGGCCGGGGCAGCCATATGTGTTTTCAGTGCTTCCTTTTTTGTCTGTGCGATATCTCTGGAACCAATCGATTTTCGTCAAGTTTTAGTATTTGGTAGCCTTTAATGTGAGAAATAGTCATAAGCAAAATCGGAGTTGATTCTTTTAAGCGTTAGGTTCTCGTGCGGATAGTGAATCTATGTAATGGGCCAGTGGTCATCTGTCCGTCCTTCGTCCGTCGTAAATTTCAACGCTGACATTTTCTCGGAGACTGTTCAATCCACACTCTTCAAACTTGGGCCAATGATTTAATGGTGTGCTAAGACCGCTCTACACATACCAAATTCAGTGACCTCATTCAAGGCCAAATTCACAGGGGGTTAGACAACAGATTAGACAAATACACATTTTAACCAATAATTGCTTTTCTCAAATACTGTTAACGGAGTAACGGAGGGGGTGGGGGAGGGGCGGAGACAGGGGCTCACTTGCTTCAGAGAGATGCTATTCGTTACCAGTTGGGGGGGGGGGGGAGTAGAGACAAAGGCTCATGTCGCTCAGAAAGGTGCTATCCGTTGGGGGACGCTGGGTGGTGGGGGTGGGGGTGGGGGGTGAGAGGGCAAGGAAAAGATTCTGGATTCGGTATAGGTCTTTTTTTCAACTCCGTAACCATTTTCGGGGGTTTGCTCACGTCAGCAGAAGCACGAAAGGGCACACATTTTGCACCCATCATTTCAGGTCAGTGCTCACTGAAGGGCACACCTTCTTTACACCTTATGGATGCTAGCTTCAGTCGTACAGACATGAATCTGCTATGATTACAAAAGAAGAAAAAGATGCAGTCGTTGTTTGACCAATGTTCTGGTCGGCTGAGAAGATAGGTAAGAGTGGACTGGAAAAGATAAGTGGTCTGGGACGGTAGCACTCATTTCTTGGTCAAGATATTCTTGTCTTTCGTCAAGTCTATATTTTCTCATTTGACGGATACGCGTCTATGTCATAGAAAGTACTCGATGGACAGGCAAACCTTCAGGGTAGCAAGTCTCATTAAATAAAGTCTGAGTTGAATATCTGGTGTTGTTTGCCATCGTTGTGTCATATATTCAGCTGTAAGAAAAGTTTGTTGATTGAGATGGGGAAGGTTTTGGTTGCTCCTCCTCGTTTTCTCTGCTGTATTCTGTCTGACAGTATCTTAAAGTGTTTGTCTAAATAAATTAAAAGCAACCGAATTTCTTTGTTATTTAATGTGATTTTCTTTTATCGAGAGTAAGAAACTGACAAAAAGAGTAAAACTTAAATAATAATAATAATAATAATAATAATAATAATAATAATAATAATAATAATAATAATAATAATAATAATAATAATAATAATAATATATATTAATATGTGTCTTCGTGTCGTTTGCTTTATTCACAAGTACGTTACGACCAGAGAAACATACAACACAATAAAAACATTATTTTTTTCATTGTAGTCAAAGCCAAACGAGTACGCATTCTGCAAAATTTCGTCTGCTAACTGGCAAAGAGTTGTCGTTCTTGTTGTCGACTAAAACGGTTATTCAAAGAAACCCTCGAGCATATTTGTCCAAGAAAAATTCCAGTGCAACTCTAAAGTATTGCAGTAAATATGGCGTGCATGTCAGTAGGACTAGACTTGTCAAAGCTGTAATTTAGGTCAAAATAAATTATACTCAACGAGGAGCGCGTGAACTTTAGTCTGGAAATCGACTACACACAGTAACAATTAAACTGTGGGTCCAGATAATCAATTCTATCAAGCAGTGTTAGTTTATAATGCTAAAACGTTTGTTACCTATCATTAATCATAAACATTTGTGTACTTGCGCAATGTTTTCTGCAAGTCACAAGCAAAATGTGCGTCATCGTTGACGAAAGAAGCTTCTACCGCGGGCGCCATTGTGAAGTCGTGTTCGCGCGTTGGGGTGTCAGTTTCAAAGCCACTGCGCAAATCCAATAAAGTCCTTTACAAGATTTGATCGTCCGTGTCAGATGCTATATCGATTGAAAGTTTTTTTAATAAGCTTTTCATCGGTAGCTGGCGCATGTGAGCGTGATCATTCCGCCCAGATAACATATCTCATGAGTAAACAATTGAAAATTTTCACGTCAAAATCTAATGCAGTTTTCTCTTGAATTCAAACATGCGCTAGGCAGCGTGACAAAGGGCAGTAAAAGCTCTTTTCAACGATACGAAATATAACGCTGTGCGTTCTATCTCGGATTTGCGCACGCGGTTTTTCTAACACCACTGTAGCGAAGCTCTGCGCGGGGCGCAACTGACCAAATTTAGGTGTGTTTTTTACGGTTACCCCTGCTTCACATTCGACGGTGCTACAAATACACTTTTTTTTTTCAGAACAAAACAAACAAGACGGAACTGTCGTCCGGATGGTATAACAAACCAAGGGGAATTACTCAGCGCTGGACAGAACAGTTAGATCCCCTGCCCCCGCCTATCAGGCACCCATTCGCCAGCCCACAGAGAAATACGCAGGTATAGAACAAGACGATCATCTACATCCCTAATAAAGGATGCATCAGGTCTCTTATATAACCCATGTCTTTCTCCGGAACTTAGGAAGTAGGCAGGAGAAACATACATACACAAACACGAAGGTGCATTACTATATGTGGTCGGGTAAATACCCTGAATTCCCACAGTAGATGCACAGAACATTACACAACAATGTAACGATACAAATTTGCCTCGAGTTATACTGAGATACTCAAAAACCAGATAGGTGAGGCTAGCGCTGGCAGAATTGTATAACAAACCAAGGGGAATTACTCAGCGCTGGACAGAACAGTTAGATCCCCTGCCCCCGCCTATCAGGCACCCATTCGCCAGCCCACAGAGAAATACGCAGGTATAGAACAAGACGATCATCTACATCCCTAATAAAGGATGCATCAGGTCTCTTATATAACCCATGTCTTTCTCCGGAACTTAGGAAGTAGGCAGGAGAAACATACATACACAAACACGAAGGTGCATTACTATATGTGGTCGGGTAAATACCCTGAATTCCCACAGTAGATGCACAGAACATTACACAACAATGTAACGATACAAATTTGCCTCGAGTTATACTGAGATACTCACAAACCAGATAGGTGAGGCTAGCGCTGGCAGAATTGTATAACAAACCAAGGGGAATTACTCAGCGCTGGACAGAACAGTTAGATCCCCTGCCCCCGCCTATCAGGCACCCATTCGCCAGCCCACAGAGAAATACGCAGGTATAGAACAAGACGATCATCTACATCCCTAATAAAGGATGCATCAGGTCTCTTATATAACCCATGTCTTTCTCCGGAACTTAGGAAGTAGGCAATATACAATTATACAATTCTGCCAGCGCTAGCCTCACCTATCTGGTTTGTGAGTATCTCAGTATAACTTTCGCCCCAAAGGGGGGGTGGGGGCTCATCAGGTAGCCATACGGCGTAACCTGAATTCATTCATTTAATCATTTTATTGTCCCTCTGGCACAAATGTGATCGGGGACAACGTAACCTGAATTCATTCATTCATTCATTCATTAGCTCCATTTTTTTTTTTTTTTTTTTTTTTTTTTTTTTGTCCCACTGGCACTATACAGTGATCGGGGACTAACGTAACCTGAAATTGCAAACACAACGCATGTACTAGAAGCCGCCTCCAAAATTTACTGGTACCACCGCCAGCACAGCGCGGATTGCATCCCTAAAGCTTTATGAGTTGTTGCAGTGGAAGAAGACAGACTAATTTTGAAAAGGCAACACCTAGGCAATTTTGTGGTGCAATTATTCTTTACTTATAACAAAGGCGTCGCCCAAAGCCAAAACAAAAATGCACTCAATCTGATTAGCTTCAAGGGACGTAATTTTTCATTCAATTCTGAGAATACTGTGCTAATGCCATGGAATTCCAGGCTGGTAAGCTTGCATTGTGTAATCAGGACATCAGCTGCCCTTTTTGTGACTGCATCGCTTACTAGATCGTTTGAGCCTTCCACTGAACACCTACTACATAAAGCAGTAGAGACTACCCCCAGGCGCCCCGCCATCCACTGGAGAATATCCAGTCCTCCCACCAGGGGGGGGGGGGGGGGGGTATGCTAGAAAATATTCCCAAACAGAGTAGATTGAGTGAGTAGATTTAAAGTTTGCTACGACCGGTTTCGCCCCAAGGTGGGGGGGGGTGCTCTTCAGGTAGGTATACGGCGTAACCTGAAATTACAAACACAACGCATGTACTAGAAGCCGCCTCCAGAATTTATTGGTAGCACCGCCAGCGAAACCGGTCGTAGGCGGCAAAAAGATCTAGTAAGCGATGCTACGTTTGCTCGAAATTTCTTTCCCATACACACACATAAACGGAGAATAGACAGCAATGAACACACGAATCGAATCGCCATGCTAATGAGATTGACGACACTGATGTCCGCTAGTGATAGTGACAATCTTAGAAAAGGGCTAAATAAACCTGCTACATTTTGCCTCAGTTTCCGTCCAGTCGACCCTCACGTCAGTCAGTGGTAGGCCACAAGAAACCGTTGAGGTCGCTTCCGTTCCGTTACGCCTCTGCCGTTGTAAAGAACGGTACTCTATCTTCAATGTTCACCGACGGTTAGTCACGTCAGCAAGTTCCAACCCGCTCTGTAGACGTGCAGATAGAGTTCCGGAAAGTCACCACCAGCCAGCGATCGGCCACAGGTACCGTCAAGGCTATCTCCGCTCCAAATTCGCTCTGCTCAGTTTTACTCTGATCGCTGCTCTAGCCAACCTGATCTTCCCTCTTCAATTCCGTGTCCTGCTCTGCGCGGTTTTGCACCGGTCCTGGCCCTCTGCGTAGCAACACCCATCTCTAGGCTGCGACGTCAAACCCAAAATTGGTCTCATTAAATCTCAGACATGACGTCGCCTTCACGTGCAATCTGACGGCGATAACTTGAGAGCTTAAGCAATAATCTATGAGCGCGTTCTGTTACAGTGCAGCAGTACCTCTTGCTCTGTTATACAATCCTAATTGCATCCTCAGTTTGAGGCAGGCATCTGGCTGACATATGATCTACTCAGCTGTGGGAAAGCATCCAATCACTGCTGATCTGGGTAACAACCCAGTCCCTCAGCCAGCCATAGAATATTATTGCCCCTTCATTGAAAGGGGCTCATGAAGCGCATTACCTCTTTCTGTGTCACACCATCATCATTGCATCCTCATATGTAGCAGCCATTTAGGAGTACGATTGTAGACTCCGATCAGAAAGCGAAAACTCTCAACCTGTTGATCGGATGAAAGAGTCGTTTGAGTGCGGCGATGGACTTGACATATAAACCACTGACACTATAATTAAATAATAATTACGGTATTTATAATGCGTTTATCTTATAATAATTATAACTCTAAGCGCGCACTCACAACTCGCGCACGCATGCGCACGCTTTAGACAATGACTCACGTACCACAAATACATTACGACAGTCAGCTTGGGGTGGGGAGTGTGGTGATATAGTGCTAGAACTGTTGAAAGAGGTGAGTTTTGAGGGCGGACTGGAAGGAGGAGAGTGAGTGTTTCTGACGAAGAGAGAGTGGGAGAGTGTTCCAGGTGGATGGACTGTAGACGGAGAAGGAGCGGGGGCCGAAAGTGATGAGTTTGGTGCGGGGGATGTGGAGGCGGAGAGGGTCGGAGGCGGAGCGGAGGAGCGGGAAGGAGTGAAGGGGTGAAGTAAGTTGTAGAATATAGGTAGGAGCGTAGTTGTTCAGGGATTTGTAGCAGAGAGACAGAATCTTGTATTGGATGCGTTGGGGGATGGGGAGCCAGTGAAGGAGTTTGAGCAGGGGAGTGATGTGGTCGGATGTTTTCTTTCTGAGGACGAGGCGGGCAGCATTGTTCTGGATGCGCTGGAGAGTGAAAGTGGTGGAGTGAGGGAGGCCGGAAAGGAGAGAGTTGCAGTAGTCGATGCGAGATAAGATGAGAGAGACAGCAAGTTTGGTTGCAGCTTCGGTGGGGAGGTATTTTCTGATCTGACTGATGCGACGGAGGTGGAAATGGCATGCCTGGGCCGTGGCGGAGACGAAGCTGATCATGGAAAGAGAGGAATCGAGGATAACGCCGAGGTTCTTGGCAGAGTCATAGAGGGAGATGGGGTGCTGTCGAGTTGAAGGTGGAGCGAGAGAGGGAGCTGGAAAAGTTTCTGGCGAGTGCCTACCAGGAAGGCTTCCGTTTTGTCGTCGTTCAGTTTAAGCTTGTTTGCTGTCATCCAGTTTTTCACGTCTTCGTAGCAGTCAGCCGTGCGAGTCAGTAGTGACTGAGTGTTGTCGAGTTTGTATTTGTCTAGTAGTTGTGAAACGTCAGCGTAGAGGTGGTGGTGTATGTGATGAGACTGGATGATGATGGACAGGGAAGAGGTGTAGAGTGTGAAAAGGACAGGGCCCAGGACGGACCCCTGTGGAACTCCGCAGGAGAGCCTGACTGGGTTGGAGGAGACGCCGTCGATGGTGACGGACTGCTGTCTGTCGGAGAGGTAGGAGAGGAACCAGGAGTGAGCAGAGTCAGTGATGCCGAAGGAGTGGTGAAGGCGGTGGTGGAGGATAGGGTGGTCTATAGTGTCGAAGGCGGCAGAGAGATCGAGTAGCGTAAGAAGGAAGATGTTGCCAGAGTCGTTGGAGAGGAGCAGGTCGTTTAGGATATGTAGAAGGGCTGTTTCAGTGCTGTGATGTTTGCGATAGGCAGACTGGAAGGGACTGAGGAGGTTGTTGTCGGCGAGGTGGAGGTTGAGCTGGTTGAGAAGAAGCTTGGACAGGAAAGAGAGATTGGAGACTGGGCGATAGTTCTTGAGATCGTTTGGGTCGAGGTTGTGTTTTTTGAGGAGAGGACAGACGATGGCGGACTTGAAGATAGGGGGGACGGTGCCATTCTCTAGAGATGTGTTGATGATGTCGGTAATGACGAGCAGAAGTTTTGGAAGGCCGTCCCGGTAGAGAGAAGCTGGGAGGGGTCTAGTTCGCAGGTTTTGAAAGGCATGGACTTTATGGTCTTGAGGACTTCATCCTGAGAGACGGGGCGGAAGGACGAGAGGGGAGTGCCGGAAAAGGGTGTGTGTGTGTGTGTGTGTGTGTGTGTGTGTGTGTGTGTGTGTGTGTGTGTGTGTGTGTGTGTGTGTGTGTGTGTGTGTGTGTGTGTGTGTGTGTGTGTGTGTGTGTGTGTGTTTGTCGCACGAGGGTGGGGGCGGGGGGGGGGGGGAGGGCCAGGAGATGGATGAGATACTGAGACGTGTGTGAGATATTTAATTTTTACCATTGTAATAATGTGGCTGAAATCGTACGCGCGCATATTTCTTTCGCTGTTTTAGCATACTGATCCCAACGAAAACAAATTTGTCGGCCAGACTGACACAAGAAAGTTTTTGAATCTTGAATAGGTGATTGCTAACCCTCCAATCCAATCGCATATTACTCTCCTAGCACCATCCTCACTCAGATTGCGTTGCTTTGTCTTTTCAGGTAGTGTTTGTGGACATGCAGCAGTGCCCATCAGAGCAGTATTGTAGTCATTGACGCGTGTCTCCAGAAGGGGGGGGGGGGAGGGGGTAAAGTGTATTGATTGTGGAACTAACTGACCCTTAAGCAATCGTCAGCCAGTGTTAGAGGTAGACAGAATGGGAGATCATGACTGATTACATGATCTGCACCTAACCATATGGAGGAGGTCATTGGGTATACATAGCAGTATTACGGTTTTCACAAATAGCTGTTATGTTCGTCAAACGGATGAATAACTGCGAGTGCCTGTTTAGTGTTGTTGTCACGAACACGATGATTGAATTGCCCATTTAAACTTGTTTTGTTAAATAGGTGGATGTTAAGGATCGAACTTACCAGCAAAGAAAACAAAGAAAGAAACACGTTTTAAGAAGACTAAGACAAATAAGTAGATATGTTTCTTCTTTCTTAAGCGTGTGATGTGTTTGTTGCTTATTTCGTCACATTCTACGCGCCTGGCAATCATCGTTTTTGGCCTTGAGTTTAAGAAATTATATGCTTGATTTTATTTGTAGGAATCGCTTAACTTGGGCATTTAAGGTGATTTTGCTGACAATGTTCATGTTGGTGGTGGTGAAAAATTATTGTCAAAGGTAACGGATGGATATGATGCTTTTAATCTTAAATGTGTAACACTGTTTTAAATTTCTTGCCTTTGTTGTTTCTGTACGTACAGGTAAACGTATGCACACAATGACCTTAAAATTTGCAGACATTCTTCTGCATGTAGAGTATTATTCTTACATATCCTGTCAGTATATAACAATACCTTTTTATTTATTCTATTTATTTATTCTATTTTCCTATTCTCTATTGGTGGCAGATCCCTGTGCAATCTTCGATTCGCAGACGACATTGACCTCATGGCAGGCAGCAATAGTGAGCTCCAAAACCTGACAGACAAACTTTCAAGTAGCGCAGGGTCTTATGGCATGGAGATCAGTACGGATAAAAGCAAAGTGATGATCAACACCACAAGCGACAGCAGCAGCAACATTCACATGAATGGCCAAAAGCTAGAAGAGGTCAATAGCTTCAAGTACTTGGGAGCCACCCTGTCCAAAGACGGTAGTTGCATAGCAGAGATCCGTATCAGGATAGGTACAGCAACATCCGCAATGGCCAGGCTGGACAGGATATGGCGAAGTAACTCCATCAGCTTCACCATCAAGTACAGGCTTTACAAGTCCCTCATAGTGTCTATTCTACTCTACGGCTGTGAGACTTGGACACTGCTTGCAGACTCAGAAAAGAAAATCCAGGCCTTTGAGAACAAGTGCCTGAGGAAGTTGCTCCGCATCTCGTACCGCGAGCACAAGACCAACGAATATGTACGGAGCATCGTCACTTCCCTGGTGGGCCCACATGAACCCCTTCTGGCAACCGTGAAACGGCGCAAGCTTGCTTGGTTTGGCCACGTGACCCGACACAACACCTTGTCCAAGACTATCCTCCAAGGCACTCTCGAAGGAAGTCGTCGGCGAGGTCGTCAGAGAAAGAGTTGGGTCGCAAACATAAAAGAATGGACCGAACTCGAGATGTCAGACTTGCTTGCCACCGCCCAAAATAGAACTCAGTGGAGAGCACTGTCTGTTGCTGCTGCCTTTCAGTCCCCCCAACGCCCAGTTCGGGCAAGGGACTGATGATGATGATTCACATAACCTATAACTTGCTGAACAGTTAATATGCTTAGCATTGAGTCCATACACAATTAATGTCACGCTGCATCAACACTAAAGCGAGTGAACGGTTCTCTGCGAAAACTAGCCAAGCGGGAAAAACACAGCCGAGTTTCATTTTGATTTTGAGACCTGTAAGCCTTCCTTTTTTGTAAATACAGTCTACGATCGTTCAAAGCCGTATTAAACAAGTCAGTATTAGTTTTCCAAACCCATAAAATGTACGACGTTTGGTTTTAATCTCAGTTGGCATAGGTCCTCGGGCCCACAACGGCCGCAGTACATCCGCGCACGGCTGTGCGCGGGCCCACTGTGGCGGTTGTGGGTCCGAAGACGTTTTGCTACTGGGGAAAGAAACTCAGGCGTCCTCTGATCTAAGCCTTCTTTACTGAAAGAAATTAGATTTTTTTTCTGTGCTAGTTTTGTCCTAGAACCGTCCACTAGCTTCTGCGCTGATTAGATGGGTATTTAATATTTTACCGGACTTGTGCATGAAAATGTCGTTTTGTTTTAACCTGACCTCTGTGTCAACAGGTCTCCCACAGAATGAAACATCCGACATCAAATGTAAGATACGTACTATTATTAATCATAGTTTGCAAGTCAATTTTTTAGTTGTCTTATTCCACATAAAAATGAAATAAAATAAAATAAAATAACAAATTTTAAAAGATGATATTAGTCATAGAATATGTTTTGCTGTATATTTGAACCAAGTATCTACGACTCACTGAAAAAGTGTAAACCCTTCGACTGCTAATGACAACACCCGCTCGGCGAAAAGAAGAGTAGTTAGACGGTCCACCCCCCACCCCCACCCCCCCCCACCCCCCCGACCCCCCACCCCCACCCCGCCCCCGAACAACATCGTGATGAATAGATCTCACACACAATTCGTAGAAATAAATGAAGAGAAACCTCTACTGATAATAACTTAGAAAAAACTGCCAAGTAGAGAAAGTAAAAGCACTGTCACGGGAGAGAACTGTGCAGTATTGGCCATTGATCGTAGACCTAGTTGGCCAAAGCACAAGAAAAGGATAGGAAATGCCGAGGCACTGCCGAAAGTGGGCTCATCTACACATTCACTGGATTTCCAGCCCCATGATGCATGGGAATTCAGATGTACGTCTCCTAGTGAACGTCGAGATTGTAACTGCCTGTGTGGACAGCTGTTCCCGTTTAGGCACCTCATCAGCACACTGTCGGTGTACTGGATGAAAACAAAGAATGCATTTGTTGGGTCCCAACCTCGGCGTCGAACTCAGCCTTGGCCAAAGTGACATATATTGCTCACAAATAGTAAGGTATATTAACATTTCAGCTTGAATTACTAAAAGTTCTCAGAATCGGTATTATCACGGGTATATCAGTGATTAGCCATCCCACAGGCCTACAGTTTCACATGACATATAGTGCTCACAAAAAAACTAAAGGATATATTACTTTTAGCGTTAATTATTTAAATGTCTCAAAAAGTTTAAACATTAGTCAGACGCTAAAGGTGACTGCAGTTTGCAGATGTAAGGTGTTTTTCGACATTTTTGTAATTCAAGCTGAAATTATGATTCCCCCTTACATTTTGTGAGCACTATATGTCGCATCAGTGTTGTGAAATTGTAGGCCAATGTGATGGTTAATTACTGATATAACCGTTATTATACCCATTCTGAGAACTGTTAGTAATTCAAGCTGAAAAGTTAATGTACCTTTCTATTTTTGAGCATTATATGTCACTCTGGCCGAGGTTGGGGCGACGCCGAGGTTGGGACTGCATTCATTGCTTCCAGTCACTTGCTTAATCAACCCTCTCTTTCATATATGTTTCATGCTTTGACCGACTAGATCTATGACTATGACCATTGGTTAAATATATGCACATTTCTCTACCCTCACAGTGCGTTTACTTGGTAGATCGTAGATTTTTGTGAATCCAGTGCCTGCGTTGATGACGATGATAATATGTACAGGACGCGGTTTTTAGTACAAGATTATGAACCTCTTCACTTCCAATAAAAATGAACACCACGCTAACGCAAGAGGTATAGATCCTCATGAGCCCCCGCAACTGCAGAGGCTCATGAGAATCTATGCCTCTTGCTGAAACCACTTTGCTAAAAACACTTGCCGAAATCACTTTGTATCCATCATTCATGGGACGGCATGAGCTCTTTCGCGTTAAATTGACAAAGATTTCAGACGTACTGTGTGCGTACAGTGGCAGTGAAGGGGTTAATGAGGAAACTGTATGCCTTGTTATTATGTGTTCTGTGTGATGTGCATGCATGCCTTGTTTAACAGACTACAGCATCATTGGTGCGCTTAGCGCTGTTCTGCTCGTCTTCATATACGTCGTCGTTTTTGATTTGGTTCGTCGTCGGATCCACTCGCATACGCGCAAAGACAAAATAAGGTCTCTCTCTCTCTCTCTCTCTCTCTCTCTCTCTCTCTCTCTCTCTCTCTCTCTCTCTCTCTCTCTCTCTCTCTCTCTCTCTCTCTCTCTCTCTCTCTCTCTCTCTCTCTCTCATTCTCTCTCTCTTAATTTGTTCACTCATGCCCAGCAAGTGTGGTCGAACGCCAGGGAACAATCTAGTAGTACCCAGACATCATTAGACTTTTACAAGTTCTGGGGCAAAACTATGGAACTCACTTCCTGCAAACATTAAGCAGGCCCATCTTTGAGAATGTTACAAAACACTTTATTTTGATCGTGAAAACCTGCTGTAGTTTCAATAATTATCGTCTTTTATGAAACTTGTACTAACAAGACATACTTTTCTTCTAATGCCACGCTCTTTAGTATTTAGAAAGGGGTATCATGAACACCATAAGTCCTTTCTCTAACATTCATTAATATAGCGTGTAATTTGTGTGTGAGCGTACGAGCGTGCCTGTGTGCACTATTAACCCATAAGGATGTGACGCCCTACACGATGTGGATTTACCATGATGTTTCGGGGGTGGTGTCAGAATGGCTTGGAATCTAGATGCGCTTAGCTATTCTGGCACTACTGTTGAGCTTTCTTGGTCCATCTCCAAAACTGTAATGTAGACCGTAGATTTGATAATCTTGTGCTCCGGACTTAATGAGTTAAATTGGTATGTTTATTGCTTTCCATGTCAATGCATCTTTACGTATTTTTTTTATGTATTTGTGCGCATACATGTGTGTACGTGTGTGTGTGTGTGTGTGTGTGTGTGTGTGTGTGTGTGTGTGTGTGTGTGTGTGTGTGTGTGTGTGTGTGTGTGTGTGTGTGTGTGTGTGTGTATGTGTGTGTGTGTGAAGTGTTTTAACTCATTCGCGGCCAGCCGCATCCGGATGTGCGGCTTATGCCTCTTACGTTTGTGGTTGTGTTATTCTGTGAGAGCATGTGTGTATTAATCGTAGGAAAAATCCGATATTTATTTGAGCTATTTGGGATACGAATCCTGTACCTTTTTCGTAGAATTCATTCTCGTTCGCACGGAGAGCGGAATTTGACTTTGTTATGATACGCTAAGATTAGTCCGGAAGTTTCTAGCAAAGTCGCACGGATAGTCGCGGTCGATTTTTATGATGCGTGGTTAATAGACCAGAACGTTCGAGCGAAGTCGGGCTCTGTCGAGTTACCTCACATGTGACGTCAAAGTGTCGTCAACATTTTGCAACTCAATATTAAAGACGCTTACAATAACAGTAGAACCTGGTAGTTCATTCTAGTAAATTCTTTTTCCTCAATATTTATGAGTTTCGGTTACGTGTTCTGTTCTGCTTGGATGTGTTTTATGCATTTGCTAGATTATTCTTGAAACATTAGGAAGCGTGTGTGTACATTGTTGTTACGTGGTGGAGTTGAAGTCGTAGTATGATAAACACACCAGACGCACACACATAAGGTTCTTTTTAATTAACCCTCATTCAGCTGCAATCCGTCACACGTGGCTTAAGGATGTAGACAATACTGGAGTAACAGTTCCAACAATATTTTAATTTAGCGATGCGATATCCACACAATGCAATTCCAAAAGGCACAATCACTGATACAAAGTCTCTTCTGCAATGTCCACACTGGCAACTCAAAACTTCTCATATGCAGCGTCTCACACAATGTGCACCCTCTACGGGCCACGTACCTACGATAAACTGCGTGTCTCTACACTGACAATTTGCAAGACAATGTACGAACCGGCTTTCCCAGCGCCCTCCTTATATATACTACCAATTTCCAGAAACATCTACGGAAATAATACAATACAACCAATCAGAACGAAATACGCAACTGAAACTCATAAATAAGAATTTTCTGGAATCACTAAAATAGGCTACAAAAATTCGGCTGCTAACTTCAGCTCTAAATCATAATGTATAATGAAGACACATAAAAGTATGGTAGCCCTATCACCACGTTAATTATTCGCTCTAGAATGTACGAGAACTTTCCTAAAACAAAAAAAAAAAAGGCTGCTTAAGGTTGTATACTATACCTACATTTTTTAATTGAAAACTGCCCTTTGTAGGGTTTTTTGAGAGCCTTGTTGAGTCTGGAGGCTATTGCCACCCTGAGAGACCCATGGTCCCGGGCATATTTGTAAGTTTGAGCCCTTTTTGTGAGGTACCCCACGCGGGAAAACACGCAAAATAGCCGATTTCAGAACACAATAAAAATTTATCGAATAGTGTGTTAAAATGATAAAGAAACATTTCGGTCACTTCATAAAGTATGTTAGTATTTTCTCGTAAAAAAAGTGTGTTCTGATAATTGGAATTCTAAGTGAAATCTAAAAAAATGTATGTTGTAAATTCGCAAATTGCCCGGATGTTATCAATAACATTACAAGTGTTTGCAATGTTGGGCAATTGCTCAGGCCCTTTTTATTCGATAAAGTCGTACTTTATGTTATAACTATCACATTGATTATGAAAAAAATATGGGGTCCCGCACAAAATTGGGCACTTTGGGTCGTTTTCGAGTGCGTATTCAATAAGTAATACAAGCGATGTCTGACTTCCGGCAGATCATATCTCCGCCGTAGCCGGCATTAGAAAGAAGGGAAAACGACTATGCCAAACTTACAAGGGAAAACCTAAGCCCAAACTGTTGCAAACTACGCCCAAACTGCTAGTCCTCGATTACTATTTGTGACAGTAAACTGGAACAAACAACAACGGCAGATACGGGATGAAAACGTTTATCTATAAGTAATTAAATGCACGAGCTATTTCTTAGTATTTTAGTTAGTGCAGTGGTAAAGTACTTTTCTTTGCCACTCAGTGACCAGGGTTCGAGTCCCGTAGATGGCGACATTTTTTTCCTGCTCACATTTGAAACCCAGACAGTTTCTACTTCGCTAAATGAAACACACTTTAAACCCAAAGCAAAACAAAAAAAAAATTAACGCGTGTTATTTTTTTATTTTTATTTTTTAAATATGCGATTATCATCACTGTGGTAATGTGAATGTTAAACCATAAACCAAACAACCGGATTCAGTTTTGGATAAAAATGCACACTGGTTACCTCGGTACATTTGTTCATTCATTTTTTTCAGCCAGGCATTGTGTGAGCATGTTTACATTCATTCAATCATTCACAGCTTCACTGATGAAAAAGCACACCAAAGAGTGTTGTCACAGACAGTTTTTTTAAATAATTTTTACTGGCATCACAAACATTAATTGATGTGAATTTGTTTTAATATACCTGCTGCAAGAAATGCTACATGCTCGTTTGGTGTCTGCGTGAAAGCAGGTCGATGAACATCTCTGGTTGAAAGATGTTTGTAAACAGATTGGTAGTGGATGTACCTATCTCTCTAGCTGAATCTCAGTTTCCCAGCAGTTTTTGGTTACAAATTATAAGGAAACAAAAACACACTACCACCGAGCCACCCAGCTCCCCCTCAAAATACAGCTTTACTGCAGAACATATTTCAACTACATGTAACATTATTCACATTTACATTGACAAAGTGCTGACTGTATACAAGCTATTTGGGAGAAAAGTGGAGCTGATGTCATTTTTAGTTGTGTGCATGCCAACGGAGACCGACACCGGCAACCACTTGCTCATGAGGTATTTATTTGGGAGCCAAATGCACAGTATATAAAAGAAGGGGGATAGGAGAGAAGGAATGACAGACTTATCATTTAGAGCCTTGCACTACATATATTATATTGCTCATATATATATATAGAGAGAGAGAGGGAGGGGGAGAGGGAGGGGGAGAGAGAGAGAGACCATGTACCATCACTGTAGTCCTGATATAATTCAACATTGCACATCCCACAACATAATAACAGTGAAATGCAGTACCAAACTACATTACACAGATACTGTGCACAATGTTGGCATGAAAATCAAACAATACTGTTACCAGTACCACACTGTGTCCAATTGCAGCACAACAAAGTGAAATGCAGTCTCAAGCCCCATAACTTGCACTGCACAATGCTGATGTCAACACAAAATACCATAACAACTGAATAACAAGGGTACAATGCACTGTGTCACCTAGTCTGCATAATATAGGCATCCACACCAAACAATACCTGTACTGCTCTTGATACAAAATGGACCATATTACACTGCAAAATACATGAGACGTGAGTGCTACGCTGGCAAAGTGTCTACAACAGAGTCTGCACCATGCTGGCCCGTAATCCAAGCAATACCATTGCTGCTCTCCAAAAACTCAACATGGTGCAGACTATCATGTCACAACTAATTGCTGCATAGCACCCTGTACACAATGTTGGCATCAGTTTACTTTATTTAATTTTGGACCCGCTGGGGCATGAAAAAAATCACAAAAGAACTTACATGAATGTGCTCAGAAATGAAATATTATCCTTATTACTACACTGTACGCATGTTCCTTAGCACAAATCACAAATGGACACGGATCATAGTCAGATCATTCTGTTTGCAGGCGTGTGTCATGTACAGTACATCTGTAAAACTTGTGAAATGAACCATGTGGTTAGCAATTCTGATACGATAAGTAAAGCCACACAGCTGAAAGTCAAAGATTGACAGTGGAAGAAAAAAACAAAACAAACACAAAGTACAGTACATATCATATGCCTATGATACCCAACCACTTAAATCTGCTGTGACAGCTGGAGGGTAATGCAAAAACTGCATGGTCAACTCACTCTTGAGAAGTATTGCGTTTTTCATTGAGCAAGTCCACATTTGCACAACATTTTAAGCTGAGGGTTTAATGACATAAATATACATCCCCACGTTTCTATATTTCCGCACATCCCCTCTTCAGAAAGGACCCGTGGGTTTTATACTCCGAGGCCACTGACCATTTTCAGAATGAGCCCTGTATATCATTTTGAATCATGCAAAGCGGAGCAGTGATAAGTTTTCTCCTTGTCTCACACCGATGCTGCACAAAATCTATCTGTACCACTGTTTCCTACCCCATACGTGTCAGCTGTGGAGTACATATTTTGAATGACTGATGTATGCCAGCATTTAGGAACTTGTCACAATAAAGACCTGTTCATATGATGAAATGTCTTCGAAAAATGAACACATTGTCAGTAAAGGGGTTTTCTTTGGATAATCAAAAACTAATACATATTAAGCTGCATTTCCAAATCGCGACATGACAGGAGAGTGACAAAAAGTAACTTTTCTGAGGGGGTCATCCAAATAAATATGCATAGGAAGGTCTTACCATCAGGTATCTCTTTACCAAGTTTAGGGTTACAGTTAGGAATACTTGAGAAAAAAAATCTTTGGGCAATATATGGCTATCTTGTACCTATTTCCCGATTTCTTGTGACCCTTGACCTTTCTGACCTTTCATGCATACGAAATTAGTATGCATGAAAAGTTCTTACCACCTTGTACCAAGTCTGGGTTTGAAGTTGTGTATACTTGAGAAAACATCTTTTTGGTCAAAATACAGATATTTTTCACCTTTTTACTGCACTACAAATTACAACATGGGTGTCAAATCGCTTTGTCACATTGTTATATGAAAACACACAAAGCACACCCCCATCACTGTACAATAGCCCCTGAACTGCTCGACTGCACGTTACAATTTTGTTGCCCCGCTGCTTCTATGTCAGGCTTATGGAAACACTCCCTCTTTATTTCTATTTTCTCGAGTTTTGTCATTGTCACTTTGTTGTCACTGCCCCACTGTTGTTGTGTCTGCAGTTGAATAGCCAGGCCTAAAGCCTGCTTGCCCTTCTCCTAATATATGGCTATGCATCAGCTCAGGCAGTAAGGCACAGGCTTTTGCTGCATTGCGAATGATGTGACTGTCCAAAACCTTGACACTGTGGCCAGCCTGGTGGATGGACATCAAAATAACAGGACGTCTGCCCTCCTACACAGGACAATCAGTTCACTTCCTTTGCCTTCTCGTCGGTTGGCCATTGCGGAGAGATGTACCCGCTGAACTTTTCATCCCTCAGCTTTCACAACCTGCAAAAGATAATTTTGTATCAAAAAAAATTCTGACATGCACATATTGCGTGCATATATGTTTGCAAGTATTTATACAAAGTACATACATGCATAATTTGACAGTAGTCAGAACATGAACAAGAAAGGCAATGTCCTTATGGTTCACGTGTATGACTAATCCACATAATATGTCTGTCCTTTTTTACCTTGGCTTGACTTCTCCAACAGGTCTCTGAAAATGTCTAAACATAAGTATAGGGCTGGATTTTGTACCAGCGAAACCTGAGTATTTTTCCAAATCCCTTCATTTTTCACACATTTGTCAACCCTCTGTGACCCTTGACCTCTGTGAGGGGCTGATTACATTAGTAGCACAGAAAAGTGTTATCATCATGCCAAATTTTATTGAAAAGTTTGCAAAAACATTGATAAAAACTACAACTCTACCCGAAACTAACTTTTGTCACCCTTATCATGTGGTATCTCCATAGCAAGTTTGAGTTTGAAGTTGAAAATACTACTTGAGATGACCTTTGAAAGGTCACAGAAATTGGTATGTTTAGAATTATTTTACCACAAAGTACCCTTGTGCCAAGTTTGAAGTCTGAGGCTTGCATAGTCTTCGAGGAAATGCCAATGTTAAAGTTGCCCACAGGTAACAGACAGTTGACGGACGACCCATTACAAACACTTACTTTTGCTATCACACTTGCGCCAAAAATTAGACGCCATTGAGCTTGAAATGACCACAAAGGGTGTATACATATATCTAGAATCAGCATCAATATTCAAAGTGTAACTTGCAGAAATTGTTTCAAACAGGACACAACGCATTGCTGTTTAGCAACTGCACACACTGGACCAAATGGGTAGTATTTAGATTTTTCTAGTCCTTTTGAATGCACTAAGTGCTTATTAAAGAAAACGACAGTATTTGGAGACTTGCCCAACCCTCTAGTTTTCAAATCAAATGCAATATGGTGCCACTTGTTGACAGCAAGTGATTTTAGCATTCGGTGTTGTTGAGAATGCTGGTACTACTACTACACCATCTTCAAAATGAAAGAAAGCATTACAGTGTGATGTGTTTATCCCAACCAGTTGTGTTTTGTTATGAACCCGATTCTATTCACAAATCAATCGGTATGCTTTACCTCGAGTCCAGGACAATAAGTGTCGCATTCTCTCACTTTAGTTGATCCGCTGGAACTGGAATTGCCTGCTTTTAGCTGTGGCCTTCTCCTGTGAGCAAACATGACCTGACTAGCTCTTGCCTCTTCTTGGTGTAGGCGTCATACTTCTGTGCTTGTTTGCAAGTATACCCTCTGGGCGTGACTCTGCAGTGAGACGTCAACAGCAGCACTGACCTGAAATGAAATACATGTGTATCGTGTTATTCGGCAGCATGGCAATTTCACTTCTGATCTTATTTCAGGGTGGGTCGGTTCCAAACTCCACAAACAGGGACTTTGTTATAGCATTATAAACAATTCGGGGCCGGTGGGGGGAGTCCCCCCCCCCCACCCACCCACCCAATTCATCCCTACATTTAGTTTACACATTACTACCTTCAAACTAATGTGAAATAAACTGTGAACACCACAAACAAGAATGGTGAAGCCTGGATCGCTCGTGTGCATTTAAAACTGATCATTTTCTTAATCTGAACTGTGTGACCTTTCCAAAAGGTGACTGAAATTTAAGTGCCATGAGGCTAAGCATATGTAAAGTGCTGGCTTATGTACAGTTGTGAATAGTATTGGAGAAAAAAATATCTTTTGTCAAAATATGGCTATTTTTTTTTAAAACCTATTTCTTGATTTCTCATGACCCTTGGCCTGAACTCAAACTGGTAGGCTAAGAGTAAGAAAGGTCTTGCCACAAAGTATCCTTCGGCTACGTTTGAAGACTGTGGATTGAATAGTCTCCGAGAAAATGCCAACATTAAAGTTTATCATGGACGACCAATGGCCCAGAACATAGCCTTACACTTGCTTCACACATGAGCCAATGAAAGAAGGCATTACAGTATGATGTGTTCATTCACACCATAGTTGTGTTGTGTTCTGCACCTGATTCTCATCACAGATCTACTGGTATGATTTACCTTGAGTCCAGGAGAATAAGTGTCACATTTCCTCACTTCACTTGAGCTGTGAGTGTGACCTTGGTCAGTTGGTGTAGACGTCATACTTCTGCACTTGTTTGCAAGTATGTATTCTGGGTGAAAGTACTGAGACTCCACAGCGAGAGGTCAACAGCAGTATTAGCCTGAAATGAAATACATGATTATTACTGTTTGTTCGGCAGCATGACAATTTCACTTTGCGTGAACTAAATGCAGGGGCAGATTATTACTTTCAAAATAAATGCGACAAAAACTGTGTAAACCACAAAGAACAAACAACAATGGCAAAGTCACGTCTGTACGCCTCATGCGCATAACTGATTCACAACCTGTGTGACCTTTCCAAACGGTAGCTGAAATAAGTGTCACAAGTGTCACGAGTCTCAACATACAGGCTTGCTTTTGTACTAGTCAAATTTGTATTTTTCACACATTCTACGGTCATCCAAAATGGTAGTCAACAAATATTAGGGTTTCAGTCAAAGTAGCGTTTTACTAGGTAACCCTTTTAATCCTGATACACCCACTGCTTGAAATAAATGTGACTATGATAGTTCAAGGGTGGTGCCAGAATCGATTGGCATCTCATCCGCCAAGCTATTCTGGCACCATCCTTGAACTAAAAAAATGCTGGACCTATCTCCTAATCTGTAATAACTAATATAGCCTTCATAAGACAGAGAATGGATGAGAAAACTAAGTTACTAAGTACTGAAAGTAAAGCAGTTACTGAGTTAGTAATGCAAAATTCTCCCTTAGCAGGACTTTATACTACACACAGTACGTTTTCCTAAATAATAAGCACTGGCACTGGTTTAATATCACTACAATGTGGACTACATTCCTTCCACGGTATTAGTAAAGGCTCTCTGAGAATGTATGGAAATGTTCTACTTCTAGGTGGTGACTGACATACATGGAATGCATGCCCCTGTCAACCCACAATAAAATGTAGTCTTCTTCATTGCAGGTAGGCTGTAAATTTCCATGCATAAAAGGACAGTTAGCTATTGGGGTTTTACGCCGTGCAGGTGACATCTCACGGCGGTGCATAAAACTTTCTTTTTTTTAACTAAGAGTTGGAAAACCAGTCAGATATGCCACTTACGTACGACATTTTTCTTTCACTACTAGTAACTCGTGTTCTAGTCACTTAGCAAACACCACCAACCTCTTTTTCTACTTTACTTTACCTTCCTGATGTTTAAAGAGATTTTGTTGTTTTCCTGGCTCCCGTTCGGTTGGCCCGTTCATTTTTTTTTCTTCTTCTGAGAAATGGTTATGCGTTACTACTGACGCTCGATGACTTGTCGCAACTTATGCAAAAGTATCTTATTTCTGAGGAAACACAACATTTTATGCATAGAAACAGTCAGCGTACACACCTATTTAAGACAGTATATATCTTTTGTCAATTATCGATAAATTGAGCTTGTTTGCAATACGACTTGCCGTACGGCGGTTTTTTTCGGTGACCTCTAGTCTCAGGTCACGGCAGACGCAAGATAGCGGTATCTAAATGCGCAGAAAAGATGCGCGAAACAGGTGTGTCCTACAACCTTAATACACGCGCACAGATAAACAAAATGTAGCGAACTGTTACGAACTGTTCCGTATTTACCGACGTCATACAAACCGAGGTAACTAGACAGTGCGACCTTTTTAGAACGTTCTGGACTAAACTAACGTATCAATGAAGTGAAAAATCATAATCATGATAGCTCAAATAAAATATCGGATCGTTTCCTACGAATAACACATGTATGCTCTCACAGGATAACACAACCACAATCGTAACATTACTCCCCTCTTTAGAATGAAATTTCACAAAAATTTCTTTTCAAATCTCAAAATACGGTTGTGGCTGTGTTAAACTGCACAGAACCCTAAACAAAATATAATTTCACATGAAAATCAAATCCAAATAATCGTCTCACAGTTCCTGTAAACTGTCTTGAGCATCGAAATGTTTCTTCAAATTATTCTGATCACAGAAATGTTCATCTAAACTGCTCTGCTCAGGTAGTCCGTTCCAAAGTTCTGTGAACCCTTGATAGATTGTAGTTTAATGTCAAAATTCTGCAAGTACATCGCCCATCTCATAATACGAGAATTCGTCAACTTTGCAGAGTTTAGATAATTCAAGGGCTGATGGTCCGTTTGGAGAACAAATGGCACGCCCAGAAGGTACAGTTCGAATCGCCTTACTCCCCAGATGATGGCTAGGCACTCCTTCTCGATGGTTGAGTAGTTTCGCTCAGCTCCGGTCAACTTTTTGCTGGCATAGCTCACTGGGTGGAGTTTTCCATTATCTTCTTGCATCAAGACTACCCCTACTCCTTCGTTGGAGGCATCTATTCTCAGAAAGAACGTTTTCAACGGGTCAGGGAGGTGTAGAACAGGCTTCTCGATTAGGATGCCTCGAACTGCCTGGAATGCTCGCTCTTCGGCCTCCTCCCACTTCACTACGTTAGGTTGTCCTTTCCTCAGCAAATCAGTCAGGGGTGCTGTGACTGCCGCAAAGTTTGGTGTGAACTCCCGGTAGTAGTTCGCCAAGCCTATAAATGAGCGAAATTGCGTCTTGGTCGTAGGTCGCGGGGCGTCCCTGATCTTCTTCACGTCGGCGTCGTGTAGCCCCTTTAAACCTTTGCTCGATTTGTGTCCAATGAAGTCTATGTTGTCTGCCCCAAGAATACACTTGCTTGGACGGATGGTGAAATTTGCATCCGACAGTCTTTGGAGCAATTCTCGGAGGGCTTTGATGTGATCCCCTCAAGTTTTGGTATGGATCAAAATGTCATCCCAGTAAAAGATCACATTCTGCATGTCTTCTAGGATCTTTTTCAGTCCTCTCTTCAATGTGGCACCACTGTTCACCATACCAAAAGGCATATTCAGGAACTCCCAATGACCGTCGGGTGTGACGAATGCGGTCTTGGTAATATCTTTTTCTGCAACCTTGATTTGCCAATACCCTTTACTTAAGTCAATTTTGGAGAAAAATCTGTCTCCACTGACTTTCTGGAACAGCTCTTCCGCTGTGGGCATAGGCTCTGGATCAAAGATTGTTAGTTTGTTGAGTCTGCGGTAGTCCACACACACCCGGTTGGATCCATCTGGTTTCTTCACAATAACAACTGGGGACGCATATGGTGACTTTGACTCTCTGATGACTTCCAGACTCAGCATTTCCTTGATATCCTTTTTCAATTCTTCCCTCGTGTTATAAGGAAGACGATAAGGTTTGCTGCGAACTGGTTCGTTTGACGTCAGGTTAACCTCGTGCTGGATGGTGTCTGTTATCCCTGGGTCAGGTGTAAACCGATGCTTGAACTCTTGAGTCAGGACGCTCAGTTCTTCTCGTTGAGTTTGGGTCAGATTCTGACCGAACTGGATATCTTCTACATCCTCCTTGTGTCGTAGTTCATTAAGGTCAAACAGATTTTCGTCGTCTAGTCTTTCGTCATCAGCAAGACATACCGATGCCGCCAGTTGTGTTTTGTCTTGACGACCTCTCTCAATATACTTTTTCAACAGATTAGCTTGGTAAGTCTTCACCTTGTTGTTGACCTTGACTCTGTAGTCGTTGATGCCAACCACCGTGTCGACAACGTAGGGTCCCTTCCACTACATCAGGAGTTTGTTGTTGTCGGTATGAAGAAGAACCAACACTTGGTCACCTGGCTGGAATCGTCGAGGTTTCGCCTTACGATAATAGTAATGCTTCCCCTTGTTCTGCGCCTTTCCCAGTTCTTCTCGAGCCATCCTGAGGGTATCTTCCAGCATCTCTCTCAGGTCGAAAACGTACTGGTAGCTGATCTTTACCTCAGGCGCGTCGATATCCTTGGTCCACAGCTCCTTCAGGATGTGCATGGGTCCCCTTACAGTTCTACCGTACAGTAATTCAAAAGGGGAAAACCCTGTCGAATCCTGAGGAACTTCACGGTATGCGAAGAGCAAGGCATTAATATATCTGTGCCACAACCTTGGCTGCTCAGCGCACAGTTTCTTCAGCATAGCCTTCAATGTTCCGTTAAACTTTTCAACCAGCCCATTACACATGGGGTGATAAGGGGTGGTAGTAAGGTGTCGGATGCTCAATAGCCGGTTGACTTCCTCCATGCAGTCGGAGACGAACTGAGTTCCCAGGTCACTCAGGATCTCTTCAGGAATCCCCAAACAGCTGAATATATCGACGAGCGCCTCTACCACTGTTGGAGTGTCGATCTTCTCCAATGGTATGACCTCAGGATAACGTGTAGCGTAGTCCACCAGAGTCAAAATATAGCGATGACCATCTTCACTTGGAGGGGATATTGGCCCAACCAGGTCCACAGCTACCCGCTTGAAAGGCATATCGATCAGTGGCATTTTCTCTAAAGGAACCTTGGGGACCTTTCCCTTGGAGATTGTCTTCTGGCATATGTCGCACGACCTGCAGAATCGGGTGACGTCGCCTCCCATATCAGGCCAGTAGAAGACGGCTCGGATCCTATCAAGCGTCTTGTTGATTCCCAAATGTCCTCCCAATATGGACTCATGGGCCAATTTCATCACCTGCATTCTCAAAGGTTCAGGAACTACTACTTGACGCACAGGTTTATCTCCATTGCTGTCGAATATCCGGTACAGGATATCTCTTCTCGCATCGAAGGTTATCTCTTTTCCCTTTCGCGTCACGGGCTCGGTTTGACCTCGAAACTTGTCAAGCATATGGTCGGCTCTCTGTAGCTCCACCAGCCTTTCCTTGTTCACCACGGCTGCTTCCGTGTTGTCCGCCACTTTAAGAGGGATGGTCTGATGACTCTTCTTTGCTTGACTTCTCGTGGTAACAGCACATGTTTCAGGTCTCCACTCTGAATCTGGATCATCTGCATTTCTGGCACCATCAATGTTTCCGATGATAAGATCGTAAACAGGGGTCTTTACGCACAACGCCTTCACCTCTCATGTCAAGTATGGGGTGTCGACACTGACTTTGGCAATGGGGATAATCCTTACAGTTCCGTCTGCCAAAATGAGGGTGGTCCACTCCTGTAGCTTCTGGTCTTCAGCTACTAGGTCCTCTCTCACGATGATGCAGCTACAACCAGTGTCTCTCAACACTCACTGATGCTTTGCCGACAAATCCTGACACCACCGGCATATTCGGCACTTCATTCTCAGGCAGCGCGATGTTTGAGACTGGTAAGAATGTAGCACCATCTCCTACTGGGATGCGTCCATTCTTTCTGAAAGATTCAATCAGCTCTGGTGTCACTCGCGTTTCTCTAGACTCAAAGTCACTGGATGACGTCACATCATTGGCTAATACATCAGCGGCTTTGTGTTGAGACGTAGTGTTGTTTCTGCTTGCTATTCCGCGATCTTGGTTGGATCATCTGATGTTGTCGCCTCGGGGAACATCTTTAAAATGACACCGTATCGCTTTGTGACCTTTCTTTCCACAGAGAAAACATGCCAGGTTCTCCATCGGCTTGTATATCGGGGTGTCTCTGACATTGTGGATTTCCTCTGCTGGTGCAGACACACACTGCGGCTTACTGGACCCGAACTTCATGTTGTGGGCGTCAAGGTATCTTTGAGCGAAGTCGGCCAGGGCCTTCAGTGACTGGTCTTTTTGCTCTCTGAGGTGGGCGGCCAGGTCCTTAGAACATGCGTTGAGGACTTGTTCTTTGATAATGAGGTCACACAAGTCCTGGTACTCTCTGTTTAAACCAGCCAGCTCTATCCATTTCTCCAGGTAGCTTCCGATTCTCTCAATGAATATGCCGGGTGTTTCTCCTTCTTCAGGCTTGCAGTTCCGAAATCGTCGCCTGTAACCCTCTTCAGTGAAGTCATACTGTCTCAGCAGGGCGGCTTTTAACTGTGTATAATCTTCGGCTTCTTCTCTTGGTAAGCGAGTATAAAATTCAAGCCCTTTGCCAGTTAGAAGTGCACTCAAGTCTCTTGTTTCCAATTGTTGCTACCTGCGAAGCGCTCGAATCGTTCTAGGTAAGCGTCCATCTTATCTGAATTCTCAACGAAAGGTGGAAGCTTTGGCGCACGGGCTGTTTGCTCTCTGCTGGCTAAGACTGTTGTTCAGAAACCCTCTGGCTCTGTGCCTCAATCTCCATCTGCTTTAGATGAATTTCATGTTCTCGCTGTTTCTCTGCTTCTTCTGCTTGAATTTCGAGTTTCCTGATTTCACGTTCCTTAACTCTTTCTTCTCTCTCCCATCTCTCTTTTTCTTCTCTCTCTCTCTCGTCTCTTTTCTTTTTTTCTCCAGTCTCTCCTTCTCTCGTTCTAATCTCTCCTTCTCTCTCTCCTTTACAAACTCGAAAGTTGAGCTCCTTCGAGTCCACATTCCTTTCCAATTTTCAGGAATGTCTCCATTTCCGATGTCGCCATCTCTGCTTTTCACTGCTGGCTGTTTTCTCCTGCTACCCTTTCCACTGAACCAATTGAAGAAGGTCCCGTCGGAGGTGCCAAAATATTACGTGGTGGAGTTGAAGTCGTAGTATGATAAACACACCAGACGCACACACGTAGAGTTCTTTTTAAATAAACCTCATTCAGCTGCAACCGGTCACACGTGGCTTAAGGATGTAGACAATACTGGAGTAACAGTTCCAACAATATTTTAATTCAGCGATGCGATATCCACACAATGCAATTCCAAAAGGTACAATCACTGATACAAAGTCTCTTCTGCAATGTCCACACTGGCAACTCAAAACTTCTCATATGCAGCGTCTCACACAACGGGCCACGTACCTACGATAAACTGCGTGTCTCTACACTGACAATTGCAAGACAATGTACGAACCGATCCAGACCAAAAAAGGTGACTGCCAAGCGTGTAATATGCAAAGAAGTACCCAACGGAGAAAGAAATACGCTTACAAAAGACGGGTACAACACAATTTATTAATATTTCGGGTAAATACCCTTTGTCAAAATAGACAAACAAACAAACAGAGAGATTAGCCGCTACTTATCTTCATTGGCAAAAGGAATGTGTGAATGCATTGTTTGGAGATCGCATCGCTGCAATAAAGTATTGTTGGAACTGTTACTCCAGTGTGGTCTAAATCCTTAAGCCACGTGTGACGGGTTGCAGCTGAGTGAAGTTTCTTTACAAGAACCCTAAGTGCGTGCGTCTGGTGTGATATCATACTACGACTACGACTACAACGTAACAATGCCGCGCATCCGGATGCGGCTGGCCGCGAATGAGTTAACCCGAAATATTAATACGTTGTGTTGTAATTGCCTTTTCTAAGCGTGTTTCTTTTTTAGTTTGGATGTTCTTTGCATTTGTACACACACACACGCCACAAACACACTCTGTAAACGTGTACATTCGGGAGCCGCAGGTATACGACCACACCGCACAAGCACACATACACAACAAAAACTCACATGCGCACACCCAAAATGTTTCCTTCATGGCCGGCTGTGACTAGTTTACTTATCATCTACAGTGTGGCGTGGGACGGTCCTCTGCAGTGTACTAGAGTGACAATGGTCCAGTTCGGGAACTACCTCAACACCCTCAAGAATGACCCTTCCCGGCCGCTTTCTCTTCAGTTTCAGGTTGGACAGTGCCCTTTTTCTGGTGTGCGCTCAGCCCCATATAAAATCACTCTCGCACTGGCTACTTAATCTAAATGCTAAATGCTTCGTAAATCTTTCTGGCTTTTCTTTTTCTTTTTTCTTTCTTGCCTCTTTTTGGAAAGTTTATGTATTTGTGTCGGTCTGTGATTTTGAACCAGACGGCGTTATATTTTGCAGAGTATTCACAGGCTCCAAAACTCTGGAACGTTAGGGTCCACTGTGATTGGATCTTTGCCGGAAAACAGGTCGAAGAACCGTTCTTCCGACGTACTCCCATGTAAGAAATGCTTTTTCTTTTGTGTTTCCATGTTAGCGTTCAACTACCTGATATCTTAATCTGCTATGTGTTCTCTGTTCCAGTTGTTCAAGTTCTGCACACACACAAAAATCCAACGCATTAGCTGTTCTTATTCTGGTCTGCGATTTTGAACATTACGGCTTCAGTCGTAATGTTCAAAATCACAGACCCGCACACAAATAGCTATCGAATATAACAGCCATATGTCCAGAATAAGACCAGCTTATATGTATTGCCTTGTTCAACCTCAAGTCTGGTGTGTCGTTAGATGGATATTATTTTTAATATATGTTTTTCTTTCGTTGCCTTTGTCAGTGTACCTATCGTATACCGATGAGTCTGACAACGCGCGTTCTTCCTTTTTTTTTTTTTTTTTTTGCCAATGAATGAAAATTTTAATAGCTGAAACTGTGTATGTCAGTGATCCACGTTGGGTCTGAACCGTTAACTCTTTCAGCCCGACGGCCGTATTTCCCAAATTTTGGAGGCGTCATCTAATGACTATGCACCAGTTGCAGGAGATGGATCGACCATGATAATTCAAAGACAGTGCCAGCTTGGCGCCGAGAGGCGCCAAGCTAATCTGGCACTAACCTTGAATTATCATGGTGGACCCATCTCCTGCTGTAGTGCTTCACGGCTGAATGGGTTGAAAACGTATCAGTCTATGTGTACTTCAAAGTTCTCTGAATGAAGGTGTGGAAAATGTATGCCTGTACATGCATTTGTCTCCTTGCCTCCAGATGATCAAACGCGTGTGAAACTGTTGGAAGTTGGTGACGGTACCAGTGACTACATTAATGCAAGTTTTGTTGAGGTAACAAAAAATATTATTACCGTTATACTGTCACATCGTTAGAGAGGTTGGCTGCATGGCGGGCTTGGATTGCTAAAATTTGCCAATACCTGTGAGTAGGCAAATTCAGCAGAGATTTTCAGCTTACCTTTGTGAGTTACAAAAGAGTTCTGCGGCAAACAAAGGAGGAAAAAAGTCTTCGTTTTACGGCATTTAAACTGTATAAGTTTTCCCTTTTTGTCCAGGACTATAGTACGACATATTAAGAACAGATTTTAAAGGCGTTTTGAACTATTAACCCTTCATGGCCTGTAGCAGTTCCCTTTAATGATCATTTTCATGTGTAGTAATAAATGTCTAGTAGTACGTCTCAAAATGTAGTGGCAGTAAACATTCACCTCAGTATTGGCACAGAACAGACGTCGCCTATATTCACTGATCGTTAATGAACATTGATGAGTTTATTATTAATTGCTTTCAAACATTAATACTTGGAAACGGATGGTAAAAGAGTTAAGTAGTTAGTTTGTTTTTAAAATTTGAGGACGAGCATAATATTAAATCCTAATCACGGCAGAGATGTTAACCCCTATCATTCGGAATACACCAGTGTGTGAAATAAGTTTGACTAAAATAGTTCAAGGGTAGTGCCAGAATAGCTTGGCGTCTCTAGGCGCCAAGCTATTCTGGCAACACCCTTGAACTACAGCCATTGGTCTATATCCGTATCTGTAAGTACTATAATGTAGCTTGCATATATCAGTGTACAAATTTGAAGCTTTTAGCCGCAGTATGATATGGGTTAAAAGAGGGCGGCTACAGGCATAGATTCTCATGAGACACAGCGTTTAAAACGCCTGGGTTCATGAAAATCTTTGCCGCTTACATCGTAATGTTGTTCTCTTTTCCGCGCTGACGCATGCACAAGAACTGAATTAGCTTCATATACTGTGTCAGTGCCCCTAACTCGTTCAGCGCCAACTGACGCAGACTGTGTTTCTGCAGTCTTCGTTGATTCAGCACCGAAACAGACTTAACTGTCCATGGAACACGTGGATTCAAAGTCATGTACGCAAGAGGTATAGGTCCTCATGAGCCCCCGCAAATGCGGGGGCTCATGAGGATCTATACCTCTTGCAGCTGGGTAATGATCCGATTTTCTCAGCACTGAACGGATTAAGTAAAATGGGAGAGCATATCGTTTCCACGAATGTTGTTTTTCAGGGTCTGCGTTCTGCTGACGAATACATCGCTACACAAGCCCCACTGCATTCCACCGTCCCTGACTTCTGGAGGATGGTGTTCCAGAGGCGGTCAGGGGTGATTGTCATGCTGACTGACCCAGTAGAGGACAGACGGGTTCGTTTCTATTCTTGTTAACCCCTTCAGTCGAGAAAAAGGTGAACACGATCCAGCTGCAAGAGGTCTACGTCCTCAAGAGACCCCGCTAGTTGCCACCATTTCAGTTGTATTCATATTCCTTTAATGACTGTGGCTATTACACATCGGATTTACGATGATTTCAAAAACGCAGCCTGCATGCACCGGCAGTGAAGGGGTTAATGAACTGAGCTCAGACACATAACATAGGATATTTTCCGTGATGT
The DNA here is from genome assembly GCA_036245525.1 of Semisulcospira habei. Lineage (NCBI taxonomy): Eukaryota > Metazoa > Mollusca > Gastropoda > Semisulcospiridae > Semisulcospira > Semisulcospira habei. The sequence goes on along the minus strand of BTPG01000003.1, from coordinate 201,032,732 downwards.
AATATAATGCGCCAAGCTACTCTGAACCTACTCTGGAATGTCATGGTCGGCCTTTACTACTGCTATGGACTTAGAAGGAAACTTTAGATGTTAGTTACTTGCAAGGCTGTTGGTTCGGCACATATATGTCTCAGATCACTGCAGGTTTAGAATCTAATTTTAAATTTATTTTAGTCCAATAGTTTTCTTTCTAGATGCAAGTATTATTATATGTATACCCCTGTTCGAGTATTAGAAGGAAAGTAAAGTTTATGTTAATGGCTGGTTGACTGTATTTCTAACGCATCTTTTCAGACCTTTCAAAACGGTGCCGGTGGCCTTCCAGAAATTGATCGGCCAAGATAGTTCAAACGTAGTTTATTACAGATTAGGTTGGTGTCAAGGCTAATCAGACACTACCTTGGCCGATGTCCCTCACCCTCTAGTGCTTTGATAATGAAATCATGTGAACAGTATTTTCCTCTTTGCAGATTTCGTGTTTCTGCCCCCAAAAAAAGTATCCACAGGGGCGGATCAGCTACTTTGGGGGAGGGAGAGGAGGTTCCAGCGTTTTTGTTTTGGACCTTCAACCTGATACAAAAGGCCTTCCCGACGTTAGGCCTTGCTTCCAGGAGCTGAAAATTCAAAAAGTGGGAAGGGAGGGGGGGGGGGGGGAGAAGGCGCGTTCGTCTTGACTCTCACCATTCGCCAAAATATCAAACAATGGGGGCAGGGGTGGGGGGATGTGAGGGGCAGTTCAAACACCCCATAAAGGGACTTTGTTATAGCATAGCATTTTAGAATATTTTGGGTCTGGAGGGGGAGTGGGGGGGTACGGAACTCGTGTAACCCCCCCCCCCACCCCCCACCCCCACCCATCCCACCCACCCCTCACCCCCCGATCCGCCCCTAATCCATATGGCTACACTTTAAGAAAATGTTCACATGACTATCCTGTGTGCAACTGTGGTATTGTCAATACGAAATTGCTATTCGTGCAGGGTAATATAGCTCGATACTGGCCAGAAGAGACGAAACCAGTCTTGGTATTCGGGAAACTGTCTGTTGAGCTGAACGCCTGCGATTCTCAGAGTCACATCACCATCCGAACCATGACTGTATCAATGGTAAATTTTATCAGATTTCTTTGACGCCCAGTCTTTTCAGTGCAAAATAGATCTATTTCTACACAATATGATATTTTCCATCTTCTTATTAATTTAAACCCTTCTGTAGTACACTGTAAGTACATTTTTGTTTCTGAAATCTTGGTTCATTCAACGACCAATAGCCAACGCCGTCCAAGAAACATAGATACAAATTGGTCTCTGCAGGAGGCATAGATTCTCATCAGCCTCCGCTGTCGCGGGTGCTTTTGAGGTCTATGTATCTTGCAGTTCGATCATGTTCACTTTTTCTCGGCAGTGAAAGGGTTAAACAGTTGTGCATTTTTTTTCTAAAGTAAAATTTCACAGACGGTTGGCCTGATCGGCATTGACGCATTCAAGGCGCGCCGCATCAATAGCTGCGAAAGTGTCGTATAGCGTTGCCGCTGTGGCGCACTTGAATGAATTAACTGAATCTGACAGCCTAGCAAAAGTTTGTTGCTTGGAAATGACACGTTTTGAACATTTACTAAATCTAAATCGTTATAGAGCGATCGGAACACGCACGAGTCGTTTTAAAAACAGTTTTTTCCCAACCGCTGTCCAGACGTTTAATGATGCAAGCAAACGCTAAACCTGACCCATCCGTCCCACTGTTTACTGTATACATGTAATGTATATACAGTATTGTCCAGCTATAAGCATAATACTTCATCTATGGTGGAAGTGACGTGTTTTTATATTACGATATGTCCTCTGTGATTTGTGCCACTGTGAAATCGTGTTATTGCCTTTACGTTTAGACCACAATAGTTTAGTATGTGAGTGAATGTGTGTGTATGTGTGTGTGTGTGTGTGTGTGTGTGTGTGTGTGTGTGTGTGTGTGTGTGTGTGTGTGTGTGTGTGTGTGTGCACGTGAGCAGCTTAACTATATTTTGATGTGTTTTATGGGTTTTTTTTTTAAGTTGCACAGCACTGAAACAATTTCCTAATGTATTATTACATGATTATGACAATCATGTTCTATCTTATCTTATCTTATCTTATCTTATCTTAATTACGACATATATGCGTAATGGCCGTCAGGCTCAAAGTCACAAACTGACACAAGTGTATTGTGTCGACTTTAACCACAAGTTTCATTATTTTGCGATTTAAACATAAAGATGTTTATTTGCTTATTTGTTTCTTTTCTTTCTCTTTTGTTTTGCATTGCATTTTCCAACATTGATGGTCAATTATGGATGATTTTTTGGGTTAATGGTTGAATGGTTTATGTCTTCATTTTTAAGTCCCTTCTATTTATAGAAGGGACTTTTTAGGATGGGAAGCAGTGGAGCAAATTTAATAGCATGTCCATGATGTCAAATGCGTGCATGCCTAATCCTCTGACAACTGAAGAAACAAGACAAAAATTACGTCGTGTCTAGTTACGTCAACGGCGCTGATGTGCGTGTGTGTATGTGTGTGTGTTTGTGTGTGTGTGTGTTTGTGTGTGTGCGCGTGTGTGTGTGTGTGTGTGTGTTTGTGTGTGTGTGTGTGCGTGCGTGCGTGTGCGTGTGTGTGTGTGTGTGTGTGTGTGTGTGTGTGTGTGTGTGTGTGTGTGTGTGTGTGTGTGTGTGTGTGTGTGTGTGTGTGTGTGTGTGTGTGTGTGTGTGTGCGTATTTATGTAAACACGAGAATCTCCGATATTGCTGTACGCACATGCTTGAAACTTGGCGTAATACTTTATTCTATCGGTGGCTAAGAGCGTGTCCTAGTATGTTGTAACGGGATGTCTCCTTGAAGACATAAAAGACTGTTATAGAAAGTCGGTTGACCCAAATAAAATTCCGTAATTTTGTCATATTTACTTGAACGTTTGGATATAGCTAGTTTGGAGAAAGACATTGGAGAGTTTGTTAGCCAGCTTTGTGCCCTCTCAACTTATTCAGTTAATTTTTTTTTCAGAAAAAAAATTAAAACAGTAACAAAACAAAAAATTGACTTCTGAAGAAAGTCAGACATTGAAAGTGACATAAAAGAAGCAACTCCGTCACCACGCAGACATTGACGCAATACTCTAAATATGACCTAATTCTCTCTCTCGCTCTCGCACGCGTTCTCTCTCACATGCGCGCATCTCCAAGAGGCATAGATCCTCATGCGTCCGGCTGGCTCATGAGGATCTATTCCGCTTGGAGATGTTTGGAGCACGCGCGCACGCACACACACACACACACACACACACACACACACACACACACACACACACATTCACCGACGAGCTTTCAGAAGAGCATGCAGGGGTACTTAGTGATATCATGTAGCTAGGTAAAGTCAACCTGATTTCACATAAATTATAGCAAGTCTAAAATCGTACCGTGAAATTCTAGTTTTGTCACCATTTTCTCAATTCTTAAAGTGAAAGTGAAACTCATATCACGTAAAATGTAAAATTACGTAAATATATTTTTTAAAAAATACTTCATGACAAATGACGTGTGACAAACCGATGACGCGTACACACTGCGCCCTTATAGAGCTCACTGACGCATTGTCATATCTTCGAAGCTTTTTTAATAGGAGATATTTCAACATCAGAATCAGGTCAAAGACGAAAGGTAGAAGAGACCCCTGACAACGATGACAGCTCTCATGTAGAAGGGACTTTGTGGGTTATGGCTCATCCCATCTTGTTTATCCTATAACGTTTTGTATTAACCCCTTCGCTGCCAGTGATCACGAATTACACGTCTGAAAAGACTTCCCATTCCCGACATTCACGTGAAAAACACAGATAAAAAAGACACAAATAAAGAACATAGGACTAACAAGACATAAACCCTCACGAGCTCCGCGACTGCGGGGGCTGGTGAAGGTTTATGTCACTTGCAGCTGTGTGGCATTGGCCTTTCCCTGGTAGTTCAGGGGTAAAAGTGGCTTTTCGCGGCGTCTATGAGGACTGGATGGATCGGCCATGGTGGTTCAAGATAGTGCCAAAGTAGTGGAAGAGTAGCTTAGCGCCTTGAGCTGTTATGGTCAATTCATCTCCCGCTGCGGTGTCTGTACTGTGTGTCTGTACAGCCTCAGAGACCCCATCTGACCGTGACCCAGTTTCACCTGCCCGGCTTGCGGAAGGAAGGCGTTACTTTGGAACCTCACATGTTTCTGGACTTTGTGCACACGGTCCGCCAGATGGCGCCGTGCAATGAAGGTCCAACCACAGTGCACTGCAGGTAAAGACATTATGACACGCATACATTTGTAGAATCATCCTAGTTTCCGATTCCCGTCATACCTCTGATCTTTTGTTCATTAACACCTAACATCTCGACAGCAAATACGACGAGGTGTATTAATTTACGGGCCATTTCTGCTTACAGCTCGTTCCTTTAACACACTTTTGGTCTGACGACTTCGTGAACTAGTAAATGTTAAACGAGGGCTGGATCATATTTGACCTAGTTATCTTCTTTAACTCACTCAGTCCTGACACACCACAGCAAGATATGGCTCGACCATCATATTTCAAGGGTGATGCCAGAATAGCTTGGCGCCTATAGGCGCCAAGCCATTCTGGCACCACCCTTGAACTATCATGGTCGATCTGTCTCCTGAATTGTAATGCAGTCCTCAAAGGACAACCCCAAAATGTGGTCATTTCGTACGTGGGACGCAATGAGTTAATTAGGTGTGCACATGTACATTGGAGATGGACGCGTTCGTAGACACAGCGATACGGATGACCTCGGGTGCGTTCACACTCTGTGACATGACCGAATCAGCGAGGGAAGACATAACTTACACTGGCGTCTGACGAGTCTTGCACATTCACTGGCGACATTTTTTCTTCGTTTTTGGGCCGGAGAACTTTGCACGCGCAGATCTCGCAAAATAAACGTCAGAACGCGACGAATTGTCACGCGTTAGTAAATAAACGGTCTCACCGCATTGTACCACGTGAGTTTAACCCTCTGAGTATCGGCAGTGATTTTTCTCGCGATGATTCCTGCAGGAATCACCGCGACAAAACCCAATACCGGCAGCCAAACGGATGACTCTCCGGTCAGATCAAAATGGCTGGAAGAGAAAAAAAAGTACCTACACCAAAGCTGAAAATGTTGATCAAACAATTAATTGAACAAGTGTGCACGTTTAACTCATTTCAGCCCGACGGCCGTATTTCCCAAATTTTGTAGGCGTCATATAATGACTATGCACCATTTGCAGGAGATGGAGCGACCATGATAATTCAAGGGCAGTGCTAGATTAGCTTGGAGCCTAAAGGCGCCAAGCTAATCTGGCAATACCCTTGAATTATCATGGTCGACCCATCTCCTGTCGGGTATCATTCGGTCAATTGTGACCTGTATGCCCTACGTATGAAACGCAGACAATGTTCTGGACCACTTTTTAGGAGTCATTTGTAAAACAGCTAATATTATTACATTAATTCTTCTTTTACGAACAAAAAAACTATCTTCTCATTAATACCATAAACACTGTCTGCATAAGCCTGCTGTTTGTCCCGGCCCAGGGGTAGGATTATAGGTCAAATTATGACCTGTAAGCCCTAGTCGTGAAAAATAGCAAGAAAATTGCAAAGTTGATTCTCTGATACGTCAAATTTTAGTCCTGCGATAGGTGACGTATAACATCGAGTCATCACTATGAACACAGCGTCGTGGAACTATTGATGCAATGACGTGAAGCTTGAAGTGACGTCATTTCGCTGCTTGAGCTATTATTCTTCTTCAGAATAGCTATGCTATGCCAGACCACGAATGGCGGGAATCGCCGTGTGTTCGTCTTTATTTCTGTGTGCCAGTATGTGTGGATCAGAGGGTGGGTTAGAGCAGAAGGAGATGGATTCCTGTCGCTACAGGAGTCCACAGAGCGTACTAATGACGGGAAGCGCCTTGTGTCCGTCTTTGTTTGTGTGCGGCGACGTGTGTGTTGATCAGGGGTTGTCTTAGAGAGGAGGGAAATAGATCAGCATAATAAACCTAAAAATATGAACAAACCTGAATGTTCCTAAAAGAAAAACGCATCTGAGCTCCAAACAATACTGTAGACTTTGGGATGAAATTGTTTTAAAGTGTACTGGCTGGCCACACTTTTGTCTGCGACTTGAGAGAATACAACTCACAGGCAATACTAGTAAATAATTTAATTCGATCACTCGATCGTTGCAGCACCGGTGTGGGTCGTACAGGCCTGTACATCGCTGTGGATATCCTGAGCCGAGCAGTGGAGACACGAAGCCTGTACAGTGAAGTGGACGTTTTCAGCACAGTGCGATTCTTGCTGTTTTGCCGACCCAACATCATACAGTCAGAGGTAACGAAAATAAACAGGAGATAGCGATGACTAGCTTACTTAGAGACTTAACTCATCCGAGACGATTGGCATCTGGATACGCGGCTTAAGCACAGGGACAGAACACGTCGTACAAGTTTAGTTTTTTATGGGGGGGGGGGTTGTTGTTGTTGTTGTTGTTGTTGTTGTTGGGTTGTTGTTGTTTTGTTTTTTTTCCAAAATCCAGACCCGCTTGTAAGATGTAGAGAAAATAGCAAGAAAGAAACACGCTTCTGGAGAACAATTACAACACAATTTAATAATTTTTCGGCATCCTGCTTTTTCAAAAGACATACAGACAAGTATTGTTTGGTTTCTATGTCCATTTTGACAAACTGTTTAACTCATTCAACACCGACACGCCACGGCAAGACATGGATCGAGCGTGATAGTTCAAGGGTTGTGCCAGAATAGCTGGGCGCCCAAAGGCGCCAAGCTATTCCGGCACAACCATTGAACTATCACGCTCGATCTGTTTCCAGAAGTGTTATACAGTCCTTTAGAGGGCAACTTCAAAATTTGCGGATTTCGGTCTTGGTGCGGAATGAATTAACACATTCTACCCCAGGACCGAAATCCCCAAATTTTGATGAGTTGCCCTCTGAAGGACATTATTACAATAGCAGAGACGATTCGAGCCTATGGGCGCCAAGCTATTCCGGCACCACCCTTCAACTATCATGTTCAGTCAATCCGTATCTTGCTGTGGTGGGTCGGGGCTGAATGAGTTAAACCAGAAAATGTAATAAACTGTGCTGTGGTAAGCCTTCCGAAGCGTGTTTCCTGCTTTGTCGATATTTTCTCTCGAATTGTTTCTTTGTCCAATGGGAACAAGCGTTATCTAAATTAGTTACTTAATTATTACGTTTACTGTCTTTTAATACTTTGAATGCCAATAAAACAGCATGACTTACATTGGCACACACACTCGTTTGATTTCTGTGCACTTTGTGGATGCGTTAACTCGTTGTGCCGGATGTACGAAATATCCACATTTTGGAGTTATCCTCTGAGGACAGAATTACAATTCAGGAGGCAGATCGACCATGAAAGTTCAAGGGTGGTGGCAGAATACCTTGGCGCCTATAGGCACCAAGCTATTCTGCCATCACCCTTGAACTATAATGGTCGAGCCATATCTTGCTGTGGTGTGTCGCGGGCAGAATGAGTTAAACACATCGTGATGATTCTAGTAAATTAATGCATTCATTTAGTAAGTAGGTGTCATTTTACTGTTGTCAAGGATCAGTACATCTTCATCCACGAGGTGCTGCGAGTGGCGATCAACAACAAACTGAAAAAACAACGGCTTGTCAGCAGATCTTTGGACATTGAGCGATTCAGTCACGCTCCGGATTTTCAACATCATGACATGCACAGGTCTGAATTTAGCGCAGACCGAGAAAGCAGCGGAGTTTCCTCGGACCGGAGTAGTAACGGGCTGGGTGTGAAATGGATCAGTGGTGGGCTTGACGTGAGTCAGATGGGTGTAGGGCTTGAACTGCGCAATATGGATGAAGGTAATGGAGAGAACCGCTTAAACAATAGACTTCTTGACAGCTACATTGACCCCCGGAGGCATGCAGCCACCGGTATTGTTGAAAGCTCCGGTGACTTTACACGCGAGGGTGTTCAAGGGTTTCTGGACGTGAGCCAAATGAACAAAGAACGTCGTGAATACCCGACGAACAATGGGTTCCCATTGCAAGCAAACGGCAGCACAGGGGGTTCGAACCAGATCTACAATGGCGCTGATTACAACCGCCTAAGCAACGGATCTGCAGTACACAGTACCGATGGCGGGTTGCACAACGGAGATAGTCGACCACGACAGCAACGAGCGGCGCCTCATTTCAGAAATACATTGCCAGTATACCACACAACAGATGACTTTGATTACCTTGTATATACTGGCAAGTACTCTCATTGAATTAGCAGTGGACTTCAATAGTATCGAATGGGTACTGGATTTCCCATGTCAGGGCATGAGGATTATCGTTTTAGGCGAAATGGAGTCTGATTCCGTTCACTGTCGGTGGGAATAAATCGTATTTCAGGACAAATAATCACCAAGTTAATCGAGCGGTGTCTTTGGAATTTTGTTAATTTAACCCTCTGAATCCCATTTAGTTCGGGGACTCAAAAGGCTAAAGAAGCAGCTTGACGTGCGCAGATGCAGGGTGGGTTTGGGTTTACAGTTCCCTGAAAAGGAGAAAGGGAATCTATTTAAAGGTCTGGCTATATAATCTATTGTGTTTCTGTCAGCCTTTACACATTATTTGTTTCACGCCTTCCATTACCATGCTTGTTTGCAATGAATATAGACAAACATAACAGCAGATTTATAATCATGTCAAAACAGAAAGTAATTCACGAACATTGCATGCGAAAGTGTCATTTGGAAATAAAATATGGCCTGTTTCTAGTATGCTAAAGTTCCAGCAGCATATATATATGAGGATCTATGCCTCCTGGAGATGCGCGCATGTTTGTGTGAGAGAGAGAGAACGCGCGCGAGATAGAAATGTGCGTCATATTTAGAGTATTGTGTCAATGTCTGCATGGTGACGGAGTTGCTTCTTTTACGTCAACGCCAGCAGTCAAGTTTTTTTTAAGTCCCTTCTATTTATAGAAGGGACCTTTTAGGACGGGTCGCGGTGGGGCGAATATAATAGCATATCCATGATGTTAAATTCTGGCAGGCCTAAACCTCTCACAATTGGAGTAACAAGATAAAAATTACGTCAAACCTCGCTGCTGAACGTACGTTTGGCGTCAAGCGCCGTATGTGCATATGTATGTATATGTATTTCTGTTGTGTAGCTAGAATAACGCGTCTTTTCGTTACATTGTTGATATAGTCCGACCTCGTTTGACCTAGAACGTTCTCGAAACGGCGCGATCTGTCTAGTGACCTCAAATATGACGTCCATGTTGTTGGGAACATTTCATAACATTGTATCGAATACGCCTAGATTTTAGTCGAAAGCTGTAGTTATTTCTAGGGGGTATCTTTTTAATGAATATTAATGAATTTTCTTTTCTGATTGGTTGTATTGTGTGAATTTGTTTAATTATTATGGAAATCTGTAATAGTATAAAAGACCGTGTTATGAAGTATATGTGTACATTGTATAAGAGACGCAGTGTGTCAAAAGTGTTAATACATTATAAGGGAGACAGTGTATCAGTGAGTAGATGCATTTGTGGATGCATTGTGCTGAGATTACATCGCTGTAATATAAAGTATGTGTGTACATTGCATAAGAGACGCAGTGTGTCAAAAGTGTTGATGCATTGTAAGGGAGACAGTGAATCAGTGAGTAGATGCATTTGTGGATGCATTGTGCTGAGATTACATCACTGCAATAAAATATTGTTGGAACTGTTACTCCAGTGTGGTCTACAACCTTGTGCCACGTGTGACGAGTTGCAGCTGAGTCAAGTTTCTTTACAAGAACCTTACGTGCGTGCGTCTGGTGCGACTCGCAATGATTGCGTCATACAACGACTACAACTGCCACGTAACATACATTATCGCAGAAATTCACCGGCGTTTAACTCATTATGTGCTTGATGTGCTAAAGACATCTCGAGATAGCTCGTTGGCAAGCTAAGAGCGCTATGACCGCCCTCAAAGGTTGCATCCACACCCCACTGTACGTACTTTGTTCTTAACCGTTTTCTGCAGATAAGATAGACTAATTGTGTTTCTAGGCGTTAGGTCTGTGTGTACGCGCGTGCAAACTGAACTGAAGCATTTCTGAGGAATAGAAACAATACTGTAGGCACGTGCCCTTGTTTCATGTATGTCTTTTTGATAACATTTTAAGTGCAACACGAAAAAGGTCACACACACACACACACACACACACACACACACACACACACACACACACACACACACACACACACACCACCACCACCACCACACAAACACACACATACACACATACACAAACGCTCTCTCTCTCTCTCTCTCTCTCTCTCGCTCTCTCTCTCTCTCTCTCTCTCTCTCTCTCTCTCTCTCTCTCTCTCTCTCTCTCTCTCTCTCTCTCTCTCTCTCTCTCTGTATGAGATGTATGAATGTATGATGATAGCAACCCGTCAGAAGTATCAGCTCAAGCCACTTTCGCTTAGCCTGGAAATCCAAGACCACACCATTACACAAGTAACTGAACATCGCCTACTTGGAGTTATTGTTGATAACCAGATGAAATGGCAATCTCACATCAATGTTGTCTGTAAAACTGTGTCCAGAAATGTGTTTATGCTATCTAAGCTAAAATATCTTATTGATGTCGACACTCGCAAACTATTTTACAATGCCCATGTCAAATACCACATCGATTATGCCTCCACGACATGGGACGGCAGCGGTGACATACACATGAAGAGGCTTAACTCCTTGCATCGCAGGGCAGTGAAGCAGATCCTGCCTGATCCAGCTCTTTCTGCTGACCAAAAATTTGAAAAACTAAAAATGCTTCCTCTTGACAAGCACCATCTCTTTAACAAAGGGGTAGTCATGTATAAAATCTGGAATGAAATCCACCCAGAATACTTGTGTAATCTCTTCACCAAGGTAGCTTCAGGCTATTCAACATCAAGGCGAAACTTCATCACACCACGCCCGAGGATCGCTTTCTCGGGCGCCTCGTTTTGGAATAAACTGCCAGCGCACATAACACACACTGGTTCACTCCCCTCTTTCAAGGAAAGCCTCTTCAAGTACCTGCTATCTAACAGCTCATTTACTGGTTCGGATATCTCCATCGCCTAAAGCCTTGATATTAACCTCCGCGCGCACGTGCGTGTATGTGGGTGTGTGCGCGCGCGCGCGTGCGTGCGTGCGTGTGTGTGTGTGTGTGTGAGCGTGCGGCGCGAGCGTGCGCGCGTGTTTCATTTCAGTGAAAGAAGGAATATTAAAGACTATCTTTTTTCTTTTTCTTTTTCTTTTTTTTTTCCGTTCACATTGTTAGTAATCACAATTGGTGCCCTCCATTTTGCCTTATCCATCTCTTTTTGAACGACTTGTTGTATTATGTGCACTTTTATGTTAGTAGCTTTGTACTTTTGTATGTTAGTAGCTTTGTACCTTTAGCAGAGTTGTACCTTTGTAGATTAGCAACGGCAAGCGTGAAAAATGGCACATGTGCTAACTGCTTCTTCCGTTCAGAAATAAAGTTTCATTTCATAAAGTTTCATTTCATAAAGTTTCATTTCATTTCATTTCTCTCTCTCTCCAACTCTGCGCCCGGTTACCAGGCACGCAAACCCCATGGCTCTGACATGACCGGAGGGCGCCCGGTCCGCTTGGCATGTCAAGGCCACGGGGTGCGACCCGCTCAAGTTAACAACTCATGCCACGAGGCGCACTAAGCGTGTTAAACATCCCACTGTGCCTGAGTGGCTGACAGATGAGATTAAAACTGCGATGGAACTAAGAGATCTATTGAAACAACAAAAGAAATTTGACGAGTACAAAAAACAGCGAAACATAGTTAAATCATTAGTACGTAAAGCACAGAGGCAGTATGCTGAAAAGGTTATTGCGGGCGGCAAAGATATACGCAGCGTGTGGCAGGTGATTAACACATTTACTAAAGGACAATCGAGCAAATCAACGAGTGTCCCCCGCACCTTACAGCTGATGTATTTAATGAACACTTTCTTAACATTGCTAAAACCCTGTCACAGACGAACACCAGTGAGCCAGGTGAATACGTATGTTCAAAACGATTGAAACAGCACAGTCAGATAAACGCTGGCAATACTTTCTCAGTTCCCCTAATGACCGTCCTTGATGTAGGAAAATCTATAATCAACATGAAAAGTAAAACATCTTGTGGTGTTGACGGTATTAGCAGTAAAATCCTGAAAATTGCGCTCCCTTATATTGTTGAATCATTAACCTTTATATATAAAACCTTTCGATTCAAAAGAGCATGTTTCCCTGTGAATTGAAAATAGCAAAAGTTACTCCTCTACCAAAAAGCAAAGATCTGAGCGACCCAAGTGAGTACAGACCTATTTCAATCTTATCAGCAGTGTCCAAATCACTTGAAAAGCATATACATAATCATTTACTTCAATTCCTGGAGGAAAACCGCCTTATTAGTACAGCACAATCAGCTTTTCGGCCTAAACATTCGTGTCAGACAGCCTTAACTCTCATAACTCACAAATGGCTGACTGCCATAAATGAGTCCAAACTTTCAGGTGTAGTATTTCTAGATCTTACAAAAGCCTTCGATCTCATTAACCACTCAATCTTACTAAAGAAGTTACCTTTATTGACTCAAATGCAGTCGCTTTTCTCTCGTCCTATCTCTTAGACAGAACGCAGAAAGTATTCTTAAATGGTAAATACTCAGCGGAAGGACTGTGACCCATGGTGTTCCTCAGGGATCCACCCTAGGACCGTTATTATTCAACATCTTTATAAATGACCTTCCACTGTCAATATCACACACCGACACAAACTGTGAACTATTTGCTGACGATACATCTTTACATGTATCTGATAAAAATGTTTCAACTGTGAGAGCTGTCCTCCAACATAGTTTAGATGAAGTGTCAACTTGGTGTGAAGAAAATCATATGATTATTAGTATTCCTAAAACGAAAAGTATGTTGGTGACGACACGCCAAAAGCATCAACGTGGTTTGCGCCCCCTTGAGCTGTCCCTTCACTCTCAGCCCATAGGGCAAGTGTCAAAACATCGTTTGTTAGGAGTGACAGTCGACGAACAGCTCAGCTGGGAGCCTCACATAGAAACTGCCTGTAAAACTATTTCAAAGAATCTCTTTTTATTATCCAAATTAAGTCGTATAGTTGACATTGATGCTCGAAAACTATTCTTTAACGCACACATCAAGACACATTGTAATTATGCTTCCAATATCTGGGACGGCTGTGGAGACATTCATTTGAAAAAAATTAATTCCCCTTACTGGCGAGGTATTAAGCTTATTCTTCCTGATTCGTCCCCTACTGATGAAAGACTGAAGGCCCTTAATATCCTACCACTCAGTAAACAACTAGAACTTAATAGATGCTTACTTGTGCAAAAAATTCTAAACGATGCGCCTTTCCCTATCTCCGTGAGCTGTTTTCCCACAGGAATAGAGAGAACACGAGGAACAGCTTACTCCATCTCCCAAAACCGAGAATCGACATCTTCAAATCTAGCATATTATTTTCCGGTGCTAAGTCATGGAATAACTTGCCCTCTCATTTAAAGTCTATTTCAAAGTTATCTATCTTCAGAGCTCGCGTCCATAAATATCTGCTGTCGATGTGAATGTTCTATCGTTCTGCTTAGTATGTTGCTCCAGCACAACAGATTGCTGCAGATTATGTAATAGTATGACTGTCTGCATTAACATGTCAGGTTCATACAAGTATATATATTATTTTAATTCTTTTTGTATTTTACTTTTCATTATTATTTTTCTCTGATGGTGAAGGGGGGAGGGGGGGGGTCTCTTTTACTTATACATGTTTATCTTTTGCTGTATCGTCTAATGTATTTTTATACGTGTAGAGTAGCAGGACAGTTTGGAAGATAGGCATTGCTATGCCTAAAACTTTTTATCCTGAATAAAAACGTTTCATCATCATCATCATCTCTCTCTCTCTCTCTCTCTCTCTCTCTCTCTCTCTCTCTCTCTCTCTCTCTCTCTCTCTCTCTCTCTCTCTCTCTCTCTCTCTCTCTCTCTCTCTCTCTCTCTCTCTGTGCTATCGGCATAAAACAATGGCCAAAATTGCATTTCCTCATACACACGATGAAATCCCACTGAAAAATCCCAAACGTACATCAACGTAACAAGATTTAATCATTCCGAAAAATATCTGTCACTCGTTCAACTGTTTAATTTCTTTATTAACATGTGTTTGTGGATTGTTTTATACGTTCTGAAACAATCACCAAACACATTAAAAAAAAATTAAGCAGTTCAACGGGTGACACATGTTTTGGAATGAGTTAAATATTGTTACGTTGATGTCCGTTTGCGATTCCTCAGTGAGATTTCATTGTGTGTATGAGGAAATGTAGTTTTGGCCGTTGTGTTACGCGGATAGGAGTTTTTTGTTTGAATATATACATAATTAAACATTGAACCTGTTGACCGGAAATCTGTTGGGATTCCACGTTGATGATCAGCTATGCTGCGAGACTTGTATAAATGTTGTTTCTAAGACTACTGATAAAACAAGTACCTGTGTTCCCCCCTCCCCCCTTTTTTTTTCTAAAAATATCTGACTGATACAAATACTCACACATATATATGTCAAACCAATATAAGGTCTGGTGTTGATTACGTCTCCACTGTTTGAGATTGTTGTAGTGCTTTTCACATGAAAAGATCTATGTATAAATAAAATTAATTTTTCTTCGTCAAATGCAATAATAACCAAATGTTTGACACTGCAGACATTAAGGAACGATACCTTACCCTAACCTTACAAAAACTTGACTTTTTCAAATATATCACGTCCTTTGCTGGACCCGATGTGTGGAACTCACTTCCCGCGCACTTCAATACCTACACATCACTCAGAAACTTAAAGACATAACTTTGTAGCTGCGTGATCAACCACGCAGATGCATTTGTATCAACATTAGTAATGGAATTTGTGTGTGTGTGTGTGTGAGTGTGTGTGTGTGTGTGTGTGTGTGTGTGTGTGTGTGTGTGTGTGTGTGTGTGTGTGTGTGTGTGTGTGTGTGTGTGTGTGTGACCTTTTTTGTGTTGCACTTAAAATGTTATCAAAAAGGCATACATGAAACAAGGGCACGTGCCTAAAGTATTGTTTCTATTCCTCAGAAATGTTTCAGTTCAGTTCTGTACTCTATCTTTTGCACGCGCGTACACACAGACCTAACGCCTAGAAACACAATTAGTCTATCTTATCTGCAGAAAACGTTTAAGAACAAAGTACGCACAGTGGGGTGTGGAAGCAACCTTTGAGGGCGGTCATAGCATCATAGTTCAATGCCTGAAAGCGACAAACTATTCTGGTACCACCCTTGAACTATCAAGGTCGATCCATGTCCTGTCAGAGCATGTCAAGGCTTAAAGTTATGCTTGTAGTTGTACTTTATATTCATATAATTGTGTTTAATAATTTTCAACATCCTGCTTCTATGTTCCAATTAGCTGTGTCTAGAATATCCGCTTTGAGACAATAAAATCTCGTGCATTTTAAAAGATATGTCTCTTTTTGATGTGTCATATTATAACTATACATATTGCTTTAAATGTGGTGGGAATCAAAATGTTTGGTGTATCGGTATTTCGCAACAGGTGCATGTCGATACAAAACCTTACTACCGATACATTCAGTACAGGTATGTTCTTCTTTTATATTAAAAAAAAAAAAAAAAAAAAACGCATTCAGCCCTGCGGCCGCCTTTATCAAATATTGGAGATATCCTCTGAGGTTTGCGTCATAGTTCGCGTGACAGATCAGCCATGATAGTTCAAGGGTCGTGTCAGAATAGATTGGCGCTAGAAGGCGACAAGCTATTCTGGTACTACCCTTGAACTATCAAGGTCGATCCATGTCCTGTCACAGCATGTCAAGGTTTAAAGTTATTCTCCCCAGGTTCAGCATCTGAACACAGTCAGAAAACGGTATGCAACAGATACTGCTGACAGTATGATGTACTGGTCCTTTGTGTACTAACTTAGAGCTTTATGATGTAAATACAATGCCAAATGTCGAAATTCATCGTTTGGTGGGTGTGTTGTTTTTGTACCCGAGAGCGCAAATTATCGTCTGCATCGGCCTCGTTTTGAATTTGTGCATATTTTCTAGCCTACGTCACAAGGCAGAACCCGGTCAATACTGCAGACGAGGTCATCGGTGTGGGTACACACATGTCAGTGTACACTCATGTACTGATGTTCTCCGGCATCCCTTTGAAATAATTTTCCACGAGAATGTAAAATAACCCTTCCATTCTCTCTATGCTGTCAAAATCAATGCGGGTTCCGCTTGACCTGCTACCCTGACCCTGAGTAACGATAGTGTTGCGTGCGTGGCTTGTTCGACTCGGTGACAAAAAAGTGTCACGACCAGCGATGTCAGTGCCGCAATTTTGACACACACCGTAGTTTTGAGATCCTTGCAGCATAACATCTGATGAACTAGCTTGTAACTTTTGGATAAAACAGGTTTAAAATCTTGCAAAATCAGAAGAGATAAATTCTACTGAGGATCATGATATTCTGAAAATCACTAGCGCTCGCGGAACTAGGAAGATTGACAAAGACCGTAGCCGGATTACTTACTGATTCACATAGCAAGAAAGCGACAAATTCCGGATGGGCGGTCAAGCCAAGATCTATATTCCCTTGTCTGATGTCAATTATACTTAGGGGTATCTTGTCTCTCTTTCTCTTTCTTCTCTTCAACTCCGAGTCTGTCATTGTCGGCCGGCGCGAGTCGACTGATGCTTTCTTTTTTTCTTCGCTGGTTCATCCGCCATCTTGTCTCTGGCTGGTTATAATTATGCAGATGACCTAAGGTCATATAGAATAGTTATAACGTCAGCTACCATCGCCTGTCAGAAGCAATCTTTTCACTGGGTCCAGTCACAAGACTCCTGTGGCCTCTTTTCGCTTTGAACGGACGAAAGAAACCATTTGGTGTGACAATAAGGTGGTGACTGTGTACGTGGGTGTGTATACTGAATTCCAGTAAAAGCTTTTTGCGAACTGAAGCATTAAAAAATGTCTGTCGTGCCCCTTTAAAGGTTTTTTAAAAAAATATTATCCATCGCGTCACTTAGCAACGCCCTTAAGAGTAAATAATACGAAACAGTCACTGCGTGAATAGATATCAGTCTATTTTCCAAGTTCATTTTGTCATTTTAACCCCTTCACTTGCCGAGAAGAAGTGAACACGATCCGACTGCAAGAGGCATAGATCCTCATGAGCCCCAGGGAATGCGGAGGCTTATGATGATCTATGCCTCTTGTTGAGACGAATTTGTATCAATGCTTCTTGTACGGTTTTGGTTTTTCGGTTCGTGAATGAAAGAAAGATTTCAGAAACAACGTACTGTGGCATGGAAAGGGTTAAGTTCAAGTTCTTCATTTACGTTGTCCAAAAAAAGACAAGACCAGAGAGAATCGGGTTTATTCATTAGTTTATTACTATAAGTGTGCAACGCCTATCGAAAAAGTCGACGCATAGTGTAAGGGGCGACGGGCATTTGAACAGGTATTTTCCAAGTATCTATTTTAAGACAGGGTGTCGAGATCTCACTGGTAAAAAGTACCGCACGAGCCAGATACACCCAAAAATCTTTTACGTAATAAAAATGTTCGTCATATGACGCATTGGCATGTAAACGTCATGTAATGTTCTAAGCATGGAATGGTGAAAGAATACTTTTGTTGTGCAGTGCAGGAGTTTGCGTGGTGTGTGTGTATGTGTGTTGATGGGGAGGGGGGAAGGGGGTTAGGGGAGGAGGGGGAGCAAATGGCTGCATGAGATGACAAAAGAAAAAGGTACGATTTTTATCTTTATTCTGCACCTGCACTGATTTAACAAAGCAAACAAAAAATCCTGCTCAACACCGATCATTTTCAGACAGATGAACCTTTACCGTCCATGTGCCTTTAACACACCGTCCCTCTTCGTCTTCGATCCTTTTTTTTTTCGGAAAAAAATCAAGCAGCATACAATGACCGCATTTTTCGCTATGTTGCATACTGTCTGATTACATCACCTTGCCTAAAGGCCCCGCTACACGAGCCCGGTTTTGAGGCCGATTCCCGATCAGTTTTCGAATCGGTAAGTGATCGGGCCGGATTAAAAAACGTGTGCAGTGCCACACTGACATTTCTCGACTTGTCAAGTTTAGCCGACCGGTTTGAACCGAAGATCAAAGTCGTACCTGTTCTGCAAAATGACTGCTAGTTTTGACAGTGATGATGATGTGCTTGCATTATCAGCAGTTTTGGATCATATTCGGGAAGAGGCGTACGAAACATCAGCGGCAACGGCGGTGGTATTGATCACAACAGGCGTGTTCGGCCATTTGCAAACCGTGTTGAAACGACATGCTTTGCGAGACGCGCTCTGATTGGTTGAAGCTTACGATCGGGACCGATTCGGATCGGAAATATAGAGCAGGTTCTAGTCATCCGATTCCCAGCCGATTGGGACCGGATCGGATAATTGACGTCATCCGATCGCAAACGGATCGGAATCGGCTTCAAAATCGGGGCACAACCGGCCCGTGTGGCGGGGCCTTAAGACAATTACGTAGAGTCAGGGATTTGTACGCAACCTTCCCATGATGCCGGCCTGATTTTTGTTCTTTGAAGTCTGCGTACTTGTTTTTTACGTCACTACATTAACGCGTCGACTAAAGTTACAACATATTACTACATGTGCGGCCGACGTCTTGCATACTTAAATCATTCTGCCCGCGACACAGCAAGATATGTCTCGACCATGATAGTGTAAGGGTGGTGGCAGAATAGCTTGGCGCCTATAGGCGCCAAGCTATTCTGCCACCACCCTTACACTATCATGGTCGATTTGTCTCCTGAACTGTAATGCAGTCCTCAGATGTTGGTTAGTTCGGGTTTAACGTCCACAGCACCGAGGTGATCATGGACGGCCCTAACGGGCGGGTTATGGGGCACAGGGAAGTCTATTGCCTATGGAGTACGACCTGAACACTGATCAACTCAGGCGCACTCCAACTGTGCCACTTTTGATTTACCAGGACCTTTCAACGGACATGCTATTAAACAAATCCGTTTTTTCCCCCTGGATACAGTCCTCAGAGGATAACTCAAAAATGTGGGTATTTCGTACCTCGGGCAGAATGAGTTATAGTAATAGACTTAGGGTTTGTTTCATTAACTAGCTGCTACATAGCGAATGACACGTTGCATGCATGTGGCCTGACCGGATTCCACCGGCTCACCATTTGGAACCGCCCTGCATACGTACCGCGATAGTTGGTCCCAAAACGATATCGCATCGATTCGCATGAGCGTTATAATATAAATCCATCCCTAACTAACCCCTTCCCTGGCACTGTACATACACCGCACGCACATTTGGGTTTCTGAAATCGTGGTTCATTCAACGACCAGAAGCCAACACCGTCCGAGAAAGATGGATACACATTGGTCTCAGCAAGAGGCATAGATCCTCATGAGACACCGCAGTGGCTGGGGCTCATGAGGATCTATGTCTCTTGCATTTCGATCCTGTTGACTTTTTTCTGGACAGTACAGGGGTTAACTGAAGAACAAAGGATGCCTTTTTGTATTTGTCAGTTATTAACTCATTCAGCCCGACGCACGTATGTCCCAAATTTTGGAGGCGTCATCTAACGACTATGCACCTGTTGCACGATGATGATGATGAAACTTTATTTATCAACGGTAAAAAGTTTTGACAGAAACAAATCGTCATTTTACAAACTTGCCGTTGCTAACATCTACAACATAAAATAGATTAAAAGATAATAATAATAATAATAAAGAATTATATTTATACATATTATTTCATGCAACAATAAAATTTTTAAAAAATGACACAAAATAATAATAACACTTAACATTCATCTTATACCACACACACACACACACACACACACACACACACACACACACACACACACACACACACACACACACACCAACAATATAAATAAATGCATGATTATATTACATAAAAGTATTAACCATCAGGGTTTGTTTAAATGCCCAGTGTTGTTATGTTTGGCTCATCAGGTAATCAAAAAGTTTCGTTTTAAAGATTCCAAGTGAGGCTATAGTCTTCAAATGTGCAGGAATAGTGTTCCATACAAACGGTCCAGAAAAGGATAAACTAGTTTTAAAGAGGTCAATTCTAGGCAGAGGTAGGGGTAAAGTATTCTTCCTTGAGGACCGTTCGCGTTCTTGCTGTGGCACAAATTTGGTGGTTAGATACTGCGGTGTCATGTTATTTAATATCTTGTGCATGAGGATGCATTTGTTGAAATTAAGTTGTTGACGCAGGCCGAGAATGTTTAGATGTCTAAATTTGTCTATGGTAGGAATGGGCCGCGTATCTATCATTTTTACAGCTCTTTTATATATAGAGTTTAACCTGTTCATGTGAACATCACTACAACCGTCCCACACTGTGGAGACATAATCAACGTGAGACTTGATATGGGCATGAAAAAACAGTTTACGAGTATGTGTATCCGTTACTTGTCTAAGCTGGGACAACAGGAAAGTGTTTTTAGCAATGGTTTTACAGACTGTATTTATATGGATTGAGCGTGATAGTTCAAGGGTAGTGACAGATTAGCTTGGCGCCGATAGGCGCCAAGCTAATCTGGCACTACCCTTGAACTATCATGGTCGACCCATCTCCTGCTGTAGTGCGTCAGGATGGATGGGTTAACATGACTATTATCAGTTGCACTTGAGTCATTATTTGATACTGGTCACAAAAAGGAGCAGTTGAGGTACATTTTTAAAACTTGAGCAAAGTTCATGAAATTTAATTTGCGGCATTTTTTATCAGTTTAGTTTCAGATCTAATTAGTAAAAAAGCTTGGGGTCAAGTTGCTTCTGCACAATATTGAAATCAGTCTTCAGCCACTTGGACTTGTTTCTAACGTTTCACCGTGACACCTATGTGCAGATAAAAGTGAAATGAGAATGAAAACAACTTATTTAGATACGAAATAATTAGATGCACTTTTATTTAGCCCTAAAACTTTAAAATGAAAGTTTTTGCTATCATTTGTTGTGTTCATATACTGATCATAGTCGTGTCACATTGAAACGTTAGAAACAATACAACTTAAAAGTTCCTTCAAGATCTACTACTTTCATGATTTCCTTTGTTTTCTTATTAATTGTAATAGCATTAACATTTTTTCATGCACATTATAAGTTGTAACTTTGTCAGTTGGCAATATGAATGTGTTTGTGAAGTGAGTTATCGCGTTTCATGTGACACCGTGTGACAAGACGATGATAAAAGATAGTATAATCTAAGTCATTTCTCAAAAAAAATCCTCAGTGTTGTTTTTAGGGTTATAATATAATGCTGGAAGATAGTGCAACCTAACTCAGCATTGACAAATATCGAGAAAAGTGTGACACAGTGGTTATTTTAGGGTTCTAGAGCTGCATGTGACTCATCGGGAATTTTCCAGTCAGAAGCCGTTTACACTTGCCACCAGGGTTCAACGCGAGTAGAGTTCAACCCGGTTGGTGCGTTTACACTTTTGAAACCGGGGTTGTACGGCCCTTGTGACCTTGACAAAGCATCTTAAGACTGCATCATTGCGCCCCCTCCATGAAACATCTTGCATTTGCAGTTGGGTGATGACCAGTCATAATATTTCTTTCGGCACAAAAAGAAACGATCTGGAGATCTCTAAACATGACATTAAGAGGCTGTTTACACTTGACCCAACTCGGGTTGGAGCAGGTTTGAACTGGGGTCGGAAATAAACCGCGTTTCATAAACCGTGTACCGAAACGTGAACACAATATGCCTCTACTAGCTGATTTGCACTGGCTGCCAGTTTCATACAGAATTCAGTATAAAGTCTGTGTTATTTGTTTCAACATCATCTCTGGTTCTGCCCCTCCCTACTTATCTGATCTTGTCCAGCGGTATACACCGTCCCGCTCACTACGCTCTGCTTCAGACACTCGTGTTTTCCGTATCCCTAGACGTAATAAGGTCACTCAAGGTCAGCGTGCCTTTTTGTATTTTGGTCCAATTACATGGAACGCCCTCCCAGCTGATTTGCGTCACTCATCATCTCTTTCCAGTTTCAAATCCAAGCTTAAAACACACCTTTTCTCTGTTGCATATACATAAAGACCATTTTGTCTGCCGGCTCATTATGTGTGTGTGTGCGAGAGAGAGAGAGAGAGAGAGAGAGAGAGAGAGAGAGAGAGAGAGAGAGAGAGAGAGAGAGAGAGAGAGAGAGAGAAATGAAATGAAGTGAAATGAAATGAAATGAAATGAAACTTTATTTTTATTTCTCAAAGATAAATGATTAGGTACACAGACCTTTTTTTAATCACGCCCTTGCACACGCACTCACACAACACTCTCACGCGCGTGACTAAAACTTAATAAGAAATATAAAGGCAAAACGTAAAAAAAAAAAATTAATTAAAATTTATATATATATATATATATATATATATATATATATATATATATATATAATATATATATATATATATATATATATATATATATATATATATATATATATATATATTCATTACTTATAACAAAGGCGTCGCCCAAGCCAAAAAATGCACTCAATCAGAGTAGCTCCAAGGGACATAATTTTTCAATAAATTCTGAGAATGCTGTGCTAATGCCATGGAAATCCAGGCTGGTAAGCTTGCATTGTGTCATCAGGACATCAGCTGTCCTTTTGTGACTGCATCGCTTATTAGATCTTTTGAGCCTTCCACTGAACACCTACTACATAAAGTAATAGGGACTACCCCCAGGCGCCCCGCAACCCGCTGGAGAATATCCAGTCCTCCCCCCGAGAGGGGAGGCTAGTGCATGAATATTTCCAAACAGATCTTGGACCTGCTGGATAAATTTAAGATTTTGCCGCCTACGACCGGTTTCGACCCAAGGTGGGTCTCATCAGGTAGGCATACGGCGTAACCTGAAATTGCAAACACAACGCATATACTAGAAGCCGCCTCCAGAATTTGACTGGTAGCAACCACTAGGCCAGCGTGGATTGCATCCCTAAAGCTTTATGGGGTGTTGCGCTGTGTTAACTGTTGTCTGTCCAGCGCTGTGATTCCCCTTGGTTTGCATACAATTCTGCCAGCGCTAGCCTCACCTATCTGGTTTGTGAGTATCTATAACTCGAGGCAAATTTGTATCGTTACATTGTTGTGTAATGTTCTGTGCATCTACTGTGGGAAATCAGGGTATTTACCCGACCACATATTGTAGCGCACCTTCATGTTTGTGTATGTATGTTTCTCCTGCCCTCTTCCTAAGTTCCGGAGAAAGACATGGGTTATATAAGAGACCTGATCCATTCGTTTGAGGATGGAAATGATCGTCTTATTCTATACCTGCGTATTTCTCTGTGGGCTGGCGATTGGGTGCCTGATAGGCGGGGGCAGGGGATCTAACTGTTGTCTGTCCAGCGCTGTGATTCCCCT
Organism: Semisulcospira habei; assembly: GCA_036245525.1. Classification (NCBI taxonomy): domain Eukaryota; kingdom Metazoa; phylum Mollusca; class Gastropoda; family Semisulcospiridae; genus Semisulcospira; species Semisulcospira habei. Next base: position 201,009,096 of record BTPG01000003.1, on the reverse strand, counting down.
TGGTTTGCATACAATTCTGCCAGCGCTAGCCTCACCTATCTGGTTTGTGAGTATCTATAACTCGAGGCAAATTTGTATCGTTACATTGTTGTGTAATGTTCTGTGCATCTACTGTGGGAAATCAGGGTATTTACCCGACCACATATTGTAGCGCACCTTCATGTTTGTGTATGTATGTTTCTCCTGCCCTCTTCCTAAGTTCCGGAGAAAGACATGGGTTATATAAGAGACCTGATCCATTCGTTTGAGGATGGAAATGATCGTCTTATTCTATACCTGCGTATTTCTCTGTGGGCTGGCGATTGGGTGCCTGATAGGCGGGGGCAGGGGATCTAACTGTTGTCTGTCCAGCGCTGTGATTCCCCTTGGTTTGCATACAATTCTGCCAGCGCTAGCCTCACCTATCTGGTTTGTGAGTATCTATAACTCGAGGCAAATTTGTAT
>BTPG01000003.1:200965901-200985901 GCA_036245525.1 Semisulcospira habei | reverse complement strand
TGTGTGTTTGTGCATATGTTTATGAATGTGTGTATGGATATGTACACTTTTACAACTGGGTGTATGTGTGAGATTTTGCAGGTGTGCGAACGCCTGGACGCGTGTTACTATGTTTATTTCCACGTCTTGAACGATTTTTATTTTTCTTTATGGCTATATTTCATTATTTTGTTTGGTTCTCCCCCCCCCCCCCCCAATTTAAAGATAGTATTTTGTAATTTGTGCATTATATGTAAAGTAGATTAGCAATGACAAGTTTGAAAAATGGTTTCACCAAAACTTTCACCGTTGTAAAATAAACAATCATTGTCATTGTCATTGTCATTGTCACTGTCTCTCTCTCTCTCTGTCTCCCTCTCTCTGTCTCCTCTCTCTCTCTCTCTCTCTCTCTCTCTCTCTCTCTCTCTCTCTCTCTCTCTCTCTCTCTCTCTCTCTCTCTCTCTCTCTCTCTCTATCTATCTATCTATCTATCTATCACACACACACACACACACACACACACACACACACACACACACACACACACATACACATACACATACACATGCATCCACAAACTGTATAATGCAGAAGAACATTCATGGGACATTTTTACTATTTTATCACTTTTACAATGATATCATCGCTACATGTAATATCTTAACAATTTCTACCTTAATACATCATAACCTACGTCACGCTCTGCTTACCTCGTCATACCATTATCGCGTCAGCCGTATGATAACGCTAGTTTACAAAAAAAAAAAAAAAAGAAACAAGAAAAGCCGAGGTACGTACGCATGGGTGGTGTTGGATTCTAGTTGTCCATGCTAAGGACAGGTCAATTGTATGCACCTTTTTTCGAATCCGAGTCACTGTAATATAAGTTGTGTGAATATTTAACTCATTGTAGACGCGCCATATACGGATATGTTGCTATTCGCCGCGTATCCGAATAAGCAGGTCTCCAATAAGTTATCCTTAGCTATGCGAAGTAAACAAGTAAATTAATCCTTTTGGCTGTCAGGAGTGGCTTTTGTCGAGTTGATTCCTACAGGACTGAGGATCTGTGAGCGTCGTCACACGAGCGAGTCAGGCCGCATTAGCGGGCATTTATCTCGGTTTAAACTGATCGCAGGGGGACTAAAAAGTGACGCGGGCCACAAAAGAGCGTGTTTGATAACACGAACTAAGTTGCGGGTCATGGAAAGTCTATACCGTATTCAGTATCCACAACACTGAAACTGACAGCGCACGAGGCTCAGACTAATTAAACAGTTTGTCATGTGTGTTTGTAAAAAAACAAAACCCAATGAAATGTGAAATGGAAAGTTGTCCTCCTTGTTTTAGTCTTCGAGTTAACTGAAGACACATACGGCGTGGTGCATTTGGCGGAACTAATTGACATCAAATTTATAGCCTCGTTTTGAATAGTCTTTCAAATTCAAATATGAATAGGTGCCGCTCAGAATAAGGTCAATATCAATTTGACACTAGAAATATGCAGTAACTCGAGTGCATTGAAATGAGGTCGGAGATGGGGGAGGGAAGAGAGGGTTAGGGGTGTCGGGTGCATGGTGGGTGTGTGGGTTCGATCTCGGATTTACGACAGTTCATTTTCCCAATCGGGGGAGAGGGGGGTGGTAATGGCGGGGAAGGGGGATGGACGGTGGCATAGGTGGGGAGGGCGGAGGGCGGGGGCTACCATCTCGGATTCACGACAGTTTATTTTCCTAATCACAAATCCCTCCAAATGGGAAAGAGACGGCCCGGCGGCAGGGAGGCGGGAGGGGGGGTGGGTGGTGGGAGGGGGGAGGGGGAGATAAGCTCGATGCTGGTACTGACTACCTCAACATGAAGCCCCGATGGGGTGGGGGGGGAGGAGGCGGGGGGAGGGGGGGGGGGGGGGGAGGAACATGACTTTCATCATTTATCTTGACTCGTGACATAGTAAGGCCGTGACGCATGATTTGTTAGTTAGTTTCTCAATAAATCGGGAGACATGTAGATATTAATGGTATTGATAGTTTTACTAAAGAAGTCCCTGTTAAGCCCCTCTATACACTCCGTCAGCTCATGGGCACATTATTTGACTGTTGTGTAAATTTCCTGCTTTTGCTGGCCTCATTAATTTACCTCTGCTATGATCTATTTATCTGTAACCCTTCTCTCTCTCTCTCTCTCTCTCTCTTAGCACGATTCATCGACGTGTATAACGATAGTGACCCAAATAAAGCATTAGATACCTTTTACCGAATTTTTCTTGGTGTGCTGAACAAACACGCGCCTCTGAGACACAAAAGAGTGAAATACGCTACCGTTCCACCATGGCTGACTGCGGATCTGATTGAGGCAATGGAAATTAGAGACCAGCTGAGAAGCGAGAAGCGGTTTACTGAATACAAAACACAGCGTAATCGTGTTAAATATATGGTTTTAAATGCAAAGAGATCTCTTTTCGATAAAGTAGTTAAACACAGCAAAGACTCATCTACTGTATGGCGTGCCATTAATTTAGTAACTAGAGGTACAAATAAAAATAGTGCGCCTTTATCATCCCACCTCACTGCAAATAGGTTTAATGACCACTTTACCTCTATAGCCGAATCGTTAATCCCAACAGGAAATAACTCATGTGAGTATGTTTGTCCAAACGCGCTAGTACACCACTGTAACCGGGAAAATACGGACAAAGAACCATTCACGATACCGCCTATAGCAGTCCACGAAGTGGGTAAATTAATTTCCTCGATGGAAAATAAAAAGTCATCCGGGCCTGATGAGATCAGCTCAAAAATACTCAAGATATCTCTTCCATATATCGTCGAAAGTATTACATATATTTACAATCTCTGTATAAACCAAAACTCTTTTCCAGACGCATTTAAAGACGCAAAAGTGATCCCCCTACCAAAATCAAAAGATCTGAGTGAAATCAACAACTTTCGCCCCATATCACTATTACCTGTTTTGTCGAAGCCTTTAGAGCGGCACATCCATAAGCATCTATCTGAATACTTAGAAAACCAAAATCTCATCCATTCACTGCAGTCAGGCTTCAGACCAAACCATTCCTGTCACACTGCCTTGATAAGGATGGCAGATACCTGGTTATCATCTATTAATGATTGCAAACTAACAGGTGTAGTTTTCTTAGACTTCCGGAAAGCCTTTGACATGGTAAACCATGACATACTTATAAAGAAAATATCCTTATATACTAAAAGCGCAGCCGTGTTTTTCAAATCCTACCTAGAAAACAGAAGACAAAAAGTTCTCCTTAATGGTACATATTCTAGTCACTGCAAAGTAAAGCATGGCGTGCCCCAGGGCTCTATTTTAGGCCCTCTTTTATTCTGTTTGTTCATCAACGACCTTCCACTCACAATTAGTGATGATAGTGTTGCATGCGATATGTTCGCTGATGATGCTGCGATACACACTCCCGATAAGGATTTGTCAGTAATTGACACGCGCCTACAAAACACATTACAGGACATTAACAGCTGGTGCAGTAACAATTCCATGATCTTAAACCCTGCAAAGACTGAATGTATGGTTGTAAGTACCCGCCAAAAGCACCAGCTCGGCACTCTCTCACTCAGCTTGTCCCTTCAAGGCAAATCTATCAGCCAGGTAACGGAACATCGTCTTCTCGGCGTTACTGTAGATAACCAGTTTAAATGGCAATGCCATCTTAGTAATATATGTAAGACAATATCAAAGAAACTGTTTATTTTATCCAAGTTAAAACATATAGCTAATGTAGAAACACGAAAACAGTTCTTCAACGCCCACATCAGGTCACATATAGATTATGCTTCTACGGTGTGGGATGGCGCAAGCGAGGTCCAGTTAAAGAGACTGAACTCTCTTCATCGTAGAGCCGCGAAGCTTATCCTTTCAGACCCTAACTCAACAACGGATAATAAACTGAAAACCTTAGAAATTCTCCCCTTGAAAAAACATTTATTATACAATAAGGGAATAACGATGTTCAAAGTATTGAATAACAGACTCCCCGAGTATATAAAAAAAAATGTTTTCCCTCCCGGCATCAACATACTCCAGATCAAGGAAGTCCATTACTGTGCCACGACCTAGAATCGATCTCTATAAGACAAGTTTAGCGTTCTCAGGTGCTAGCATGTGGAACACATTGCCCAAACATGTTACAACATCAACAACGCTTTCGTCTTTTAAAACCGCTCTCTTCAAGTACCTCACCTCAGCATCGTAAGATTTTCACAGCAACCTGCACTTGCAGTGTACGATTTTCCCCTTTCTAACTCTTCAATTCAGTTATATCTTCAGTTAATACAAGATGCTAATGCTGCATGTATTGTGTGTGTGTGTGTGTGTGTGTGTGTGTGTGTGTGTGTGTGTGTGTGTGTGTGTGTGTGTGTGTGTGTGTGTGTGTTTTGTGCATGTGCTTGTGTTTATGAATGTAAGTATGAAGATTTATACCTTTACAACTGTGTGTATGTGTGAGATTTTCTATGTTTATTTCCGCTTTTTCAATGATTTCTTTTTTAAAAAACTTTATATTTCAATTTTTATTAGTTATATATTTAGTTTTTCCCAATTTAATGATAGTATTTTGTGATTTGTGCATTATATGTAAAGTAGATTAGCAACGGCAAGTTCGAAAAATGGTTTCACCAAAACTTTCACCGTTGTAAAATAAAGAATCATTGTCTCTCTCTCTCTCTCTCTCTCTCTCTCTCTCTCTCTCTCTCTCTCTCTCTCTCTCTCTCTCTCTCTCTCTCTCTCTCTCTCTCTCTCTCTACTCTCTCTCTCTCTCTCTCTCTCTCTCTCTCTCTCTCACTCTCTCTCACACACTGCCATGGCGTCCAAGCTAATCTGGCACCACCCTTGAACTACCCTGCTCGATCAATGTCTTGCTGTGGTGTGTCAGGGCTGAATGAGTTAAGTTTCCTCTGCTTGTCATGTATTTTGGCACGGATTCTTTAGGTCGTGCGATCACTTGGAGCGAGTTCAATTTGCCCACAAGGCCTATCCCGGGTTTACCGTCTGGCGGGCCTCTGTGTCTCTTGCAGATGTGTGGTGTCTGCTGTTTCTTGGCAGTGAAGGGGGTATGATGCTCCGCTGTGTTCAAAGACTCAAGCAGAGCGTTCCACGGCGTCTGGGGGAGGCTTTGTCATTATGATCTAGGCCGCTTGCATTAACTCCTTCTACCCCAGACACACCACAGCAAGATAAGGATCGACCATGATAGTTCAAGGGTGATGCCAGAATAGCTTGGCGCCTATGGGCGCCAAGCTATTCTGGCATCACCCTTGAACTATCATGGTCGATCTGTGTCCTGCACTGCAATGCAGTCTTCAGAGGACAGCGGCAAGATTTAAGGAATTCGGTGATGGGGTAGAGTGAGTTAAGTGCTGTTCATAGTGTTCCGGCAGTGAACACGGGCAATGGTTTCCGAGACCTGTGGTAACAGACGTTGTTTGGACATCAGAAGAAGGTCAAAATTGCACATGCTTCGACATTAAACAGTGAAGCAAAGTCCAGACAAACGTGCGATATTGCTTTTATTCTAGCACTATTTTCATTGAAACAAGTGAGAGACGTCCACGTCGGGTCGGATGCTGGTGAACAAAATGTTCACCATCATCATCGATAAATATAATATATTTTTTAAAAAGTCGAACTTTTAGGGATTAACGTCTTTTACCACTAGGAAGGTGATTTCAAAGACGGGGCACCGAATAGAGTCTTTAGAAATGTTTACCCCGCAGGGCTTCGAATCACGACCTTACCATCGAGACTCCATCGGTCTACCACTGTGCCAACGCGGTGCTCAACGTCCATAAATAGAAAACAGCTCTTATAATAAACGTTTATTGTGTTCGCTGCGGATGTGGATGAGGCAAGTGTTAACACTTTGGGTTTCGGTAGCGGTTTTGGTCGCGATGATTCTTGCAGGTATCGTCGCGACTAAAACCGCCACCGACTGACCCAAAGGGTTAATAGATACAATCGATAAAGAGAAAACAGCTCTTATATCGGCATTTTGACGGATCTCTCCCGCCGTACCTTTCTGCCAAGCGGTTTGTTTATCAGCCATCACGTACCCTCCGCTCCTCCAGTGAAAACTGAAACTTTTTAAAATCCCGAAGCTTGACATGAAGACTGTCGGGGAGCGTTCTCAGTTTCACCTTATTAGCCCCAAGTGTGTGGAACTCTTTTCCAAATGAATTGCGGAATCTGCCCACATTATCCCATGTGGAGTTCAACGTTCAGTTAAAGACTTTTCTTTCTTGTCAGGCTTTTAACATGTCACTCACTGTTTTCTCCTAGCAAGCTGCTAACCGCCCTTTTATCTGGATCTTTTGTGACAGGGAGGTGGATGCAAGGTGCTGGGAAGGGATGGGGTGGGTTAAGTAGTGTATAATTGTGCGTGTATCTGAGAGAGAGTGTGCTGTTTTTGCATGCGCAGTGAGTCCAGTGCTTTCCTGGAGAAAAGCATTGTGCAAGAGTTATGTATTATTATTAATAGAGGCCTGCTTGCATACTAAGGGGAGTTACTCAACACCGGACGAACGCATTTGTGCTTGATCAACATTGAGTGGTCCCCCTTGAGTGTATATGAAAAACAACAACATAGTATTAAGCAGGGTCAGGGCGAAGGTTGGTTGGTTGGTTAGTTCGGGTTTAACGTCTACAACACCGAGGTGATCATGGACGGCCCTGACGGGCGGGTTATGGGGGACAGGGAAATCTATTGCCTAAGGAGTACGACCTGAACACTGATCAACTCAGGCGCACTCCAACTGTGCCACTTTGATTTACCAGGACCTTTCAACGGACATGCTATTGAACAAGTCCGTTTTTTCCCCTGGATTGGGAGTCCAGCTACCGGGGCCGGGACGGGATTCGAACCCACGACCCGGCGATTTCCTTCGCTCTCCCGCTCCGACGCTTAACCGCCTGAGCCATTTCGGACTCTGTCAGAGCGAAGGCTACTCAGCTACAAGAGACATAAACCCTCATCAGCCCCCGCAGTCGCGGGGGCTCATGAGGATTTATGTGTCTTGCTAGTCTCTTGCTAGTCTCTTGCCAGTTATATGTTATGTATGCCTATTTTTGGTCCCAGATACATTGTGTTGTTCACGCGAATGTCAGACATTGTATAGTTGTGTTTAGACGCAAAATTCATGATCACTAGCAGCGGAAAGGTTAATGCGTGCAATATGATAAGAACGTCAGCCAATATCCAAGATGTGTGAGCACGTTTACCTACTCAAAATCGAATATCGTCCTCAGACATAAACATTCTTTTAAGCTCACCTGTCAAATAACTGCTTCCAGCAAAGATTACTGAGCAGGCGACACATCACCTTTTCAACAAAACTCTGTAGAATGAAGCTCAGCAAGAATTACATAATAATAATAGTAATATAATATGATAATAACAAAGGTAATTTCTATAGCGCCTAATCACCAAGTGCTCTAGGCGCTTTACAATCATAGGAATATATACACGTAGCAGGAAGTTGAGTCTACAGCTAAAAACAGGCTGACACTAAAAAAATAGCGCGCGCACGCAAACACACACACACACACACACACACACACACACACACACACACACACACACACATAAATACACACACACATACACACACACACACATAAATACACACACACACACACACACGCGCACACACACACACACACACACACACACACACACACACACACACACACACACATATATAGATATGATGAGCAGGCAGACAAAATGGTCTTAACTCATTCAACCCGACGGCCGTATTTCCCAAATTTTGGATGTGCCATCTAATGACTGCACCAGCTGCAGGAGATGGATTGACCATGATAATTCAAGGGCAGTGCCAGATTATCCGTCAGGGCTGAATGGGTTAAGTATATGCAACAGAGAAAAGTGCGATTTTAGCTTGGATTTAACAAGATGGGAGGAACCCCGCCCACAAAGTCTCTTCTATATGAGCTTGCATGTATTTAACCACTTTTTGCACGATACGCTTGCGGGTCTGCATCTTGAAGACGACGATTTCATCCCAAAATCTGACGAATTGTTTGGAGGTCACATGCGTTTTTCTTTAAGGAACATTCATTGAAATGTATACTATGCTAGGGTCAACGATTTTTTTTCTCAAGCATACAATAAACAAAGACCTCCCTCCTACCCTAAGAAAAACTTTAAAACATGAAATGATTTTAAGCACTAAAATGTGCACTTTCGGGGTTGCATTTTTTTTTTTTGGTGTTTTGTGTGAGTGTTTTTAACATGATATGAACACATACTATACACACAGGGCTATGTAATGGAATTCAGATCTCGAAAGCACAAAAGCACGTGACTGTCCAAACCTACTATAAGGAAAGCACGTACCTGTTCAAACCTACAAAACGAAAGCACGTATCTGTTCAAACCCACAACACGAACCCCAGTAGCAAGATGTATACGGGCCCACGACGGCCGCAGTGGGCCCGAGGACATTTGCTTAACTGGGAAGCTGGTGACAGCCCCACAACAGATTCTGCAACGTATATTTCCTTTTATACTGACACCCGTACTGCCGAGAAAGATAGGACGCCACCAAACTGCAAGAGGTATAGATCCTCATGAGCCCATGCATTTGCGTGGGATCATGAGGATCAACGCCTCATGCTGAAATCCCGTCGTATCCACACTTCTTTCACGACTGGGAAGGGGGGGGGGGGGGGGAGACCTTTGACGTTGAATGTTCAATTACTGCCACACACTTGCACAAAACACAATGTGCGCCCACATGCAGTGAAAAGGTTCATTGCAGCATGAGACATTTCATTTTTCTCCATCCAGAATGCAGCTCATCGTACTACTGGCTGTGGCCTATGTCGGGTTTGCTCGGGCCCAGTTCACCCCTGCCTGTAAGAGTAACTTTACCATTGTTCGCCACCCAGACGACTGTTCTGTGTATTACCAGTGCGTGTGGAGTGAGCCGATGAAAGCGCAGTGTCCACCCACGACGGTCTTCAGCATGTACGTGTCCGCGTGCGTCTTAATACACACTCCGGAGGATGATTGCGCAGAAGGTATTAATCCATCGATAGATCGATGGATGGATAGATGGATTGATTGATTGATTGATTGATTGATTGATTGATTGATTGATTGATTGATTGATTGATTGATTGATTGATTGATTGATTGATTGATTGACTGGTTGATTTTCTGACGGACTGACTGATAAAAATGTTGCGCGAGTTAATGTATTGCCGTTCTATAATTCTTTCCTGTGAATGCAAAAGACAGTAAGTCCATGTTTAAGAAAAGCGAAATGATCATTGTAATACAATGACAATGTTGTTTTTCGTAATACGGACTTGCTGTCTCTTGCTGTGGTCTTGCCGGAGCGGAGTTGTGTCTTGACTCTGCCTTCATAATGTTCACACGGATGCTTGCTTACTTTTTGTAGTGACAGACCGACAGACCAAACTGAACGACCCAACGATTGATCGGTCGATCTATTGATTGATTGATTGATTGATTGATTGATTGATTGATTGATTGATTGATTGATTGATTGATTGATTGATTGATTGATTGATTGATTGATTGATTGATTGATTATCTTCCTGTTCCCCGTCTCCTCCACAAAAATGAGGTTTTATTTGCAAAGAACGACTCGCCAACAACGAACGACAGCGAAGTCAAGGCGGATTGCCAGTTTGTTTCATAAGCATAAACACAACTCCAAACATCTCCAAGAGGCATAGATCCTCATGAGCCCGGAGATGCTTGGAGTGTTGTCCTTGCTTTTGGTGTACCTTGCTCGCGTTCGTTGTTGGGAGTCGTTTGGCCTAAGCGTAACCTCACTATTACTAAACTAACACCTTAATCCCCCCCCCCCCCCAACCCGGTTGTTTTCTATAACTATTTCCGTCTTTTCCTATCCCTCACCCGTCTCCTCCTTTGCCTCTTGAATGGCCCCAGATGATACCCCCTATCCTGACTGGTCGGTCGAAGAAGAAACAACCTTGGAGATAATCCACGCAGGTAAACACCTTGAGGAACACAATCTGGAAAGCTCTGCTCCTTCACCCAGTAGCAAGCCCTAAGACTACTCTGAGCCCAAGTCGTCACCGATTACGAAAACGTATTGGCCCGCGCACAGCGGCCGACGTCGGCTCGAAGACCTTTTGCGCATCGGGAGCTGACTTCTAAACCTAAGCCTAGACGCGACATCTGCAAAACGGCCGGTTTTTGCTAAAGTTTGCCGATACAACTGGTTATCTCAATGTATCATTGTCTCGACTAAAACTGTTCTACCCTTCCTTTCCCAATCAATCCATGCTAGCATCACACGTGGCAGAGGTGTCCCCTCCGCTTGAGCTTAACGGAAGGAACTTTCCTGCGTACAGAGGAGAGGAAGTGCAGAAAATCGTTCATTTTACCACATTCAAACTTCATAATTATACTAGCACTTTCCAGGGTCACCCTGGTCAGTCCCGAAGGGTGGGGTTTTCTCTTTTTTCTGAGACATCTTTCTGTCTTCCCTTGGTCTATTCACCTGTATTTTCCTTTTTAAACTCTCCCTACTGCCTGCCCCCCACCCGCGTCTCCATTGGGGGACTTGGGTGGGATTAACTACTTTTTAGTTTCCAGGGTCACCCTGGTCAGCCCCACAGGGTGGGTTTTCTCCTCTATTCTGGGATGTGTGTTTCTGTCTACCCTTGGTCCATTCACCTGTATTTTCCTTTTTTAAACTCTCCCTATTGTCTGCGCTGCCTGTAGCTCTTGATATTGGTAAATTGCTAAATGTGTTGCTAAATGGTCTTAGGTTTATTTAGCGTATTAGTCCGGCTGGCGACATACATTCAATATTCTGTTTAGTTTTTTGTTTGTTTGTTTGTTTTTTGACAAGCAGTGCAGGCACGTCCTGAGAAAGTCTTGTTGCTATCGGGACGTTGGGCAATGTACAACCTACTGACTGCGCTGCAGGTAGTTCTTGATATTGGATGTGTGTTGCTAAATGGTCTGCTGCACCTAAGAGATGATGAATGATGTGTTTGCAATTAATGCATTTCCCTGTACATATTTTGTAATTGTAATGAGTTGGGTTGTTTTGGTTTTTTTCTTTGTGGCGCAGCGTCCCTAGCATGTCGTAAGTTTATTTGGCATAATAGACCGGCTGACGACATAAATTCAATATTCTGCGATATTTTTTTTCACAAGCATCGCTGTAATCTTCTTACTGTCAGAGGGTAATCAATGTACAACCAACCAACAGCCCCTTCTCACCCACCCACCCTGCCCTCCCCCCACCCTCCTTCGAGGTAATTGATCCGCTGTCTCTCGCTCTCTCTCTCTCTCTCTCTCTCTCTCTCTCTCTCTCTCTCTCTCTCTCTCTCTCTCTCTCTCTCTCTCTCTCTCTCTCTCTCTCTCTCTCTCTCTCTCTCTCTCTCTCTCTCTCTCTCTCTCTCTCTCTCTCTCTCTCTCTCTCTCTGTGACAGTTCGATTAAGGAAGATTGTCTCTATCCTTATTATGAGGTCTGCGAGCGTATTGTGCAAAATTTGTAAAATGCATGCAAGCTCACATCGAAGCGACTTTGTGGGCATGCGGCATCCCATCTTGTTTCAATATAGATATAGGAATGCGTCTTCTAAACTGCTTATAAATTATTGATCGATTGTTGGTAAATTAGTCTGTTTGACACATATGGGTGTGACGCTGCTGACTGATTTATGGAAATGCTTATTTGTTATTAAAGCAACGATGCGGGGCGACTTGAATGAGTTAACTCTTTATAAAAATGTCTAGGTGTTATTTTGTGTGTTGTGAAGCAGCAGCAAAGGAGTTACCCAATGCGCAAAAGGCCATAGGGCCGACTTCGGCCGCCGTTGGCCCGCGCACGGCCGTGCGCGGGCCAACGGCGGCCGATTTCGGCCCGATGGCCTTGCGCACTGGATAGTGAGGCTTTTGTTTGTTGTGTGGGTGTCACTTTTTCACTAGATGTACTAGATAATTATACTCTTTTGCATCCAGTGACGAAAAGCCACAATCTTCCAAGGAACATGATACAAATTGGCAAGAGGCATAAATCCTCATGAGCCCCCGCAATGCTGACAACGTTACGGGCAAACCTTTTCTTCTTTGCTAACTTTGTTTTTTTGTTTCTGCTGCTGATATTGTTGTTGTTGTTGTTGTGGTGGTGGTGGTGGTGGTGGTGCTGGTGATGCTGGTGTTGGATAGCGCGGTTGACATTGTTCTCATCGTCATAACAATATTATATACACCTTGTCCTGTTGCGTGTGCAGGCAAAACAGAACACAGGTTTCAGGTAATCACATAATTTACAGTTTTCTCCCAGTATGAAAAGAACACACTAAAGTATAAATTTATCAGTCAGTCCGTAAACCATACGCTCTCTCTCTCTCTCTCTCTCTCTCTCTCTCTCTCTCTCTCTCTCTCTCTCTCTCTCTCTCTCTCTCTCTCTCTCTCTCTCTCTCTTTCTCTCTCAGCGTTATCAACTGTCGTGAGTGTGTGTGTGTGTGTGTGTGTGTGTGTGTGTGTGTGTGTGTGTGTGTGTGTGTGTGTGTGTGTGTGTGTGTGTGTGTGTGTGTCATTTTGTGCGTGTGTGGGGAGCGAGCGAGCGATTGAGCCAGTCAGTCAGTGTGCATGCCGCGTGCAGGTATGTGCATAATGTGTGCGTGTGAGGTGTAAGTGTGTGTACAAGTACATTTGCTAGCCGCTTCATCATGTTCCGAATGTATCATGTGTACAAGCTGGCGACTGAATGTGTGTGACATTCATACTAATGACTCTTTCTACCACAGACTCCTGTTGCACGTTTAGTGGTCACTTCACCATTATTAGCATGTAGCACTATACTTCCTTTTTATGCGGGCGTCTCTTATGTTTTATTGCCGTCAGTGAGATATATGTTTTCACATGCGTGTGAGTGGCTATGTGTGCGTGTGTGTGTGAGTGTGTGTGTGTGTGTGTGTGTGTGTGTGTGTGCTTGCGTGCGTGCGTTCGTGCGTGCGTGCGTGCGTGCGTGCGTGCGTGTCCATATGCTTCCGAACACTTGAGGGAGTGTCTGTGTGTGGATTAAAGGATAGTGTGTTCGTGGATACTGATTTGTTTTTATTAAAACTTAAAAGTATTAATATATTCTTCTGTATTCTATGTTAATAGTAATAGAGAAACGCCTGTTTCACTTTATCTTTTCTGTTGTACTGAGGTAGTTGTTTTAAAGTATGTTATTACTTCATTATTTTGATCTGTATAATGGGTGTGTGTGTGTGTGTGTGTGTGTGTGTGTGTGTGTGTGTGTGTGTGTGTGTGTGTGTGTGTGTGTGTGCGTGCCAGCGTGCGTTCGTGACTGTGTGTGTGAATGTGAGTGCGTGCGTTTGTATGTGTGCGTTTGTATGTGTGTGTGAATTGTGCGTGCGTGCGTTTCGGGTGTGCATGTACATTGCTCGAAATGACTTATGTATTAGACCATTGTAGTGTGATTATTTGTATGGATAGTCTCTAGTTTAGATGTAGCAACGGCAAGTTTGAAAATTGTTTGTAACTAAATGCTTTTACCGTTGTAAAATAAAAGTTTATTGTTCATTGTTCTCTCTCTCTCTCTCTCTCTCTCTCTCTCTCTCTCTCTCTCTCTCTCTCTCTCTCTCTCTCTCTCTTCTCTCTCTCTCTCTCTCTCTCTCTCTCTCTCTCTCTCTCTAATTCCATTTTAAAAAGATCAATGTTTTTAAAAAGTGCATAAAAAAACAGCAGAACATGTGCCGACGATTGAAACTAATGTACAGTAATCAGATGCTCAGACGCGTTGCGGCATTTGCACTGACTCGTGCTCCCTGCAACAACAAAAGAAATCAGACTGTCACAGTAAAGCGTGCAACACGAAACAAAATAAACAACACAGAAAGGAACACGCTTAAGAAAGACTAAAACAACTCCCAGGTTAACCCATTAGCCCCGATGCCCTACAGCAAAAGATGGATTGACCATGATAATTCAAGGGTAGTGCCAGATTAGCTTGGCGCCTGAAGGCGTCATGCTAATCTAGCACTACCCTTGAAATATCACGGTCGGTCTATATCCTACATCTATTACTTAGTCCTTGTTACGTTTGTGGTTGTGTTATCCTGTGAGAGCGTGTATGTAATGATCGTAGGAAACGATCTGATATTTATTTGAGCTATCATGGTTACGATTCACGTGCCTTTTCAATAAGATTTTCTTTTGTTCGTACGTAGAGTGGATTTCGTTTTGTTATGTTATGTTTAGTCCAGGACGTCCTAGAAAGGTCGCACTGTCTAGTGACCTCGTTTGTATGACGTCTGTAAATACGGAACTGTTCGTAACAGTTCGCTACATTTTGTTTTTCAGTGCGCGTGAATTGAGCAGCCTTTATTTTGTTTTGGGAATGTTCTCGTACCTTCTAGAGCTATCATAGAACGTGGTGATAGGGCTACCATACTTTTATGTGTCTTCATTATACATTAGGATTTAGAGCTGAAGTGAGCAGCCGAGTTTTTGTAGCTTATTTTAGTGATTCCAGAAAATTCTTATTTATGAGTTTCAGTTGCGTATTTCGTTCTGATTGGTTGCATTGTATTATTTCCGTAGATGTTTCTGGAATTTTGGGAGTATATATAAGGAGGGCGCTGGGAAAGCCCGTTGGTACATTGTCTTGCTTTGTCAGTGATAGAGACACGCAGTTTATCGTAGGTACCTGGCCCGTATTGGGTGTACATTGTGTGAGACGCTGCGTATGAGAAGATTTGAGTTGCAAGTGTGGACATTGCAGAAGAGACTTTGTATCAGTGTTGGTGCCATTTGGAAATGCATTGTATGGTGATCGCATCGCTGAATTAAAATATTGTTGGAACTGTTACTCCAGTATTGTCTACAGCCTTAAGCCACGTGTGACGGATTGCAGCTGAACGAGGTTTATTTTAAAGAACCTTACGTGCGTGCGTCTGGTGTGTTTATCATACTACGACTACAATTCCACCACGTAACAGTCCTTAGGTAACACCTCCAACATTTTGGGACATTCTGGCCGTGGGGTTAAATGGGTTAAGAAAGACGTATACAAAACACTTGCGTTTTGTCTTAGTCTTTTTAAGCCTGTTTCTTTCCGCGCTGGTTTATTTTCCTGACAGACAAAACTCAAATTTCCGTCACATTAGTATCATTTTTTTTCTCAACCCCCCACAATCAGTTAACAATGTAAACCGTTCGCTGCCGAAAAAAAATGTGAGAACGATCAAACTGCAAGAGACACAGATCTTCATGAGTCCCCGGTGCAAGCCCACAAAATCCTATCCATCTGTTGGCAACACTTTGTAGACATGTTCCTTGGATGTTGTTAAAAGACTTCATTACACAATGCAGTTAAGGAGACGGGTTGCGCGACCTCGATAGCTCATGGCACCACCCTTGAACTATCATGGTCGATCCGTGTCTTGTACAGTGTCCATCAGAACTGAATGGTTCATGTCTCTGCTTGTAAAAATTGTTATTGAGAGGCATAGCCACGTTCACTCACTCTTCAATGCGCGACTGGCTCCTGCGGTGCGAACACGGACGACTTTTGATGAAGAGGATGATGATGGCGGAGAGGAAGGCGCCTCCGATCACTGGCCCGACCATCGTGGAATAATCTGGAACCAAACCTGTGATTTTAGACCTTTACGCACAAGTGATCAAACCCTTCCCTGCCAGAAAAAATTGCGAACACCACCCACCTGCAAGAGGCAAAGAACCTCATGAGCCCCCGCAGATGCGGGGGCTCATGAGGTTTTTTGTCTCTTGCTGACCCCATTCGTACGCGTACTCCTTGGATTGATGGACGTATTCGGGGTTGAATCCTTCCTGCTCTCAAACACATAATCAATGAAGACGTTCATTATAATAGAAAGGGCGGAGGGAGGGGAGGGGGTAGATCCTTTGACTCTCGTCCGAAAGGCCGTGGGTTCGAATCTAGCAGGGGTCAAAGTTTGATTCGACCATATACGCTGCCCCGTCTTTGACATCGCTTTCGCGGTGTACAAATGATGTTAGGTTCTAAACGTTGAACGTACCATTACGCATAAATCTGAAGACACATTTCAGCACCATTTGTGTTTGTTATGCCTTGTCGATACACCTAATGATCCTTAACAGCAGTTTGGACACGCAGCAAAAGAACGCGCGTTTACAATCGCACTTATTTATTAGTATGCGCTGCCGTTTGCGTGTCAATCTACTTTTAGCTGTTTCTCGCACTGATAGCGTTGTGTTTATAGAACGGAGTGCAGTCATTGTCAGGTTACTTGATATAAAGACGACGTGTGATGAACTGGATTGCCCTGTGTCTAAATGATCCATGACTGACTTGACCTGTGTGCAGCGTTTCGTAAAAAATCTGTTACAGAAGTGTGTCTTTGAACAGTTACGGCGGTAGTGGGCCTTCAACTTTTTTGTACATAATAATAGTCTTCCCTTTTAAATGTGCTCCGGTATCAAGTTAATTCCCTTGGATCGTCTGCTGCAGACAATAAAGACAGTGAAGGGAGCTTGATTGACTGACTGCGAAACGATCCCTCTTCATGAAAACGACGCAGATAAATTCCTCGCGTCATACTGCATGAGGGAAAGGTTTATGAACAAGCCCAGCAAGAGGCATAGATCCTCATGACCCCCCGCACTGCGGGGGCGCATGTTGATCTATGTCCCTTGCATTATGATGTCGTTCAGTGTACCGACAGTGAACAAGTTAAAACTTAAAACCCTCGTGCCTGACAGCCACCGGTTCTAAGTACAGTACCGTTTGCTTCGTGCACGCACAACGGAGTTAAAAAGCTCGTGGTAAAAGTGACATATAAACAATAGCAATACAACCTTTTGTAATTGTATCGAAGGTGTATAGGTACTCACATTGTAAGTTCTTGACGTCATTGGAGCCTGTCGACTCTGTAAAGGAAATGCGTTTTGCGTTTTAATTCCAGTTTTTAATACATCCCAGTTAACGTTCGGAAGACAGGATGCCGGTCCGTGAGAGCTCAATGGTGGTACTACAGTAGCCTGCTGCCTAGAGGAGCAATGTTATTCAGTGTCATCTTTGCTCTACCATGGCCGGTCCACACTTTGTTTTGCATCAGTGCTGAGTAGGCACCAAGCTATTCTTACACCACCATTGAATTATCAAGGTCGATTCATCTCGTATGGTGCGTCATTACTCTAGAATTCTATAATCTTTTTAACACATTCGAGACGTGCTTCATTCGGATACGCTACTTTAAGCCGCGCATCCGAATGCAGCACGTCGGGAATGTGTTAAGGACAAAAAAATTAACACAACTTCTGGGGAAATTACAGGCCACAATAAAGCTCTGTTTCCATATATCGACACGAATGCGGTGCAGCAAGGGAAACGACAAAACAGTAACTGAACGGCAAGCGGAAAAAAACACTTCGTGTGTTTCCATATAGCGGCGCGACAGGCAGCATCGCGCCCCTTCCTAAGTTGTTTAAAATTGTTGAAAAAATTGTGTTGCGTACTGAAAGCCACGCTCTCTTTCATGCGGAATGAGGTGCCATGGGTCAATGCAATGTTGTCCGCCGCCGTCGCCTGTCGCATTGCTTTCATGACGGTGTGACGTTGCGCATATCGAAACACTCATTTTTATCTTTATGTTCTCGACTTTTGTTGCTGTTGCCACCGGCTTTGCGCCACTGTGGTGTCGCTACATGAAAACACAGATTAACTCATTCGAGACGTGCTGCCTCCGGATACGTGGCTTACGCCGCGTATCCAGAGGCGGCACGTCTCGAATGAGTTAATACAGCTGTAAACAGGAAAAGGCAGAAACGGGATATGTAGTGCTCACCTTGTAAAACACACTGTCGAGACGCCTGGTGATACAGTGTGTGACATTCACATGTTGCGTGGACGCTGCAGGAAGCATGGTCCGCACACTGGTTTGGATCTGTAATGGCCGGGTCACATTGTAGTGCGGCTGGGATTCCTGTAAAATGATTCCAAATGAAATGGGACAAGCCATCTAGATTGCTCCACCACCTCGGCATCCCAGTACAAAGAAACAAACGCACATTAAAGGCGGTTCTCGTAAACACGAATCCGATACGAAACCGATCCGAATCCGAAGCGGGTCCGAAACTGAAGTGTTTCCAAATAAAGGAATTTGCATCCGGCTTCGAACGAAAATGACGCAATTTTTGAAGAAAAATTAAATGATCGCATCGGGTTCGATTCGCATTCGTATCGAAATCCAGACCAAAAAGGTGACTGCCAAGCGTGTTTCTTTCTCCGTTGGGTACTTTTTTGCATTCGTATCGGATTCGTGCTTATGGTAACGCAGCTGATTATATTTTACATGGCAATTTCAAGATAAAAAAGGCTGTGCTGGTGGGGGTGGGGAGGGGGGGGGAGATTTTTACAGAATTGCTTATCACATCTTCATCCCTCAACCATCGCCTTCCATCTGCAAGATGGATAGATTCTCATGAGCCCCTGCATCCGCAGGGGCTCATGAGAATGTATGTGTTTTCCTAGCTTAAATTGCCTCCAGCTGAGTCGTAAATTACGGTACACTTCGCTTATAACAAGGTCGGATATAAAAAAGTGGGATGTATAAGCAACACTTTTCTATTCAAAATACGTCGCTTATAACAAACCTCGGATATAACAACAAATACCCGGCCCCGGTAGCTGGACTCGCAATCCAGGGGGGAAAAAGACGGGCTTGTTCCATAGCATGTCCGTTGAAAGGTCCTGGTAAATCAAAGTGAATGGATCAGTGTTCAGTTCGTAAGCCATAGGCAATAGATTTCCCTATGCCCCATAACCCGCCCGTCAGGGCCGTCCATCATCACTTCGTGGAAGTTAACACTTTC
Organism: Semisulcospira habei; assembly: GCA_036245525.1. Classification (NCBI taxonomy): domain Eukaryota; kingdom Metazoa; phylum Mollusca; class Gastropoda; family Semisulcospiridae; genus Semisulcospira; species Semisulcospira habei. Next base: position 200,967,014 of record BTPG01000003.1, on the reverse strand, counting down.
GAGACGTGCCGCATCCGGATTCGCGGCTTTACGCCGCGAATCCGGATGCGGCACGTCTCGAAAGAGTTAAACCCCGAACTAACCAGCCAACCAACCGACAACAAATAAACGTGGGTTCCCTGGCGGTTTCGTTACACCCGAATTTACTAAAATACAATTGTACCCGCTTGATTGCCACCAGACACAGACTCCGTTTTAAAAATCATTGTAACTTCAACGACAAAGAACCCCAGCCGTCACAGCGGGAACATGCATACAAAGCAATGTCAGCAACAGGCATACATCTTCACGAGCCCTCGCAGTTGCCGGGTATCACAAAGATCTATGTCTCTTCCAGTTGGATAGTAATCAGGGTTTTTATTTCTCGGCAGAATACTCATTCTGCCCGCGACACACCACAACAAGACGTGGCTCGACCATGGCGCTAACTCATTCAGTCCAGACACACCACAACAAGACGTGGCTCGACCTGGCGTTTTCGTCCAGACACACAAACAATTGTACCGCGCTTCATTGCCACCAGACACAGACTCCGTTTTAAAAATCATTGTAACTTCAACGACAAAGAACCCCGGCCGTCACAGCGGGAACATGGATACAAAGCAATGTCAGCAACAGGCATACATCTTCACGAGCCCTCGCAGTTGCCGGGTATCACAAAGATCTATGTCTCTTCCAGTTGGATAGTAATCAGGGTTTTTATTTCTCGGCAGAATACTCATTCTGCCCGCGACACACCAAAACAAGACGTGGCTCGACCATGGCGCTAACTCATTCAGTCCAGACACACCACAGCAAGATGTGGCTCGACCATGATAGTTCAAGGGTGGTGCCAGAATAGCTTGGCGCCTATAGGCGCCAAGCCATTCTGGCACCACCCTTGAACTATCATGGTCGATCTGTCTCCTGAATTGTAATGCAGTCCTCAGAGGATAACTCCAAAATGTGGGTATTTCGTACCTCGGGCACTATGAGTTAACAAGGCAGTGAAGGGGTTAACCGCAATGCGCGTCTGTCTATCTATCATATGGTAAGATTTATGTTGTGTTACCTATCGGTACACAGATAGGATACTTTACAGGTATCTGCACTTTATCCCCTTGACCTATAATA
>BTPG01000003.1:200883401-200960901 GCA_036245525.1 Semisulcospira habei | reverse complement strand
TGAAAAGGTCTCCAGACCTCTCTCCCCCTTCCCTCGACCTCCCACCCGCACTAACACCAGCACCACCCGCCCCTCGTTGATAGTCAACAAGTGGCGCATTTGTAGGTTCTCACCCTCTTCACATTCTAGTAATAATAATAATAATAATAATAATAATAATAATAATAATAATAATAATAATAATAATAATAATAATAATAATACCGTTATCTCAGCAACTGTGACTCCGCCGACAGGAAGAGTCCCCACGAAAAGGTCTACGAAATCTCCCGCACGTTGTTTTTTTCTTCTTTTTTTTTTTTTTTTTTTTTTTTCACTGCTCTATACCGTAAAGAGAGGCCATTCGCAATAGTATTCGTGGTATAAAATGCATACTTACGTACTTTCAAACTTTTGCTCCCAAAGTTAACTTCGACCTGGGATGACCTTGACCTTTTCTACAGGTGAAATATGTAGGTAAAGTTGTTCTTGTAAACTACAATTGTGTCGAGTTTAAAGTCTGTGAATGTTATAGCCCCTATGAAATTTCCTTATACAAACCGCACGCATACACACACGACGGCTGAAGAGCGGCTGCATCGACGATTGGTGACTACATTTATAATGTTTCACATTTGCTGTCACACCTAAGCCAACAAGGTTTGCTCTTGGAACAACTATTTAGCCCCACCCCTTCCCCGCAGACAGTAATGAGCCATTTTGTCTAGTGTCTAAAAGCATTCCTGACAACTGTGCGCGTCATCTTAAAGTGATGTAGCGACATAAACCTGGTTTTTTAAAATATCTATTTTATTCTCTTTACTACCAATAGACACAAATATTGCTCTGAAATCTTTCCTAATGCAGTTCCAAGGAACCCGAAACGTCAAATAAATATTATACCAGTTGTGTCAGCAAGAGCCAAAATCGCCATGAGCCCCCGCGATCGCACGAAGCTCATGAGGATCTGTGTGTCTTGTGAGGACTCCTATTGAGAGTTTCTTGGCTGTGAAGGGGTTAAGTGCAAATATCATTAAACAAAAGTTGCAAAAAAATCAGGCCTGTGGCTTCAGAGATATTGCCTGCACAAAGGCTCACACAAATATGGCCTCTGCGACCTTCACCTTACAGGTCGTGAATTCATTCTGTTAAAAACATCACCTATGAGGGAAAGGCATCTTTTCCGAAAAATTCAGAGTAAATCCGTACAGGGGTTTCAGAGGTGTTCTCTACTCAATAATCTGCAAGAAAGATATGGCAACTATGACCTTGACCTTGAGGTAGAGACACAGTTAAGATTGATGGCAATGTGTGATATGGTAAAATACTATAATCTAAAATTTGCATTGAACAGGCCCAATGGTTATTGAGATATTGCCTAGCACACAATTCTGCACAAAACAAATATGGTCGTTGTGACCTTGGCCTTTACGACAATGAATAGCTTCTGGTGTGCAACACTCTGTATCATCACAAAATATCACAATTTGCCACTCGGATCACATCGTTTCGGTGTTTACATTAACATTGCCTGGACAATGGCTTACATAATAAATTTAGCCGTTGTGACCTTGACCTTGACCAAAGTGACATGATTTTGGTGTGGGCTACTCAATATTGAGAAAATGTAGCAACATCTGAAATTTGGAACAAACTGACTGGATGGTTTTATATACGCTAGACAAACACTGCTCCTTATATGAAACACTGTTCTAATTATGAAACACGCTTCATATTAGGTGCTCTTTCTGTTTCGTAATAGGAACAAGATACCTCTCCAGGAAAATGCATGCCTCCAAAACAACAAAAAGAGAACCAAAACGATTGCCGCTGTTTATCTGATGTCCGAAGATTGCTCTTCATGACAAGAGTGGCTATTTTTAAAAAAAATCACAAAACTGAATGCTGATGTAGGTGTTTCAAAATGACGAAGAATTAGATGCAGAAAATCACATTTTCTCGGGTCAAAAATCACATTTTCTCAGGTCCAAAATCACATTTTCTCGGCGTGTCTTCGTTTTCATCACGCCTGACATTCTTGTACCGGAAATAAGGCTCACTGAAGTAGCTCTATATTACTCCACAGGCGGAATTTGGAAAAGTTATTCCGTTTCGCCGGGAGCAAGGTGTTTCATAATAGGCACTGTTTCATAATAGGGGCTCCTCCCCTACCTGTTCAACGTTTTGAGTGATAACTAAATATTGCTCATAAAAATAACTTTTTTGTTTTGATTATTTCAGATTATACTTAAACCTGTTTAATCTTTTTCTTCTCATTAATACCAGTGTGATTTTTCATACACGGTATTTACATAAGCCTACAGTTATTCTCGGCTGTCGGGTACGATTAGTTTAAAATTGTCATTTTCGGCCCCACTTTTTCGGATTTTTTTTTAACAGTTAACATAACTGTGATTGTTTTACGAAAATACTATCTTGTCATTAATACCCGTAAGATATTTCATAAACAGTGTTTACATAAGTCTGCTGTTTGTCCCGGCTCTTGGGTAGGATTAGGTCAAATTGTGCGGAAAACTTTTGGATGTGAAAATCAGCGAAGTTTGATTATCTAATACGTCAAATGTTAGCACTGCGATGAGTGACGTATAGCATCGTCGTCACTATGATCACGGCGTCGTGGGACTAACGATGCCATGACATGAAGCTTGAAGTGACTTCATTTCGCTGCTCGTGCTATTATTATTGTTCAGCTTTGCCAGCCCACAGAGCTTATGAATGGCGCGAAGCGCCGAGTGTTCGTCTTTATTTCTGTGTGCCAGTTTGTGTGGATCAGAGGGTGGGTTAGGGCACAAGGATATGGATCAGAAGGACAGGCTTACAAGATACAAGATAAATTTATTAATAAACAAAACAATCGGGAAATTACACTGTCTGCACTATCAAATTAACAAGGAAAACAAAGGAATTTAAGAAAATTAAAAGTTTATAAATACATGTGATAATAATAAAAGACACACACATACACTCGCGCACGTCAACTCACGTGTCTCTAGTAAGAGAGTCATTGTATTGGTGCTAGAGGTGCGAGGTTCGATACCCGGTTCCGGCGTGGGACTTTTCTCTGCTAGTAAGTGTCGCCGTTAATTCGGGCGGACCGTCGGGTGTTCTTTCTCCGGGTACTCCGGCTCTTCCTCCCCCACGACTTTGGTATTAATCAAACTTCAAACATAAACGATTTGAATTTCCAAAACTTCAGTAGCTCGCTTGAGCTTGCCCTTAGCACCACGTGAATGTTTTGTGTTTATGTACAGTGTGTGAGTGAATGCGCGTGATTCACGTTAGCGTGCTAGTTGGGTTCAGTTCGCGGCGGTGCTTTGAGCCGATTTTCAATTGGGATTAAGCGCCTATTTAATGCTCTGATTAATTTATTTATTTATTTATTTTTTAGATTGACAGCCCTCGGTATGAAAGATTTTCTGTACCTTTCGGTACGCTTTATGGGCAGTATCAGTCTACCACTCTTCCTCAATCCGTCTGCTGTCACACTCCTCTCGCTGTGGATGAGTGTTGTCAGTCAGTATGGTTGTTGTCTTTTCTGTCAGTCGTCGGTGGTAGACTGAGTCGAAATGTTCCTCCTCCCTGCTCGTCACTCTCTCTGCCTTACTGATGATTGTGTCTACCCTTCCCTTGCCTTGTGCTGTAATGTTCCCTCCCCAGCAGGTTGCCCCAAAAGGCAACACGCTACTGACAATGGTACAATAAAACATCCGTAAAATGATAGGACTTACGTTAAACGAGCTTAACATCCTTAAACAGCACATTCGTGGTTGGACTTTTTTAAGAATCACATTTGAATTTTCCTGCCAGTTCAATTTCTTGTCAATAATTACTCCCAGATACCTGTACGAATCAACTCTTTCCACGACGACTCTGTTAATGCGTACAGGTTCGGGGACACCATTATTGCGGCCAAAGTCTATCACCATTTCTTTTGTTTTTCCTGCATGAAGCTGCAAGTAGTTGTCATCACACCAGTCAACAAATCTGTCGATTTCTGCCCTGTATTGACTGTTGTCTTTGTTCGTGATTCTGCCTACCACAGCTGTGTCATCTACAAATATAGCGATGGGACATGTCTCGTGGCCGTGCCTGCCATCTGCTGAATATAGGGTTTTTAAAAAAATGGAGAAAGTACCGTTCCTTCACGAGCACCAGTATTTGTGTTCAGGGTAGTGGATGTCTCATAGGAACATAGGAACAATTTTGGGCTGGGTCCCATCTTGTTTTTCATTTTAATAAATTTAACCCCTTCATTTCCAATTGACACACATTGTGTTTTTGAAACGTGTGAATTCCATGTCAAAGAACTCTAGCTGTCCTAGGAACATGGATTCAAAGTAGTGTCAGCAAGAGGCAGGAGTCGTCATGAGCACCCGCAACATGAGGATCCATGCCTCTTGCAGTTGGATCGTGTTGATCTTTCCTCTGCAGTCAACGGGTTAATAGGGATACCCACTTGGCTGGCATGTTCGAGTCCCATCGTCGAAGAAGTTGACACGACACACGCATGACCCATCTTTGCACGCGCCATTGTGTAGTGCCGTGCAGTTGTTATACGGACAGGCATCTCCCACACTCACAATATTCTGACAGACTGATACACGAGTACCAAACAGAAGTACCTGAAATATAAAAGTCACAATTCACATTTAACACGTTCTGCCCAAGGACCGAAATCCACAAAAGTTAGAAGTTGCCATTTGAAGGACTGTGATACAGTTCTAGAGACAGATTGAGCATGATAGTTCACGGGTGGTACCAGAATAGCTTGGCGCCTATGGGCTCCAAGCTATTCTGGCACCACCCTTGAACTATCATGCTCGATCCATGTCTTGCTGTGGTCGGTCCGGACTGAATGAGTTAAATAGGATTCTCTTGCGAGTGTTATCATATATGATGGGCCAAAGTTACCTTTCAATGTAAATCCCTTTCCTTTCCAATGCTTCGTTTTACTTAGAAAGTACATGTAATCAGTTCTTGTAGTAAAATATACTTAGCGGACATACTTAGCGGGAATATGGCATAATTTATGTAATGTGATACAATGTAACGGTCGAAGATCATCCTATACTTCAACCGTTTTAATGTGTCACCTAATTATATAAGCCATATTCCCACTATGCATATTTTACAAACTGATTAATTTCTTCTAGGATGGATGGATGGATGGATGGATAGATGGATGGATGGATGGATGGACGAAAAACAAAAGTTAAACGTTTAGGGTTTAACGTGTTCTGTCCACCAGGAAGGTGATTTCAAAGACGGGGCACCAAATAGGATCTGAACAAATTTTGACCCCAGCTGCTTTCGAACCCGGGACCTTTCAAACGAGAGTCGAACGCTCTACCACCGAGCCATCCAGTTCCCGAGATGGATGAATGAATGTTAGCTGATTACGTTCTTGAGCGCTCGCTTGCTTGCTTGCTTGCTTGCTTGCTTGAGTGAGTGAGTGAGTGAGTGAGTGAGTGAGTGAGTGAGTGAGTGAGTGAGTGAGTGAGTGAGTGAGTGAGTGAGTGAGTGAGTGAGTGAGTGAGTGAGTGAGATTGCTTGCTTGAGTGAGCGAGTGAATGATTGAGTGCGTGAGTGAGAGGGTACTACACATACCAGGGTCTTAGGTGACATTAATACAAAAATAACTACTCACCTGCAACAATGCAGCGAAAAGGAATAAAGTGTTGAAACTCCATTTCCTTGACATGGCCATCTTACATTACTGTAGGATTCAGTCCTAAGGATTGTGTGTGTGTGTGTGTTTTCTCAGACCCGGAAGATTTGTAATCCGCACACCATCCGTCTAATCAGGTCAGCATGTTGACATGAATCGGACATGATAAACCTGTCTTCCTAAAATCGCGTGGCATATGATGGTCATCATTGAACCCGTTCAGCGCCATGGGCGCATTTCCCGAATTTTGGAAGTGTTACTTAACGACTATGTACCAGTTGCAGGAGGTGGATTGACCATGATAATTCAAGGGCAGTGCCAGATTAGCTTGGCGCCTGAAGGCGCCAAGCAAATCTGGCACTACCCTTGAATTATCATGGTCAATCAATCTCCTGCTGTAGGATGTTGTCGCTGAAAGGTTTAAATTAGACATGGCGGTTTGATAAGCTAGCTATTTTTTCTATCTCGAAATACGTGTACAACACAGACACTTGCAGATATTATGGTTAAGTGGTTTCAATAGATAACATGAGCTATATTGACGAGTAAAAGAAGTGCAACGCTTTTCTGGAATCATCGGAAACACTTTAGTGTTTCCAATGATTCCAAAAATGTCGCATTTCTTTTGCTCGTCAGCATAGCATAAATTGGTATCTCTGTGTCATCTGCTGTCCAGCCGTAAGCTAAACCTGAAATACAGTCTGCATATTCGATCTAAGTGTGCAATGGAGGCTGTTATCTGCATGCCTACCAGAGTCACGCTGTGGATTTCATTTGCCCGTGCGGTACCAGGGACGAATGACAATAGTCCACAAGCTAGGAAGGTCTACCGTGCCCCCCCCCCCCCCCCCCCCCCCCAGTACTCAATAAGATGGATTTCAAAGAGTTCCTTAGTATGTCCTGAGATGTTTAAGCCATGTTCCCCGAAAATCCTTAGGAACACACCAGAGATATAGCCGATGGCGCAAGGGTACCCCCATTCACGCTCTTCTTACTTACTTACTTACGCCTGTCACCCCTACCCGGGTATAGGCCGTCGACGAGAGACCTCCAGCAACTCCTGTCCTGTGCTTCTCCTTCGATTCTACTCCAGGTGGTTCCCAGTCTCTTGATGTCTGCTTGGAGGTCTCGACGCCAGGTGTTTCTCGGCCTACCTCTTTTCCTCTTTCCCTGGGGGTTCCATGACAATGCCTGCCTGGTGATACTGGAAGCTGGCTTTCTCAGACTGTGACCGATCCATCCCCATCTTCTTCGCCCAATTTCATTCTCTGCTGTTATCTGCTCTGTTCTCTCCCAGAGTCTGACGTTGCTGATCTTCTCTGGCCAGTGGATTTTCAAAATTCTTCTAAGGCAACTGTTCATGAAGGTCTGTACTCTGTTGACTGTGGTTTTTGTCAATCTCCATGTCTCTACTCCATATAGGAGAACTGCTTTTACATTGGAGTTGAAAATCCGGACTTTGGTGTGTTGTGACAGCTCTCTGGAACTCCACACTTTTTTCAACTGGAGAAAGGCTGCTCTGGCTTTACCGATTCGTGCTCTGACATCTGCATCAGTGCCGCCTTTTTTGTCTATGATGCTCCCGAGATAGGTGAAGGACTCCACCTCCTCCAACGGGGTGCCAGCAAGCAAGACTGGTTCTTCCCTGGTTGCGTTCAGCCTCATTGTCTTTGTTTTCTGTTTGTGAATGGTGAGGCCCACTTGGGACGAGATGTCAGCAAGCCTCGTGGTCTTGTCCTGCATTTGTTGATGAGTGTGGGACAGTAATGCCAAGTCGTCTGCAAAATCGAGGTCGTCAAGCTGTGTCCACAGTGTCCACTGTATTCCACTTCGTCTGTGCTCTGTGGTCATCTTCATGACCCAGTCTATGGCCAGTAGGAAGAGGAACGGAGACAGCAGACACCCCTGCCTGACACCAGTTCTGACCTGGAGCTCTCTGGTGAACTGCCCTTCGTGGATTACGCGACATGTCATGCCATCATAGCTGCTCTTGATCAGGCGGACGAGCTTTGTGGGTACACCGTAGTGTCGTAGGAGTTTCCACAGAGTCTCTCGGTCCACGCTGTCAAATGCTTTCTCATAATCCACAAAGTTGACGTACAGCGGGGAGCTCCACTCCAGAGACTGTTCCACGATGATGCGGAGAGTGGCGATCTGGTCTGTACATGATCGGTTCTTCCTGAATCCTGCTTGCTGGTCTCTCAGCTGGGGGTCAACGGAGCTCTTCATTCTCTCTAGGATGATCCTGTTGAAGACCTTTCCTGGTACTGACAGCAAGGTGATTCCTCTGTAGTTGGAACACTTGCTGAGGTCGCCTTTCTTGGGAAGCTTGATTAGGTACCCCTCCTTCCAGTCAGCTGGCATCACCTCCTCTTCCCAGATCTTTCCAAACAGTGGGTACAGCATCTCAACTGTTGTCTCTAGGTCTGCTTTCAGAGACTCCGCTGGGATGCCATCTGGCCCTGCTGCTTTGCCATTCTTCAAAAATGCCACTGCTTTTCTGATCTCTTCCCGGCTGGGTCTGTCACAGCTGATGGGTAGGTCGGTCTCTGCCGGCTGGATGTCGGGGGGGGGTCGGGTGGGCTAGGTCTGTTCAGTAACTCTTCAAAATACTCGGCCCATCTGTCGAGTTGGTCTGCTCTGTCTGCAATATGCTTGCCTTCTTTGTCTTTTACTGGTCTTTCTGTATGGCCATACTTACCCGACAATCTTCTGGTAATGTCGTAGAGCTGTTTCATGTTGCCGCTGCCTGCTGCCTTTTCTGCCTCTGCTGCCAGGCTGTCTGTGTAGGCCCTCTTGTCTGCCCTGATACTCCTCTTCACCTCGCGGTTGGCTTCCGATTATTCCCCCTGTGCCCTTACTTTGGCTGCTCTCGTGCGACTGTTGTTGACCGCTGCTTTCTTCTGCTTCCTCGCTTCTATCTTCTTCAAGGTCTGTGCCGACAGCCAGTCCTTGTGGTGGTGTTTCCTGAACCCTACAGTGTCTTTGCAGGTTGAGTTCAGCGCCTCTCTAACTGCCTTCCACTGCTGCTCTGTGGTGACCGCCTCCTCTTCATTTACTAGCTCCTGTAGCGCTTGAAACCGGTTGGACAGCACCAGTTTGAACTCTTCTCTAACTCCAGTTTCGCTCAGGAGGCCTACATTATAGCGCTGTCTTCTTGTTGTCTCTGTGCGGCTTTTCTTTAGCTTGAGCTTCATTCTTAAGGTAAGCAGATGGTGGTCTGAGGCGACATCTGCTCCCCTCCTCACTGCTAAAATGAGGTTGAGAAACATTTTCCTCTAAATAAATCAGACTTCATTCCAGAAGCCCAAATCAGGCAATATTATGTTAAGGCACACGTTCTGTAGCCTCTGCAAAAAACAGAATGAAAAAATATTGAATCTCTGGCTCACAGTGAAGGTATTTGTGGACCCAGCAAACGACCATTTCCTCGAAATCGCAAAAAAAGACAAAAATAATGTGGCAGATGCCTTCAGACATTTTCTATAGTGCTGGCAGTCCATTTTCAGGCTTACATTATTAAAACAGGATGTTATAATTATTATAAACTTGACTAGGTGATGCTGTGGTCACTGTGAGTGCCACAGTGGTTGATTTTGTATCCCTACCCCCAAGTTGTAAAAATACACAAAATTAATTAGAAAAAATTTCTAAAGTTATTCCATTTCATTTTGACCTTTCTTTACCTATTACGTTTCAATAATGTGAGCATAAAGTGCAAGAAAATAAGGAAAGTCGGCATCCTTTACGGTACATTCGTGGTGAATGATAGCTTTTTCCCATTTAAAATTGCCAAATTGGGAAACGTACATTGTTTCCGGTGCCCTCAGAAATTTTGTATACTACCGATAGGTCTTTGTTAGGTTTTATTGGTTAGGATAGAGTACCACAGTTACTCCCAACCTGATTTTGTGATGCTATGATGCATTTAGGGGCCACAGTGGCTGAATCTGCTGCCCTACCCCCATTTTACCAGTACGCAAAGTAACGCAAAATAATCATAAAAATTGCTTACGTAATAGTCCTCTGTTTAAATATTTTTTGTTGCCAGTTGTTGTTTTTTTTAAAGTATGCATACTGAGCTTAAAAAGTTGTGATCATTTCATTAATTTCAATGTAACCCATCAATTTAATTGTAACTATTTTTTAACTGGCTGGTCTTTTAGGTGATATTTTACCTAGCGTAAGGCGGGTCTAGTAAGGTCTCCCCTTTTCCTTTCATTTATTTTTATCTAGAAATGTGTAAATATGAATATGCGTAATAAAGTTTCATGGTTCCTAATAGCCTGATATGTTATCAAAAATACTTAGTTTCCACATGTTGACCACGAGATCTCCACTTCCACCTTCTGCAACGTTCAATCTTTTTTATGGCCGTCTTTAAATCTTATATTTTTCTGGCTGCCAATAAGTGAGCTGTCAAGAGCTAGGCAGCATGTTTTCAGAGTTTGGTGTATAGGGGCGTGTCTTCTGGTCAGAACTGCCAGCAGACCGCTTGTCTGTATGGACATGTTTGGAGAATGTGCTAAGGAGATCGATTTTCTACGCCAAATTCGCATAGGGCTGTTTCCACATGACCCAGTCTCACGAGGTGAGTTCAGCAGGGTCCTTACGGTCTGTGAACATTTGTGAAAGTTGTAAAAAAAATGGCAAGGCTTTTTGAGGGCCCTGGAAAGTCTGTCAATTTCAGTCCTTTTCCTTGAAGTCTGTGAAAGTTTGTAAAAAATGACAACGTACTGGCAAACTTTTGTCTACTTCTTTTTTTTTTCTCCCTCAATTTGTGACTATTCCCATTGCAAACGATCATGCTGACGCTTGTTGCAAGTGATCTATATTTAGCTCTGATCATAAAGTGACTGCATGGCGAACATTCTGATTGGTTGTTTACGCTTCTACCGAAGTCCGCCATTCACTAAGCGTTCTTTTATTTTGGTATCTCTTCACGCATTAGGCACGGAAGCTTCAAATAATTGCTGATACAGAGTGATCTGATTAAAGTGTGTAAAGCTTCAGGCTTCAGTTTGGGTTTGTGAAACGTTCCTGTTTTTCTGGATGGACCCAGTCCAGAGTAATCAGTGTGTAGATGAAAGATGGTGGCCTGGCTCTCCCTGTTCAGCTTGTTGATGTCATCTGCTCACGGGCTGCAGCCGCCATTCTGCTTTTGCCAATCACTTTGTTGTTGTAGTCTCTCCATTCCCAGCTAGCCCAGAATGCACTGGAATCCACTGCAGCACTATTTTGTGGACAGGGCATCCAGTCTATCTTGAAGCTTCCTGGTGAGATCAGTGGATCAAGCTGCTGCCTTTCCCTAGCTAGTGCTCTGCTGCTGTATTGAGCACCTGCAGATCTGTACGATAGTTGGAGCTGCTGCCGCTAGCTGGTAAGGAGAGGGAGGTAGTAGTGCGGTCTGCACAACAGATGTACACGCCACTTCCTTCATTCAACACGGCATCTTGTGTGGTATCACAGCTGCTGTGAGGGTAGCTCTTGTGCACAACCTCCAGCAAGATGGCTTTGTGCAGTGCCGCGACCTTTGGCAAAGAGTCCTGGAACATTATGTTGTCTTGAAGGCTCTTTCGAGATGTCCAGGTATCTGAAGGGAGCTGTTCACACATCTTTAGGCTTGGTTCCAGGACGTCAGTGTTAGCCCTTTGCAGGACCTTCAGTTGGCAGTTCTGATTGGGCATTTCTGACGGTTCTTGGTCTGCTCCTGTAGTCTCCCATGCTGTCGGTGTTTAGTAAGTCTCTTCATCGTGTGTGCTGTTCTGCATTCCAGTGGCTCCAATGTCCTCCATTTCCTAAATTGGGGTGCTCCAGATGGCTCTAAGAATGTCACTGCATCATGAGAATGACTCATGTTCTGCATCTTGTCAAGCCTGGCTTTTTGGGTTTCAGGCAGTGTTTCATGTTGTCGCTGTATCTTGGTACCGCACAACTGGTCTGACCGAGCAGGTGTTTGCTTGTGCCAGGATGCTGTAATTTGCGCCAATAATTATGGTCCCCACCAGTTCTTCATCAGAGACTCTCTTTATTTTTTGCAGCTCTAGATTCCATGGTTTCAATGTGAGGCCTCCACTTGAATCCAGTAATTTATTTGTTGCCAGTAAAGTTGGCCTGTCTGTCTTTGGTACTGGAAGATCTCCAGTTTTGAGGTGACCTCTTCCATCTGATTGAAAGAGATGGTCTAGCTCAGTTTGAGTGGCCTCTTTCAGTCCAGCTGCTGACTCTATATTCAGCATCCTGGATTCTGGAGGATGCTATTTCTTTATGTTCTGGAGGATGCTATTTCTTTATGCCTCCACGTGAATCCAGTAATTTATTTGTTGCCAGTAAAGTTGGCCTGTCTGTCTTTGGTACTGGAAGGTTTCCAGTTTTGATGTGACCTCTTCCGTCTGATTGAAAGAGATGGTCTAGCTCAGTTTGAGTGGCCTCTTTCAGTCCAGCTGCTGACTCTATTGGCAGCATCCTGGATTCTGGAGGATGCTATTTCTTTATGTTCTGCTGCGCTCCACACTGCAAAGTCATCTGCATGGAGGATGTTCAAGACGAACCTTGGTACTGTTGTACTGATGTCATTAATGTAGACCAAAAACAGCATCAGACACAACATCTCCCTGAGGTACACCTTCCCCGAGTTTGACAAGAGTGCTGAATGTGCAGACGATAGAAGCTTCAGCGGCAGCCCCTGTTAAGCATGCCTTAAATAAAAAGAATTACAATTAAATCGATGGGTCACATTGAAATTAATGAAATGATCACAAATGTTTATGCTCAATATACATATTTTGTTAAGAAAACTGGCAACAAAAATATTTAATCAGAGGAGCAATTGTTATGATCATTTTTCGTTCCTTTGCGTACAGGTAAAATGGGGGTAGGGCAGCAGATTCAGCCACTGTGGCCCCTAAATGCACCACAGCATCATAAAATCAGGTTGGGAGTAACTGTGGTACTCTATCCTAAACAATAAAACCTAAAAAGGACCTATCAGTTGTATACAAAATTTCTGAGGGCATCAGAAACAATGTACGTTTCCCAATTCAGCAATTTTAAATGGTAAAAAGCTATCATTCACCACGAACATACCGTAAAGGATGTCGACTTTCCTTATTTTCTTGCACTTTATGCTCACATTATTGAAACTCAATAGGTAAAGAGAGGTCAAAATAGAATGGAATAACTTAAGCAATTTTTTCTAATTAATTTTGTGTATTTTCACAACTTCGGGGTAGGGATACAAAATCAACCACTGTGGCACTCACAGTGATCACAGCATCACCTAGTCAAGTTTATAATAATTGTGACATCCTGTTTTAATGATGTAAACCTACAAATGGACTGTCAGTGCTATAGAAAATGTCTGAAGGCATCTGACACGTTATTGTTGTCTTTTTTGTGATTTCATGGAAATGGTCGTTTACTGGGTGTACAAATACCTTCACTGTGAGCCAGAGATTCAATATTTTTTCATTCTGTTTTTGCAGAGGATGCAGAAGGTGTGCCTTGACATAATATTACCTGATTTGGGCTTCTGGAATGAATTCTGATTTATTTAGAGGAAAATGTTTCTCAACCTCATTTTAGCACCTGCGAAGAGCGTGAATGGGGGTACCCTTGCGCCATCGGCTATATCTCTGGTGTGTTACTAAGGATTTTCGGGGAACATGGCTTAAACATCTCAGGACATACTAAGGAACACTTTGAAACCCATCTTATTGAGTACTGGGGGGGGGGGGGGGGTGCACGGTAGACCTTCCTAGCTTATGGACTACAATCTTGTCTTTACCTGAGGCCGACTGTACTGTTACATGTTTTCTTCATGTCAAGATAATAATGGGAAGTCATCACACACACACACACACACACACACACACACACACACACATACACACACACACACAGACAAACACACACACACACTTACACACAGACACACACACGCACTTAAACTTACACACACACACAAGCACACATACACACATATATACACGTGCATATACACACACACGCACACACACATACACACGCAGTCACGCGCGCGCACACACACACACACACACAGACACACGCACAAACATACACATACACACACATACAAGTGCATACACACGGAGTCACGCACACACATACACATACACACGCAGTCACACACACACATACGCACAACACACACACACAGTTTTTAGTGATAAATAGAGCAGTGCGAAAAGAGAATGTTTATTATGCCCGCTAGAACAAATTTATTGCGTCTGAATTTTTTTTTCGGGGGGTGGGAGGGTGGGTGAACGAGGAGGAGAGGGGGGGTGAGTTTTGGTAGAATTGGAATGTGAAAGGGGGGGGGAGGGGGAAAACCAGGCGGAGTGAGCAGAGGGGAGGATTGAACAAGTCAAAGGGCAGGCCATGTACCATGATAACACTTGTACAGTAGACTTCACCTACACTAGTTTCGATATGACAACACATTTTTTTTGTAGATAAAAGGCGCACCTTCATAACATTCATGCAAAAAAAAATGTGCTATAATTAGGGCCCATACGTTGTCTTTATTATGCCTAATCTTTGGACCGCACTTAACCCTTTGTCAGTCGGTAGCGTTTTTTGTTGCGATGACTCCTACAGGAATCATCGCTACAAAAAACGCTACCGACAGACAAAGGGTTAACATGATCATGACAGTAAAAGCCGTAGTCGGTCGGCTCCTACCCAGTACGCAAAAGGTCATCAGGCCGACATCGGCCGAAGTTGTCCAGCGCACAGCTGCGCGCGGGGCAAGTGCGGCCGACATCTGCCCGCTGACCTTTTGCTTAACCCCTTCACTGCCGAGAAAACGTGAACATGATCCAACCGCAAGAGACCATGGATCCTCATCAGCCCCCGCGACCGCGGATGATCGTGAGGATCTAAGCCTTTTTTACTGCGACCACGTTGTGTCCATGTTTCTTGGTCAGTTGTGGCTTTTAGTCGTTCACTGAACACAGATTTCACAAACGAAGTGTTCATAGTGGCAGGGAGGGGGTTAATAAGTATAATTACTGTCCTGTCGGTGTGCTCACTTTCTGGGGGTGTGACACACGGGGTGGAGATATTGTCGTAGATCTGTCCGTCCGGACAAAGTTTGATGTCCGTCCTCTCGTCCACCTTTGCACACGTAGTACAGGTTGGCGCGGTGTGTGACGTCATCAAGGTAGGCGCCATCTTGGCGACCCGTGCAGTCCAAGTGGTACCCTCCCTCCTCTCGCGGCATCTCGTTCATTGTGACACCGCATCGCCCGGCCTCCCGGGAAACGAATAGGAATATTAACTGAAAAGAAACTTTCGATGCCACTGGAACAGGTTTATATTTAACGCAATCTGTCCCGACACAGCACAGCGAGATATGGCTCGACCATGATAGTTCAAGCGGGGTGGTGCCAGAATAGCTTGGCGCCTATAGACGCGTCTATAGGCGCCAAGCTATTCTGGCACCACCCTTGAACTATCATGGTAGATCTGTCTCTTGAATTGTAAGGCAGTCCTCAGAGGACAACTCAAATATAGGGGGATTTGGTACCTGGGACACAATCAGTTAAGCCACATGGACAAGGAATCGTGTACCAGCTATCTGCCCTGATAACGGCTCCGCAGGGATAGACGAGCTGAGCCGTTGTAAGGGAAGATAACTCACATGACATTACTCGCCCTGAGTTTCAACATCAACTGCGAGGTAATGCCGACACCGGTAGCTCAAGGGTAGAATAATGTTTCATTGGCATGGCGCCCGGAGGACAGCAAATACATGTATAGTGTGTGCTATTTTGAGTCTAACTTAAACATCGCATTTCCCGTCACTGAAAGAGTTTACAAATTGAATATAATATCAAAAAGAGTGTATTGTTGTCGTTGCTTTTGTTGTTGTTGCTGTTGCTGTTCAGCATTTCGAAATTCCACACAAACGTTTGTGTGAAGTGTGCTCTGGTTAAGGTTTCTTCAGTCGCTAGTTCGTTTGTTCTTTCAACAACACAGTCTGCGTCCACTGGCAGTGAAGGGGTTAATGTGTGTATTTGGAGACATAAATCCACGATGATAGTTCAAAGGTAATGCAGAAATAGCTTAGAGCTTGTAGGCGCCAAGCTATTCCTGCACCACCCTTGAACTATCATGGTCAAATTAGTTCTGCTGTTATTGCGAATAGAGTGATCGAGAGGATGTGTGTTCAGTGTGGAAGCCAGGCTATCGTGTAAGGACCAAGGCAACGGTAATGTTTTCTTACAACAAATGTATTTATTGACACTGTTTAGATATTCATTCATGTTGTGGGCATATTATGCAAATGTTCGGTCAACTACTTTAATTGTTGCTTGTGTTTGTTTGTTTGGTTGGGTTTCGGGTTCGTTTTTTGTGGGGTTTTTTTTTTTTTTGCTTTGTTTTTTGTTTGTTTGTTTGTTTGTTTGTTTGTTAGTGGGGGTTTTGTGTTTGATTTTTTTTTTTTTTTTTTTTTTTTTTTTTGGGGGGGTTGGGGTGGGGGTGGGGGGGAATGTTTGTTATTGCTGTTGTTGTTTTTGTTTTTGTTTCTTGGGTTTTTGGGGGGCGTGGATTGGTCGTTTGGTTAGCTGAGTAATTTGGAAACAACAACAGTAAACAGGAACAAATGTTTTTTACACTCCTCCTTCTTTGCTGCCTTTGAGCAGAAAAGCTGTATCACACACTTGTGATAATACAGCTCCGCTGTATCACACATGTGTGATACAGCCCTGTTGCGTGAACGGCCAAGTGTGCACAAAACTGTGTTGTCGAAAGTCTGGTCAACAAAACGGTATGGGCACACGCGATATTGAAACTTGACCTACTTTCAGCTCACGCGCAATGGCATCATTTCATAGTGACAGCTCGCGCTCTGGCGTCATTATTGTGCTATTACATCATCATGTAGGAATATTTGTCTGGCATCCAAAATATTGACGTCACATTACAAAGTAAATTACATCAAGATCTTGGCCAAGACACAATGGCGGCCTTGTTGTGGCTAGGCGTGCGCCGAAAACCAACTCACATCAGATTTATGCAAATAAAAAGGTAAAAGGTGAGTAAGAAATAGATTCTTACATCTATGTTTAGGTGATATTGAGAATCTCATTGTCGTGGTCTTCAAACCTTACCCTACTCGCTTTCGCTTGTAGGATAAGACTTTAAAACCACTCGTGTAAGATTCTCACTAAAACACCGATTTAAGAATCTGTATTTCGTAGTTCGTAATATAGGGGCCAGTTGAATAGAGTCAGCTTAGTCCTGCACCTTGTTTAGTAGCTGGTACATGACTAAGTTCACTCATGCAACTGACCCCTAGTGACCTTAAGGCTCGAAATCCTGAGGCGTAGAAAATCTTAAGGCACCTCGAACAAACATTGAATTTTACCCGGGAAACCTCACCTCTAAATGACCCCGACTATTTTTATTTCCGAGGGGGACAAAACTCATCACTGCTAATATCTCAGTTATTTAGTTGCCATCTTCTTCTTATGTTTAATATGCGGCGGAGAATGAAAGGGTTAGGTTCATTATATTCGGCGAGAAGTATAGTCAGCAATCATACACCTTCATACTAATGCGTAATAAGGCAGTAAGCAGTCAGTATATCCATTCAGAAATACATAGCCACAGACAGACAGAAGAAAAAAGACCCAAAAAAGACTTTCATGTTTTGTACTATTTGTTTAATAAAGTCATCACAAAATAAATTTCAGCTCCGCTTTCAGGAGGAACTGCAAACGACTGAGAAAAGACATTCTGCGGGGAAAAAGACACTCCTCACAAAATAGTTATTTACCCTGAAAATATGTCCGTTTTCTCCGCAGAATACTGCCAGTAAAGTGCAGCAAACATTGTAAAATGGATTTCGTACCATGACACGGTATGACAGCGCTATTTATTGTTCAGGACTTCAGATGTACCTTACTGTGTTATCTCATTGGAGACGTGCCGAATAACGATACGCAAGAGGCAAGAGGCTGCGTATCCATATTCGGCACGTTTGGAATGAACTATAAACCACAACAAAAAAAAACAGTTCTGGAATAATCTGACGCATTGAACAGACACCAGCTGCAAGAGACATAGATCATCATGAGCCCCCGCAGTTGCGGGGGCTCATGAGGATCTATACCTCTTGCTGAAATCACTGTTTATGCATATTTCGTTGATGTCTGGGGCTCTTTGGCGTTGAAATTAACAAAGATTTCAAAAACACAATCCACTGACATGAAAGAGGTTATGCGCTGTAATCATCCGTTGTATCAATTTCTATACACAGTTTAAAATTGATAGTTCAACTTTGGCATGTAATATTTTAACTCATTGGAGACGTGCCGACTTCGGATACGCGGCTTATGCCGCGTATTCGGAGGCGGCACGTCTCCAATGAGTTAATCATTTTCAGCGTTTGCTCGTTAGATATCCAACGTACAGTTGCACGCGTGAGTGAGACGATGAATATCTGCTCGTAATAGTGAGAATCAAGCAAGAATTACGCGGTATTACAAACTCAAAATAATTTCAGTTGTAGCTGGACGGAGTTGCGTTACAGGACTATATTGGTCCCAGTTACAACAATAAGTTAGAAACGTGTATTTTCGTGGGCCAGATTTCATTCAGATTTTGGACACGTAAAATGCAGGCTGGCGGCTTCCGCCTCATACTTGAAATGAAATAAAACACAAAATACCTTCAGGGTTCAATCACAACAACACTAAAATCCAGAATTGTGTCGATATGTGAATATTTACTGGAAAAGACCGCAACGTTCCTGCGTATAGAACCGACTTAAGGTGAAATCTAGAGTTAGTTAGTGGGGTTTAACGCCGAGCAGGCGAATAAGGCCATCTCACGGCGGCTGTTATATGTAGAACAGAATGTGTTACATATCACCTGGCGACGGATCTGTGATCCGGCGCATTGAGGTTCTCGCTTATGCTTCCAAAAAAATAGAGTCTACCATTACAACGTGAAACCATTCCTTCCTTATCTTATATTAGTTTCTCTCTCTTACACAATACTATAGTCTCTCTCTTATACTATACGTACACTATTACTCTCTCTCTCTCTCTCTAATAATGATCTGCTTCTGACACAGACCTGCCGCTCAAACCCGAGCCCCTTCACTACCGAGAAATAGTGAACACGATCCAACTGCAAGTGACATAGATCCTCATGAGCCCCCGCGACTGCGGGGGCTCATGAGGATCTATGTCTCTTGCTGAGACCAAATTTCATCCACGTTCCTTTGCCTGATTGTGGTTTTTGGTCGTCGAATAAATAAAGCTATCAGAAACAAAATATCCGTCCACTGGCGAGGAAGGGGAAACTATGAAGCATTGACACATCACATACAGATAAGGATACACACGATAGTGCAAGGGTAGCGCCAGAATAGAATGGCGCCTGAAAGCCATAGGTAAACTACAATTTATACGCGACAAGCTGTTCTAGCACTACCCATGATAAACTATTTTAACAAAGTGTCCTGTTCACCCGTTGGGTGCCCGGCAGTGCTTTTTGTCGCGATGATTTCTGCATGAATCATTGCGACAAAAAGCGCCATGTACCTTCAGTCAAAGGGTTAAGCTTTTAACTCCTGTCCTGCTTCAATTCGGCTGTACGGGCGCAAATCCGACGCAAGGATTTGCGAGGTCTCCGTACACCTGGTTGGCAGGGCAAAGCGCGATGCTTGTTCGCTGTCCGTTCTGACACACGTAGTACAGATTAGGTCTGTTGGTGCCGTCGTCTGGATGCGCTCCATCTGCGCGGCCCGTACAGTTAAGATAGTAGCCATCCGTTTTCTCGGGGGATCTCGTACAGGCTCACGCAACGTCCGAGGACCGGCGAGAAGAGCTATAAACAAACAAAAATGAGGACTTCAGCGATCAGTTCAAGCTATTGAGTCCTGACGTGCAACGTCAGGACTGTTCGAGCATGATAGTTCAAGAGTGCTGCAAGAATATTCCTGTACCACTCTTGAACTATCATGGTCGATCTGTCTCCTAAAATAAAATGTTCTCTATGAAGCACAGCATTAAATTTTAGGAGTTTCGACCCTAAGACCCCTTGTGTTTAATTGCATTTTCCCATTTGACGTTTCTGGCGAAAAAAAAGCAAAACACTATTGAACTTGATTTCTTGAGTCCAAGAAAAACTGAAACCAATAACTTATGATTATTTTTTAAACGTTTGGGTTGCTTTACTAACGCCGGCCCACGTCGGTCATATGACATTTGCCTAGGAGCACAGACTACACATGGTTACTCGGGTCATAGACATGTTAGGGCCAACGGCGACCGGCGTCGGCACGAGGGTATGTTGCTTACCAGGCAGAATGGTCTCTTACCTGCGCCACACCGAGAGAGCTGTCCCGCTCGCAGGTGCCGGAGGGGAGGGACCGCTCGTCCTTGCAGACGGCGTAGTAGGGTGTCCACGGTCTCATCTCGTCCGGGTAAAGACCATCAGCCTTGCCTGAACAGTTAGCGAACCGGTAGGAGCACGGCATGCAATGAGCACTGCCGCACTTGTTACGGTCGTAGTCACCTGAAAATAGACGCACGTTGATTACCCTTTTTATCCCCGAGTCCCTACAGCGGGAGATGGATTGACCATGATAATTCAAGGGTAGTGCCAGATTAGCTTGGCGCCTGAATTATCATGATCAATCCATCTCCTGCAGCTGGTACATAGTCATTAGGCAACACCTCCAAAATCTAGAAATGGGACCCTGATGGTCTGGGTGACTATGGCGCCTTTTCTGTTTGCTTTTTACTCACAGTTTCTTTATTTCTGGTGGCATCTGAATGAAATCCCCTCTAGCATACATATCTCCATGACATGACACATGTTGATTAGTGAACATGCCTTAGAGCATGAATCTTCGTGTGCGTGCAGCCACCGGTAATGTTCACAATACCGTTGTCGCCATGCATAAAGGGGTTAAACTATATTAAAAATAGGTTTTATCGGTTACAAGGACAACATCATCATAATCATTTCCGGTACTCAATCCATTTCCGCTAAACAACATCTGTCTATTTATTCATCCATCCGTCCATCGATCCGTCTATCCATCCATCCAATAATCCTCCGCCCCTCCAACCCTTCCTCCCTTCTTCCATTTGCCCTTCCATCCATCGAACCATGTGTAGAGCCACCCCTCCATTTTCTATTAATACTCACAGCCATATTTCCGTTCCGTTCTTTGTCCACACTTGACTAGGTCGTAGTCCTCGCAGATCAGCTTCTCAGCGTTGAACAATTTAGGGTAGATACATTCGTCCTTGTACTTGGGAAAATATCTAGATAAAATAAACATCAAAATACAGACTGAAAGTTTACCCTCTTTGTCTATGCATTCACTTCTACACTAAACCCCAGTGTAATGCATCCAGCCATCGGTGTTGTTTACAGTACCGCTGGCTGCATAATTGTATTCAAGCGACAAATCCTTTGGCGAGTATAGTGAACATATGCAATCCAGCTGCAAGAGACATAGATCCTCACGAGCCTCCGCAGTTGCGGGGGCTCGTGAGGATCTATGTCTCTTGCTGACGCTACTTTGTATCCATATTCCTTCAACGGCTATGGTTCTTTCGCGTTGAGTCAACAAAGATTTAGAAACACAATCTGACACAACCAACAGGGAAGGGTATAAATAATTATAAGTGATCTGCTCCATTGTAAGCTTTTATTGCCGAATTCGCAGGGTTATCAATATTTTCTTGCCTCACCTAAGCCTTATCTAGCCTACTTTTTCTCAATCCACGTAAGAAAGCAAAGGGTACGAGAGGTTTCTCGCCGCCTTTTGAGCGTAACGAAAACGCTCGTTCTACCAAGGAGAAGAAGAGCGAAAAAGTCTTTCAATTTACGACATTCAACCTACCTTATTAAAGTTATCCCTTGGGTCCAGCATTATTATAAGACATACTATGAACATTTATAAGGGAGATGTTGCGACCTATTTTGCTGCCTGGAGTAACTCGCTTTGACCCATCCAGCCCTGACGCACTACAGCAGGAGATGGGTCGACCATGATAATTCAAGGGTAGTGCCAGATTAGCTTGGCGCCTATCGGCGCCAAGCTTATCTGGCACTACCCTTAAATTATCATGGTCGATCCATCTCCTGCAGCAGGTGCATAGTCGTTAGATGACGTCTCCAAAATTTGGGAAATACGTGCGCCGGGCTGAATGAATTCAAAATGGAAGCGAAAGATCTGGTTACCTATAGTCGGTCCAGTTCCGAGAACAGTTAAAGAACTGGTGACACTCGGTGGGATTGGGAAACACGGCCGTGGGGTCCGCAACGCAACGTTCCTCGACAGTCAGGGCCCTCGGTGCGATGGTGATTGTGGACTGCGTCGTTCCACCAGCTGAAAATACAACAGTCAACACTTAGGCAGAATCTCTGGAAATGACATCTATAGGCTGTATGGTGTCCAGCACCTTCAAAGACACAATGCGGACCCCACCCATTTTTTTTTTCCTTTTTCGATCTACTAAGTTTATGTCCCTTAACCCATTCAGCCCTGACGCACTACAGCAGGAGACGGGTCGACCATGATAATTCAAGGGCAGTGCCAGATTAGCTGCCCTTGAATTATCATGGTCGATTCATCTCCTGCAACTGGTGCATATTCATTATATGACGCGTCCCAAATTTGGGAAATACAGCCGTTTGGCTGAATGAGTTAAACAAAACCGTGTCCTTAAAAAAAAAAGGTCTCTCGTGTCTACTATCATGTGGTCCCAAGTTCGTTTTCAGACTAGTTAGCCAACATGGACTTCAAAAGGCCAGCCATTTCAGAACTGACCTGCGTGTAGGGTTTAATGATTTCCCTCATACTATTTGCAACGTGTTTCTTTAACACATACTTGCTAATATCAATGTATGATGCCCTCATTTAGATCACAATTTCCTTTTTTAATCAGGAAGTAGGTCGCTATTTAGTATTAATCCATTCCGCCAGCCCTGAAGCACTACAGCAGGAGATGGGTCGACCATGATAATTCAAGGGCGGTGCCAGATTAGCTTGGCGCCTGTCGGCGCCAAGCTAATCTGGCACTGCCCTTGAATAATCATAGTCGATCCATCTCCTGCAACTGGTGCATAGTCATTAGATGACCCCTCCAAAATTTGGGGAATACGGTCGGTGGGCTGAATGAGTTAAGCCCGTAAGTGCCTAAAATCTGAGCACGCTCAAGTTTTAAGAGACGCAGTCACAGATCCTCCTGGGCTCATGGGGATCTGTAAGGCTTGCAATGCCACTTTGAATCCATGTTTCTGTGGTGGCTGGGCCTCCTAATACAACTCGCAGAAACAATGAGCCATTTACATAACAACGATATCTCTACCCCTAGCGACCATAGCCCAGAAAAAGGCTGGGAAAAATAAATGATTACAATTAATAACAACGAAGTAATACAGTTACGTTAAATGAAATTAAAAGAAAAATAATTACACTGACATCATACAATTTGTTACAATGATTTCATGCCATTCATTACAATGAATTCGTGCAATGAATTACGTTGAATGACGAAGCAAATTACAACGAAATAACGCAATATTCCGTGTAATACTTACCAGTGCAATCGTCCATTGCGGAGCCAGGCCATACACAGACTTCTTTCTCAAGGCTAAACACAGTGAAAGGCGGGCACTTTTTTTCCACGGGTTTGCTCCAGGTGCACGAGTAGTAAATAGTGCAGTCACTCGGGTGGCGGATGACGCCAAACTGTGATGTACACTTTGGTTTGAAATCCGCTTGAGCCATCGCGGCTGCGGCCATAGCGAGGATCAGAAGGGTATGTAGACTTTCCAGCGGCATGTTTGGTCGGGAGCGTCCGAGTCAAGCGTTATAGCCCTGGAAGTAAACTGTAATGTTAGCAAGGAGTAAAGTTTACGACCGAAGTGCAGATACCTCGGTAGCAAAAAGTGTTCGGGCCCGCGACGGCCGTAGTGGGCCCGCGCACAGCCGTGCGCGGGCCTACTGCGGCCGTCGCGGGCACGAGGACCTTTGCTTACTGGTTCGCCACTTTCATTTGCAGTGTCAGTCCACTGCGGGTCCGTCGGTGATCTGCCCGACAACAGTGAGGTCACGTTTACGCCGAACGACGCCGGACGACAGCGGAGGATGACAGACTTGTGTCATGAGGATAAGACAACACTCGAAACATGTCCAAGAGGCATAGATTTTCATCAGCCATCCCCCCCCCCCCCCCACCCCCACCACCTCCCCCGCCAAAAAAAACAAAAAAGAAAACAAACAAACCCAAAAAAAAACATACACACACACACATACACACACATACATACACACAAATACGCACACACAAACAAACACGCACGCACACACACACACACACACACACACACACACACACACACACACACACACACACAACCACACACACGAAGTACATACATGCCTAACAAAGAAGAAGTATATCTATATGATCCCGGCCAAATTGGAATTGCCCTTCATGGGATAAATACAGTTTATTTACTTGACACAGAAACACACACACGCTCACACACACGTACGCACGCACCCCCACCCCACCCCCCCCCCCCACCCACACCACACACACACACACACACACACACTCCTTCAATATGGTCTATACACACAATCAAACCCTTCCCTAACTATACAGTGTTTCTGAAATCTTTGTTCATTCAAGAAAGAATAAGCCACAACAGTCCAAGGACCATTGACACAAACTGCTTCCGGCAAGATACATAGATCCTCATGTGCCCCCGCAGTTGCTGGGACTCATGGTGATCTACGTCTCTTGCAATAGAATCTTGTTCACATTTTCTCGACAGTCATGGCGTTAAACCGAACAGACTGACTTACCTGAGCCGACAAATGACAATGTTCTTCAACGGTGAAAGGCCCGAGCCGTCTTCTTCTCTCGTCACACAAACGGGAATTGGTAAGTACTTCCTCGATAGCTTACATTTATACCCAAAATGCAAGCGGATTATCCCTTTCCTGTCCAGAGCGTGTTTTCAAGCAAACTTTACACACAAGAGTCCGTGTTGTAAAATTTTTAATTAGCCCTGGCAGTTCAGATACTAGCCCTGATCAGGCACAATCTGTGCTCATCGGGCACTTTTACTGAGCTATCACAAGTGATTTTCACCACAACTGGCGAGGAAACTGAAAGGATATATACTCCCACTTGTAGTCACGACGTCATGTGTTGTCCTGGATAGGTGAGGTGTGTGTTACAAAATGGCTTCTGTGTCATTCGTAATGCGTTTAACCTTTCCCCTGTCGGTGTACAGCAACCAAACAGCCAACTGCAAGAGGCATAGATCCTCATGAACCCCTGCAGTCGCGGGGGCTCATGAGGATCTATCCCTCTTGCTTGGATCACTTTCTGCCTCCTTCCCTCGACCTCAACAGTTATTCTGCTTTCAATCTGTGTTGGTTTCAGCTTTCTTTTCTTTTCTTTTTTTTTCTTTTGTCGCTGGCGTAGAAGACGTTAAATGACGGATGACCTCGTCTGCCTAAAAAAGGGGTCCAAATTATACGAGCAAGAGGCATATTTTCTCATGGTGGCCCCCGTAGCTTGCAGAGATTAATGAGAATCTGTGGTTTTTGCAGATAGGTGATCTTGGTTGCAGAAGTGTTGACAAAATGCGGGGTGCGGTAAAAGACGTAAATTACTCGCATCACGTAACAGATATCCGGATTTCCAACCTGTCAAGGGTACTTGGAGACTTGTATGGCAATAAACAACAAAAAACTCTTTTTGTTAAGTGGAGGGAGGAAGGGGAGGAAGAGAGGGGTAGTGGAGGGGAGGGCAGGGGTTCAGAGAGAGTTCATTAACACCTTCCCTGCCAGCGGACGTACATTTTTGTTTCCGGAACCTGTGATCACTGAACGACCAAACGCCGCAACTGGACGCCCAAAGAACATGGACACGAAGAGGTCTCAGCAAGAGGCATAGATCCTCATGAGCCCCCGCAGTCGCGGGGGCTCATGAGGATCTATGCCTCTTGCAGTTAGATCGCGAGCACTTTTTCTCGGCAGTAAAGGGGGTTAAACCTATCACTGACGCCAACAACGAACATCAGCCCAACGCAAGAAACGGAGATTCTTAAACAAAATTTTAAAAAAAAATATTAAAACGCATATTGTGGTGCTCATGAGGATCCTTTTATGTGGTAACCATATATCAATATTCCTCAGATGGAATTGGTTCTTTGGCGTTAAACGAGGTAAGGATTTCAAAAATACGGTCTGGGACCACTTGCAGCGAAAGGGCTAATATGTGTTTTATTGATCACGCAAGATACTGTTGCAATGCAGCTGGGGGTCAACATTTGTTCAGACCCTTTTCGGTGCCTCGTCTTTGAAATCACTTTGTGGTGGATAAAAGACGTTGCGCCATAAACGTTTCACGTTTCTAACGCAAGACAGACCCTTTCACTACCAGTGGGCGCATAATGTGTTCAAGAAACGTTTTTGTTCAGTTGCTCGCCAAGAGAGCTCCTGCCGTAACATGTGATACAATGTCATGTCAGCAAGAGGCATAGACCCTCCTGAGCCCCAACACTTGCGGGGGGTCATAAGGGTATATGTATCTCTGTTGCGATTGGAGCGTGTTCACTTTTTCTCGGTTGTAAAATACGAGCCAAAACTAGTAGTTCGGGCTCCTGTAATTAAAAATAGATTCCCCCCCCCCCCCCCCCCCCCCCGTGCGCATAAATTACAGCTAATACCTTTTTGATAAATGATAAGCGCTACGCCTGCATACAAGTACAGTAAATGACTCACCGAAATTCTTTTTTTTTTTTTTTTCTTTTTTTTTTTTTTTTTTTTTTTTGGGGGGGGAGGGGGGGCAGGTGGGGGGTGGTCAGTGAAGGTTCGTCTGTCGGCACTGAATTGATGGTTCTGATATACCTGTCCTGGTCTGTGAATTTGGACCTTACGGCTGTAGGCCGTAAGGCCCAAATTCACAGACCAGGACACAGTTCTGAACTGTCACGTCTGGGTGCATCTCTGTATATAGCCACAATATTACTTTACATGGATTACACGCTTTGTTGCACCAGGTTTATCCGCGCAGTATACATTTATGCTTGACTTTAAATACTACCGGATCTAGACAATTTTGCTCTGTGAAGGCAAACATTAAAGGGGGTAAGTCCATTTGGGGGAAAAGCGGGATTTTCATTGCGATACAATGAAAATATCGCTATTTGCAAAAATGGACTTGGTGTCTTTTGCCTTCGACAGGGCAGAGCTGAAACACCCGCTTCTAAGAATAAAGTTCATAGCGAGAGAGATATGCCCAATATTGTTGTTAATACCACCCACACGTCAGGAGTTTTACCCACGCAGTGTATGGACACGCATGACATCATAAGCGGATCTAGACAATTCAGGTACCCACCCACCCCCTCCCCCCACCCCACCCCCCTCACCCCCACCCGCCCCCCCCCCACCCCCACCCCACCCCCCACACCATCCAAAAGACGTGCATAGACACTTTGATTTACCAGGACCTTTCAACGGACATGCTATTAAACAAGCCCGTCTTTTCCCCCTGGATAGCGAGCTAGTCCAGGTACCGGAGCCCACGACCCGGCTAATTCCGTTCGCTCTCTTTCGCGCCCGTGCTTAACACGCTCAGCGCCGAGACATTTTAACACCATCCAGCTGCATGGGGTATAGATCCTCATGAGCCCCCGCAGTAGCAGGGGCTCATGAGGATCTATGCCTCTTGCTGACACCACCTTGAAGCCATGTTTCTGGGACAGCTAGGAATACTTTTAACTCATTCAGCCCGACGGCCGTATTTCCCAAATTTGGGAGGCGTCATCTAATGACTATGCACCAGTTGCAGGAGATGGATCGACCATGATAATTCAAGGGCAGTGTCAGATTAGCTTGGCGCCGACAGGCGCCAAGCTAATCTGGCACTGCCCTTGAATTATCATGGTCGACCCATCTCCTTCTGTGGTGCGTCAGGGCTGAAAGGGTTAAAAGATTGAATGAACAAAGATTGCAGACACAGTCTGAGTCAACTGGCATCGAACGGGTTAACTGCCTGAGCTATTTAGGTCACTACCCAAAGGGTTATCGAAATGTAACAGTGTTATTACCATCAACCACCATTTTTGATTGGCTGCTCTTTAAATTCGATCGCTTTGTTTACGAGAAATATACCCATGCTGCAACACACTCGTTCTAGGTTCGTAATAAACAAGTTTATATCACATAAACACCGTCATAAAAAGTTAGGTGTTTTGTTGTCAGCTGAAAGACCCCGATACACGCAGGAGACGAAATGGAGCACCTTTCCTGTGGAACTTCCGGCTGACGTTTGTATTCACGACAGAGAAGTATTGCAAGCGTTTATTAATATCCCAACAGGTCAGAAGCTATGTCGCGTATTATGTAGGATGTATGACGCATCTCTTGGCTTGACTTCGCGAACGAAGATTCTATAGGGCTTGCCCACGTCGTCTGCAGGCATTTTCGTGGCTGCGGAGGCCAATCCGGGACAGGCAGGTTCGACCGCAGTGGCTGCAGGGGAAGGTCTGGTCAGGGTTCTGAGTTACGGCAACTCGGCATACATGCAGTGTATACATGTCCCCGTGTTGGCTATGGAGACACGCTTTCCTGTAAAACGTTAATATCTTCATTGCCAGTGCACGTATATTTTTGTTTCTGAAATAAATCTTTGCTAATTAAAACACCAAAGACCTGCAGCCCTCCAAAGATCGTGGGTACAAAGTGGTGTCAGCAAGAGGCATAAATCCTCATGCGCCCCCGCTGTTGCGGGGGCGCATGAGGATCTATGTCTCTTGCAGTTGGATTGAGTTCACTTTTTTTCTCCACACTGAAGAGGTAAAATACACATAACACCCGCTCTCCCACCCACCCACCCACCCCCACCCCCCACCCCCCCAGCACAAAAAAAGATCTGGGTTCAAATGCATGTTCCGCGGACTAAAACCGTAGGCCTGGTGTAATAAGAGGTTCAGGCCTACTACAGTATACGTAACAGTAGGTTGAAGATTCTTACTAAGACCATGTCGACGTTTTTAATCTAAATGTATAAAAAGTAGGCCTGGGCTTAGTTGCACAGGTGAACAGAGTCCTGCGCAATCCACTAAGCAAGGTGCTCCGTTATAGCGGAGCACCTTGCTTAGTGGCTTGCGCAGGACTCATTTAAGCTCGCTCAATGCAACTGGTTACAAAACTTCTTCTATAGACCAGGCTGAGCCATTTGTTCCGCAGCTAAGCGCTTGAAGATATATATATATAACTATGACCGCCTTCTTGAAAGAGGAGGTTATGGTCTAGTGTTTATGACGGTGGACAGAAGTTGTTATGTTCTACTGATTATGATGGTAGTCTTAAGTCGCTATTTAGACCAGGCCGATGATTCTAGCCCACCCTCGTGCCCTTTAAGACCGACCGAATAACTTAAGCTGTCGTCAGCTGGTGACACGACCTGTACCGTTTGTGGGAGTACGCTGCAGATTCACCCCTTATCCTTAGCATCTCATTTAACTCATTCAGCCCGGCGCACGTATTTCCCAAATTTTGGAGGCGTCATTTAACGACTATGCACAAGTTGCAGCAGATGGATCGACCATGATAATTCAAGGGCAGTGCCAGATTAGCTTGGCGTCGACAGGCGCCAAGCTAATCTGGCACTACCCTTGAATTATCGTGGTCGCTCCATCTCCTGCTGTAGTGCGTCAGGGCTGAATGGGTTAAATAGAACTGTACTTGTGGCGTACTCCCCGAGAGGGTCTATCTGGGGAGTACAGCAATTCATTTGAGTAGAAAGTGTATTTGTGGGGCGGTCCGTGGCGCAGCGGTAAAAGCGCCTGCCACCAATGCTAGAGGTGCGAGGTCTGATACCCGGTTCCGGCGTCGGACTTTTCTCCTAGTAAATGTCACCGTTAATTCGGGCGGACCGTCGGGGGTTCTTTCTCCGGGTACTCCGGCTCTTCCTCCCCCACGACTTGGGTATCAATTTCAGTCCACGTAAAGTGCCATTACACATAAATCCGAAGACACGTTTCTGCACCATGTGTGTTTGTCATGTCTTGTCGACACACCTAATGAACTTTACTGAACAGCAGTTTGGACAGGCCCTCGCGCTGGGACCATATGGCGTTGAGGCGCGTCCCCTGGGTGGTGGATAGGGGGTCCCTTTCGAGAGGGGTGCACCGAATGAAATAAGGTGCCGTGAACCAACATGGTATAAGGGAAGGTGACCCCGACAGAAAACCCCTGGTCCTCCTAGTAAGGGGGTTGGGCGTGGGGGTAGCTTCCCCACCCTGCAAATAAGGAAATAGCTACAAAACTTCGACGAAAACGCAAACAGCAATTTCTTTCCTGGAGGAGGAAGGTTCTTCTACCAGAAGATTTATGACGTCCTGTGGTGAAAGCCGGAAGTCTTCGGAAGCCACAGGACCGAGCCGCCTCTCTCTATCCAGGGACACAACCATGGGCACATGGAATGTCAAGACCATGTACCAGAGCGGCAAGGCCGCCCAGATAGCAGCGGAAATGCAAAAGTACAACCTTTCCCTGCTAGGTATCAGTGAAGCCAGATGGAGGCAGTCTGGCCAGAAAAGGCTGCTAAGTGGGGAGATGATTCTGTATTTAGGTCATGAAGAGGAGAATCCCCCCCCCACCCACCCCATACAGAAGGTGTAGCATTTGGAAGAGGTGATGGGGAGACAGGGACTAGGGGAGATGTGTGAGAACGGGGAGAGGTTCGTAGACTTTTGTGCTCTAAACAGACGTCATTGGGGGCAGCATCTTCCCACACAGAAGAATACACAAAGCAACGTGGATCTCACCTGACAGAGAACCAAATAGACCATATCTGCATTAGCAAGAAATTTAGAAGATCCCTTCTAGATGTTCGAGTGAGAAGGGGAGCAGATGTCGCCTCAGACCACCATCTGCTTACCTTAAGAATAAAGCTCAAGTTAAAGAAAAACCGCACAGAGACAACAAGAAGACAGCGCTATAATGTAGGCCTCCTGAGAGAGACTGGAGTGAGAGAAGAGTTCAAACTGGTGCTGTCGAACCAGTTTAGTCTCAAGCGCTACAGGAGCTAGTAAATGAAGAGGAGGCGGTCACCACAGAGCAGCAGTGGAAGGCAGTTAGAGAGGCGCTGAACTCAACCTGCAAAGACACTGTAGGGTTCAGGAAACACCATCACAAGGACTGGCTGTCGGCACAGACCTTGAAGAAGATAGAAATGAGGAAGCAGAAGAAAGCAGTTGTCAACAACAGTCGCACGAGAGCAGCCAAAGCAAGGACACAGGAGGAATACTCGGAAGCCAACCGCGAGGTGAAGAGGAGTATCAAGGCAGACAAGAGGGCCTACACAGACAGCCTGGCAGCAGAGGCAGAAAAGGCAGCAGGCAGCGGCAACATGAAACAGCTCCATGACATTGCCAGAAGATTGTCGGGCAAGTATGGCCATACAGAAAGACCAGTAAAAGAGAAAGAAGGCAAGCCTATTGCAGACAGAGCAGACCAACTCGACAGATGGGCCGAGTATTTTGAAGAGTTACTGAACAGACCAGCCCACCCGACCCCCCAGACATCCAGCCAGCAGAGACCGATCTACCCATCAGCTGTAGACAGACCCAGCCGGGAAGAGATCAGAAGAGCAGTGGCAATTTTTGAAGAACGGCATAGCAGCAGGGCCAAATGGCATCCCAGCGGAGACTCTGAAAGCAGACCTAGAGACAACAGTAGAACTGCTGTACCCACTGTTTGGAAAGATCTGGGAAGAGGAGGTGATGACGGCTGACTGGAAGGAGGGGTACCTAATCAAGCTTCCCAAGAAAGGCGACCTCAGCAAGTGTTCCAACTACAGAGGAATCACCTTGCTGTCAGTACCAGGAAAGGTCTTCAACAGGATCATCCTGGAGAGATTGAAGAGCTCTGTCGAACCCCAGCTGAGAGACCAGCAAGCAGGATTCAGGAAAAACCGATCATGTACAGACCAGATCGCCACTCTCCGCGTCATCGTGGAACAGTCTCTGGAGTGGAGCTCCCCGCTGTACGTCAACTTTGTGGATTACGAGAAAGCATTTGACAGCGTGGACAGAGAGACTCTGTGTAAACTCCTACGACACTACGGTGTACCCACAAAGCTCGTCTGCCTGATCAAGAGCAGCCACGATGGCATGACATGTCGCGTGATCCACGAAGGGCAGTTCACCAGGGAGCTCCAAGTCAGAACCGGTGTCAGGCAGGGGTGTTTGCTGTCTCCGTTCCTCTTCCTACTGGCCATAGACTGGGTCATGAAGAGGACCACAGAGCTCAGACGAAGTGGAATACAGTGGACACTGTGGACACAGTTTGACGACCTCGATTTTGCAGACGACTTGGCTTTACTGTCCCACACTCATCAACAAATGCAGGACAAGACCACGAGGCTTGCTGACATTTCGTCCCAAGTGGGCCTCACCATCCACAAACAGAAAACAAAGACAATGAGGCTGAACGCAACCAGGGAAGAACCAGTCTTGCTTGCTGACACCCCGTTGGAGGAGGTGGAGTCCTTCACCTATCTCGTGAGCATCATAGACAAAAAAGGCGGCACTGATGCAGATGTCAGAGCACGAATCGGTAAAGCCAGAGCAGCCTTTCTCCAGTTGAAAAAAGTGTTGAGTTCCAGAGAGCTGTCACAACACGCCAAAGTCCAGATTTTCAACTCCAACGTAAAGCATTTCTCCTATATGGAGCAGATACTTGGAGATTGACAAAAACCACAGTCAACAGAGTACAGATCTTCATAAACAGTTGCCTTAAAAGAATTTTGAAAATCCACTGGCCAGAGAAGATCAGCAACGTCAGACTCTGGGAGCGAACAGAGCAGATAACAGCAGAGAATGAAATTGGGCGAAGAAGATGGGGATGGATTGGTCACAGTCTGAGAAAGCCAGCTTCCAGTATCACTAGGCAGGCATTGTCATGGAACCCCCAGGGAAAGAGGAAAAGAGGCAGGCCGAGAAACACCTGGCGTCGAGACCTCCAAGCAGATATCAAGAGACTGGGAACCACCTGGAGTAAAATCGAAGGAGAAGCACAGGACAGGAGTCGCTGGAGGTCTCTCGTCGACTGCCTATACCCTGGGAGGGGTGACAGGCGTAAGTAAGTAAGTAAATTTGGATAGGCAGCAACAGCACATGCGTAATCGCACTTATTTATTATGTGCAGCCGTTAGCGTTTCAAACTATTTTCAGCTGTTTCTCGTAGTGATAGCACTGTATTTTATAGAAAGGAGTGGAGTCGTTGTCAGGTTACTTGATATTAAGACTTCGTGTGCTGAACTGGATTCTCCTGTGTCCAAATGAACCATAACTAGACTTGTGTGTAGCGTTTCGTAACCGTTTGTTACAGATGTGTATCTTTGAACAGTTACGGCTGTAGTGGGCCATCAATCAAGTTTCAAACATAGACGATTTGAAATTCCAAAACTTCAGTAGCTCGCTTCAGCTTGCCCTTAGCACCACCTGCGAATGTTCTGCCGTGTTTATGTACAGTGTCTGAGTGAATGCGCGATTTACATGAGCTGCTTGTTGGGTTCATTTCGCGTCGGCGCTTTGAGCCGATTTTCAATTGGGATAAAGCTCCTATTTAACTCATTCTACCCCAGACACACCAGAGGAAGATGAGGTTCGACCATGATAGTTCAAGGGTGATGCCATAATAGCTTGGCGCCTATGGGCGCCAAGCTATTCTGGCATCACCCTTGAATTATCATGGTCGATCTGTGTCCTGCACTGCAATGCAGTCTTCAGAGGACAACGGCAAAATTTAAGGATTTCGGTGTTGGGGTAGAATGAGTTAAGTTAATCGCGGCCAGCCGCATCTGGATGCGCAGCATAAGCGGAGCATCCGGATGCTGCTGGCCGCGAATGAGTAAATGCGCTGATTTATTTATTTATTTTATTTACTAACCGAGCTGAGTACTCCCGCAGACGGTACGAAATTTACGGCAGTGCCTTCCGGAGCTGAGCAAACATGCTTTTTTTTCCAGGTCACTACTTCGCCGTAGAGTGTCTCTCATTTTTATTTTCATTAGCCGGCGCCAATACTTTCTCTGAAATAAAAAATATATGTCAATCAACATTGTATTGGGTTTTTTCCCGGGTCTCTCGAACGCGCCTTTGATTTCGCAAGTTTTGGGATCAGTTACTAGGAAGTGCTGGTGTTATCCGTTTTGATTAATGATTTATAATCGCACCTGCTACACGAAAAGTGTGAAATCCGGTACAGTAAATCCAACGCTGATCTCAGGTGTAATCAGCTCACAATTACCCTGCTCTGTAGTATCTGTTGATTCAACACCAAAGAGCCCCAGCCGTTTAAGGAACATGGATACACAGTGGTGTCGACAAGAGACATAGATCCTCATGAGCTCCCGCAACTGCGGGGACTCATGAGGATCTATGTCTCTTGCAGTTGAGCTCTGCCTTTCTGATTTTTGTTTTAATTCAACGATAATGTAACATATGATTACAGAGTGATGTCAGAAAGAGACATTGATCCTCATGAGCCCCCGCGACTGCGGGGCATCATGAGGATCTGTGTCTCTTGCAGTTGGGGTCAGCCCCTTTTTTTTCTTTTTTCTTTTTTTTTTTTTTCTCTTTTTTTATTTTCTTTTTTTTTTTTTTTTTTTTTTTTTTTTTTTTTTTTTTTTTTTTTTGGGGGGGGGTTGGGGGGGTGGGGGTGGGGGCAAAAGCCACTTTTTGAAAAAAGCTAGATTTTCATTGCTATTTAATGAAAATCTCGCTTTTCTGAAAAGCAAACTTGCTGGCTTCTACCGAATAACGTAAGGGACGTGTAAACTTTTTCTCGGCAGTACGTAGTTGAAAGTACGCTCGCACTCGATGTGCTCCTAATGAGAAATAGCTGCTTGGGCTGACGTCCTCAGGTGACCCGCCGCGAAAAGCCGTGCGCACGGGGTCAAGCAAGGCTGAATTCGGTCCACAAACCTTTGGCTTACATGAATATCTAGTTTAACTCCTTCGCTGCCAGTGATCATAATATGCGCGTTTGAAACGACAGCATACTGATCGCGGGGAAAAGGCAGATTAACTCATTCTGCCCGCAGCGCACCACAGCAAGATATGGCTTGACCATGATAGTTCAAGGGTGGTGGCAGAATAGCTTGGCGCCTGTAGGCGCCAAGCTATTCTGCCACCACCCTTAAACTATCATGGTCGATCTGTCTCCTGAATTGTAATGAGGTTATCAGAGGATAACTCCAAAATGTGGGTATTTCGTTCCTCGGGCACAATGAGTTAAATGAGACCAAAAATAGGCATATATAACACAGGACTAACAAGAGACATAAATCCTCATGAGCCCCCGCGAATGCGGGGGCTCATGAGGTCTTATGTCTCTTGCAGCAGGGCAGCGTTCGCCTTGATTTCCTGGCTATTAAGGGATTAACTACCCTTGTCGTTACAGTACCAAGTAACAGTTCGATCTGAGAGATACTATACTTTTTATGTTTATTAGTCGACTAAATTGTTTTTGACAGTGGTGCAATTGGCTCACATTTGAAAAGCAACCATTTGATGGCGTCAAGATAATCTTTCACTACACTTGAATTATCATGGTCGATCCTTCTCCTGGAACCGGTGCATAGTTGTTAAATGACACCTCTAAAATGTGGGCTTTGGGTTTAATTGGATTAATGCGACGAGTCTTGCTACGGATGGTAGGCAAATGAACTACCGTGAAGTGGCACGTGTTTCACACAAAATCAAATTAAATTACACACACACACACAATAAATTAAAAAAAAAGAAAAAAGAGCATATTAACCTGAAACGGTTTTACAAAAAAAAAATGAGTTTAAAAGCGGCAATACGTAATATTGGTTCCGAGTTAGCACCACACCAGCTCTGCTGTTGTGCATAACAACAATAGGAGGCCTTGCTTGGGTAATACATGATACATGTGTTTCTCTTTCATTGCAGAACGTGACAAGTCTAGCTGAATATATTCCCCGTCGTTTGTGTTTCGCGGGCTGTATTAACCCCTTCATTGCCAAGAAATGTTGAACACAATCCAACTGCAAAAGACATAGATCCGCATGAGCCCCCGCGACTGCGGGGGCTCATGAGGCTCTATGCCTCTTTCTGAGACCAATTTGCATCCATATTTCTTGGATGGTTTTGGCTTTTGGTCGTTGTATGGACAAAGATTTCAGATACAAAAATCAGTGTACGCACGGCAGTGGCAGGGAAGAGGTTAAATAAAAGGACGGTAATAAATAAATCGCTGAGCAGGATCATGTATTGGGAATGACTCACTAGGAAGTTTAAACCCTTGTGGGACTAGCAGTGGAGTCACAACAAGCACGTATACGCACAAACCGACCCAAAAGGTGACTCCTTTTTGTAGCGATTTATGTCTCTTGCAGCTGGGTAGAGTTCGACCTGCCCAGGCAGTTAAGGTTAGCTAACGATTTTCCTCTTTCGACGTTATTACATAATCATGCGAACCCTCCACCAAGACCACCCTCACCTGCATGCACGAATGACCACCACCCACCCACCTCACCCCCACCCCCACCCCCACACCCCCCTCCCAACCCCTCAACACCCCGCACACACACACACACACCTCCCCCCCCCCCCCCCCACAGACATACACACACCCCAGGTTTGTTTACCTTTAGGAATATCATGTCCGTCTTATCCATTTTTTACTTCCCTTGATATAATTATTTATTTACTCCCGTACGAACTGGAATTGCCCCTTCGTGGGATAAATAACGGGTTTTTTTTTTTCACATTGACTTCACTTCACTTGACTTCTCAGCGATCATCACGGGTGTGCCTGAACACACATTCCTGGCGCCTGAAGCTGTACACAAGGTGTGACGGACACGCCAGCTGCCAGGGTTTGGTTATTCCGGGTGCGCACTGATAGAAGATGACGCAGTTGTCTGGGTGGCAAAAGACAGCGTACGGATCAAAGGGTGGGCATTTGGGTTCAAATTCCGTAACCGTCCCAGCAGCGTCAATTATGTAAGTGAGATGAGTTAGTGGCAGTAAAAGGATGGCGATCTTCATTTTCAGTGTTCTTCCGTAATGGCTGCAGGTATTTTAGGGTCATTTTAGAAGAGTCTGCAAATTATACAAAACCTTGTGATCAAGATTACAATATCTAGACCATAATGATGACTGCCAAGCGTGTAAAATGCAAAGAAGAACCCAACGGAGAAAGAGACACGCTTAGAAAAGACAGTTACAACACAAAATTTATTAATAGTCATTATATCTTTTCTTTTGCGTGTTTCTTTCTCCATTGAGATCATCTCTCAAGATGCCAACAGAAGTTGTTCGGAAATCAGACAAGGGTCACAAAGGCGCGTGTTTCGACGAAAACAGTGGATTAAAAGCGCGGTATGTATCGCATGTTTGTCCGCGCTTTTAATCCACTGTTTTCGTCGAAACACGTGCGATTTAGTCCTACTTCTAATTGTCCGTTTGCAGTTCCCCGGTCACAGCTAAAAATAATATCATAAACGACTCACTGACTGCCTGTGGCCTCGCGAAAACATAAAACCTTTTCTGAGCATTTGCGGCTGCTGAGGTTCATGAAGATCTACGTCACTTGCATATGAGTACAGGCGAGTGAGCCGGCATGAAGGGGTTTGATAGGGCGTTCATATTAATTTCACCTTTCTCTGCCAAATTGAATAGCCTTCAAAGTAATAGTTGCCGTAAATATGAAAACGTTCCTACTAATATCAAACTGTTTAACCATTCAGCCCTGACGCACTACAGCAAAAGATGGGTCGACCATGTTAATTCAAGGGTAATGACAGATTAGTTTGGCGCCTATCGGCGCCAAGCTAATCTGGCACTACTCTTGAATTATCATGGTCGACCCATCTCCTGCAACAGGTGAATAGTCGTTAGCTGAAGCCTCCAAAATTTGGGAAATACGTGCGTCGTGCTGAATGAGTTAACCTTTTGACTGCACAGTCCTGACCATACCGAACGGCGGAAAAGACGCGATACGATGAAGCAAGCGACAGTTCAACCTCGTAAAAGTCAAACATGCTATATTCAAAATCTCATTATTTCTTCTGCAAAATACTCAGCTATGAAATAAAATACTTGTTTCTTTGTCTATTTTGAAGAAGGGTATTTATCCGAAATATTAATACATTGTTATATATTAATATTAATCTTTTCTAATCGTGTTTCTTTCTCCGTTGGGTTCTCTGGGTTTCACACGCTTGGCAGCCACCTTTCTGGTCTGGATTCTGCAAAATAACTTGTATTCTCTAATAACACATAAATATAATAAAAAATATTCTTCAAAAAAATATTTTTCCTCGAAAAAAATATTTTCCAAAAATATTAAGACTGGGGGCGGGAGGGGGGGATGTGCAGGTGATCTCTGGCCTCTCGCTTCTGGGGCTGAATACAGAGATGCCAAGCTCTTCTGGTCATAATTTATTTCTATCTTTTTCTTTCTCTTTTTTTTTTTTTTTTCCTTGTTGCGTGTATTTAGCTTCACTCTGTATGTTATTTCTATAATAATAAATCGTTTTTACAAAAATTCAATTAGCTGCTCTCGTCGCAGGCTCAAGATGGTGTCTGACAGTCGGGAAGAGATCGGGTGGGTATATATAATGTACCCAGCCTTGTTGATGAGGATTTAAGTAGGTGGACGTACATGAAGATCGCGCGTGGGGTGTTGGTGTGTTGGTGTGTTGGTGTGTGTGTGTTGGTGTGTGTGTGTGTGTGTGTGTGTGTGTGTGTGTGTGTTGGTGTGTGTGTGTGTTGGTGTGTGTGTGTGTGTGTTGGTGTGTGTTGGTGTGTGTGTGTGTGTGTTGGTGTGTGTTGGTGTGTGTGTTGGTGTGTGTGTGTGTGTTGGTGTGTGTGTTGGTGTGTGTGTTGGTGTGTGTGTGTGTGTTGGTGTGTGTGTTGGTGTGTGTGTGTGGGTGTGTGTGTGGTGTGGTGTGTGTGTGTGTGTGTGTGTTGGTGTGTGTGTGTGGGTGTGTGTGTTGGTGTGTGTGTGTGTGTGTTGGTGTGTGTGTGTGTGTGTTGGTGTGTGTGTGTGTGTTGGTGTGTGTGTGTGTGTGTTGGTGTGTGTGTGTGTGTTTGGTGTGTGTGTTGGTGTGTTGGTGTGTTTGGTGTGTGTGTTGGTGTGTGTGTTGGTGTGTGTGTTGGTGTGTGTGTTGGTGTGTTGGTGTGTTGGTGTGTTGGTGTGTTGGTGTGTTGGTGTGTTGGTGTGTGTGTGTGTTGGTGTGTGTGTTGGTGTGTGTGTTGGTGTGTGTGTTGGTGTGTGTGTTGGTGTGTGTGTTGGTGTGTGTGTTGGTGTGTGTGTTGGTGTGTGTGTGTTGGTGTGTGTGTGTTGGTGTGTGTGTGTTGGTGTGTGTGTGTTGGTGTGTGTGTGTGTGTGTGTGTGTGTGTGTGTGTGTGTGTGTGTGTGTGTGTGTGTGTGTGTGTGTGCGTGTGTCTTGGGTCCCTCCTGTATTACGTGGCTTCATCGTTTAGTACGGGCCAGCGTGACATTTATTTTTAGTCCCTTCAATGCCGAGAAAATCTCAACAGCACCCATTTGCAGAAGTAAAGATCTTTCTCATTCAGCCCTGACGCACTACAGCAGGAGATGGGTCGACCATGATAATTCAAGGGTAGTGCCTGTCGGCGCCAAGCTAATCAAGCACTGCCCTTGAATTATCATATTCGACCCATCTCCTGCAACTGATGCATAGTCGTTAGATGACGCCTTCAAAATTTGGGAAATACGTGCGCCAGGCTGGATGAGTTAAACACCCGCATTAGTGGAGCTGATGAGGATCTATCCTTCCTGCTTCACCTGTTTTATATCCACGCTCTTTGGACGGCTAAGGATCGTTGACGTTGAAGTAACTCGTACTATCTATCTATCTATTGTAACGACAGTGTTTTTAGTGTACTACTGAACTAAATTGTTACATATATAAACGTTTATGGAATGAGTGTGTGCGTGGACTTTCTGCCAATCTGTATAGAGGTGGGTGTTCTATCTCTGTTTACTACACTCTTTCATCCACCACACACGCGCTTACAAACAAGGACAAAGGCCACACAGTTATTTCTCTTTGCCCTCTTTAACTATTTCTCATACACTCACACATTAAACCACACAATTCACATCATATAAACCAATCTACACAAATAACTAACAAGTGGCATATAGGTTATTCACAACTTCGGCGCTCACACATTCACTCGCTACCGTAGAGGTCGTTGTCTCTCGAGAGACGTCACTCGACTCCTCTATACTAGTGTCGACACAGTCAATATCACATTGACGACTTGACGGAGATTCCCGAACTGAATATTACTATTCAATGACTACTCACAGATTTAGAACATTCCTAGGCGTGAAATTAACGGCGCTAGGCGACAATAGCTACACTGACGGAACACTGCATGTGGTCCTGTAGCACGAATCTGTGGCTTACTTCGCTACCGTTGCTGCTCGTAGCACCAGTGATGGTAGGACGAAGGAGAGATGAAGGCTTGATGTCCGCATCTGGTCACGTACGTGATGCTCTCAGGACAGCTTCGTCGGCCCTACACCAGGGGTTTCCGCTCCGTACCGGCCCCGCTGTACACAACATTTATACACTCATAAATGTTCGCTCTTATACCCAAAAGTCTAAATGTGTCTTCGACACATTCTTCAGAGCGCTCTAGATCATTTCCTCTGAAAAATGTCTTCTTTATGCCACCATACCACAGTCACTATTGTCATAATTCTTATGACAATTCCTATAGCCACTTTAACACAGTGCACACAATTCCTATAGCCACTTTAATACTTTACACACATTTTACGTACCTACACCCAATGGATTATGAGCCAAATATTACAATCACAGCTCACCTCCAATTCGTAACATATTACTGCACATTTCATCATTAGGTATACCTAAATATAAATAGAGAGGCGCTGAACTCAACCTGCAAAGACACTGTAGGGTTCAGGAAACACCACCACAAGGACTGGCTGTCCGCACAGACCTTGAAGAAGATAGAAGCGAGGAAGCAGAAGAAAGCAGCGGTCAACAACAGTCGCACGAGAGCAGCCAAAGTAAGGGCACAGGGGGAATACTCGGAAGCCAACCGCGAGGTGAAGAGGAGTATCAGGGCAGACAAGAGGGCCTACACAGACAGCCTGGCAGCAGAGGCAGAAAAGGCAGCAGGCAGCGGCAACATGAAACAGCTCTACGACATTACCAGAAGATTGTCGGGTAAGTATGGCCATACAGAAAGACCAGTAAAAGACAAAGAAGGCAAGCCTATTGCAGACAGAGCAGACCAACTCGACAGATGGGCCGAGTATTTTGAAGAGTTACTGAACAGACCTAGCCCACCCGACCCCCCCGACATCCAGCCGGCAGAGACCGACCTACCCATCAGCTGTGACAGACCCAGCCGGGAAGAGATCAGAAAAGCAGTGGCATTTTTGAAGAATGGCAAAGCAGCAGGGCCAGATGGCATCCCAGCGGAGTCTCTGAAAGCAGACCTAGAGACAACAGTTGAGATGCTGTACCCACTGTTTGGAAAGATCTGGGAAGAGGAGGTGATGCCGGCTGACTGGAAGGAGGGGTACCTAATCAAGCTTCCCAAGAAAGGCGACCTCAGCAAGTGTTCCAACTACAGAGGAATCACCTTGCTGTCAGTACCAGGAAAGGTCTTCAACAGGATCATCCTAGAGAGAATGAAGAGCTCCGTTGACCCCCAGCTGAGAGACCAGCAAGCAGGATTCAGGAAGAACCGATCATGTACAGACCAGATCGCCACTCTCCGCATCATCGTGGAACAGTCTCTGGAGTGGAGCTCCCCGCTGTACGTCAACTTTGTGGATTATGAGAAGGCATTTGACAGCGTGGACCGAGAGACTCTGTGGAAACTCCTACGACACTACGGTGTACCCACAAAGCTCGTCCGCCTGATCAAGAGCAGCTATGATGGCATGACATGTCGCGTAATCCACGAAGGGCAGTTCACCAGAGAGCTCCAGGTCAGAACTGGTGTCAGGCAGGGGTGTCTGCTGTCTCCGTTCCTCTTCCTACTGGCCATAGACTGGGTCATGAAGATGACCACAGAGCACAGACGAAGTGGAATACAGTGGACACTAT
Organism: Semisulcospira habei; assembly: GCA_036245525.1. Lineage (NCBI taxonomy): Eukaryota > Metazoa > Mollusca > Gastropoda > Semisulcospiridae > Semisulcospira > Semisulcospira habei. The sequence goes on along the minus strand of BTPG01000003.1, from coordinate 200,919,033 downwards.
GGACACAGCTTGACGACCTCGATTTTGCAGATGACTTGGCATTACTGTCCCACACTCATCAACAAATGCAGGACAAGACCACGAGGCTTGCTGACATCTCGTCCCAAGTGGGCCTCACCATTCACAAACAGAAAACAAAGACAATGAGGCTGAACGCAACCAGGGAAGAACCAGTCTTGCTTGCTGGCACCCCGTTGGAGGAGGTGGAGTCCTTCACCTATCTCGGGAGCATCATAGACAAAAAAGGCGGCACTGATGCAGACGTCCGAGCACGAATCGGTAAAGCCAGAGCAGCCTTTCTCCAGTTGAAAAAAGTGTGGAGTTCCAGAGAGCTGTCACAACACACCAAAGTCCGAATTTTCAACTCCAATGTAAAAGCAGTTCTCCTATATGGAGCAGAGACATGGAGATTGACAAAAACCACAGTCAACAGAGTACAGACCTTCATGAACAGTTGCCTTAGAAGAATTTTGAAAATCCACTGGCCAGAGAAGATCAGCAACGTCAGACTCTGGGAGAGAACAGAGCAGATAACAGCAAAGAATGAAATTGGGCGAAGAAGATGGGGATGGATCGGTCACAGTCTGAGAAAGCCAGCTTCCAGTATCACTAGGCAGGCATTGTCATGGAACCCCCAGGGAAAGAGGAAAAGAGGTAGGCCGAGAAACTCCTGGCGTCGAGACCTCCAAGCAGACATCAAGAGACTGGGAACCACCTGGAGTAGAATCGAAGGAGAAGCACAGGACAGGAGTTGCTGGAGGTCTCTCGTCGACGGCCTATACCCGGGTAGGGGTGACAGGCGTAAGTAAGTAAGTAAGTAAATATATACTGAATTCTATTCCTATTTCAGTCCCACATCTTCACATATGAATGAATACAACATGACATCCTAGTTATAACTACATCACATAATTACATGACTAAACAAGTATTGACACGAGCCATCGCATTTCCTTCAACCATGGCTCTTCTGCACTCTAATAATAATTCATAAAACAATACTTTCTTTTTCATCTGAATAGCGTTACAGGTCATTATAAATACCGGTAATAAAAGAATAAATACCTGTATTCAATATACAGCTATCGAATTCTCTAGCCAGAATTCTTCCTCGGAGCCCTAGCGAAAACGACCGCTCGGCTCGACTGGTATAGCATCTCTAACCGGCAATTATTCCCGATACCACACTGTCACTCCCACACGTGACACGTGAACATCGCTCACCTACATTACCGCACGTGAACATGGCTTATCTGTACATTACCGCTCGTGAACAATGCTTATCTCTACATTATTCGCATGTGTACATTCGGTCCAACTGCTAATGACGTCACACCATCGTCCGACCGAACCCTGCACTAAAGGCGTTCGTTACATCTATCTATCTTTATCCCGTTGTCTTGCCGACCGTTGGGGCACCACTGATGACTTGGCAACCAGCTCCCTCCATTCTTCTCTGTTCTCTGCCATTCTCAGCGTATCGCGCAGCTTCAGTCCTGTCCACTCTGAGATATTGTCCTCCCATCTTTTCCTCTGTCTTCCTCTCCTTCGTCCTCTTTGCATAGTGCGTTGTAGGATTGTTTTGACAAGCCCTGCTGACCGCGTGACATGCCCATACCACTTCAGTTTGCGTTTGCTCACAATGGCTAATAAGTCTTTTTAGAGCCCTATGGCCTGCCTGATTCTGCTTCCCACTTCCTCGTTTGTGATGTGATCGCTGTATGAAATGCCAAGCAGCCTTCGAAAACATCTCATTTCAGTGGCTTGTATCCTCTTTCAAGGTCTGCTGTGAGGGTCCATGACTCGCCGGCATACAAGAATACTGAGACGACTAAGGAGCGCATCAGTCTGATCTTAGAGCAGAGTGTGATGTTTCTGTCCTTCCATATGGTCCTCAATCTTGTCGGTGCTGTCGTTGTCTGCGCAATCCAGGACAATATTTCTGGTTTTGATCCCTCATCAAAGTTACTCGTACAGTGATTAAAAAAAACCGTCTGCGTTTACTGACAGTGAAGTGGTTAATGTGTGTATTTGGAGACACAAATCCACGACGATAATTCAAAGGTAATGCAGGAATAGCTTCGCGCCTGTAGGCGCCAAGCTGCATCACCCTTGAACTATCATGGTCAATTAGTTCTGCTGTTATTGCGAATAAAGAGTGGATGGGTGTAGAGTGTGGAAGCCAAGCTGTTGTGTAATGACCAAGGCAACGGGGATGTTTTCTTACAACGAATGTATTTATGGCCACTGTTTAGATATTCATTCATGTTGTGGGCATATTATGCAAATGTTCGGTCAACTACTTTAATTGTTGCTTGTGTTTATTTGTTTGTTTATTTCTTGGTGGAGTTTTTGTTGTTTGTTTGTTGTTGTTGTTGTTGTTGTTGTTTTGTGTTTTGGGGGGATTTGGGATGTTTGTTGTTATTGTTTTGTTTTGTTTCTTGTGGGGGTTTTGTTGTTGTTGTTGTGATTTTGGTTTTGTGTGGGGGTTTTTTTGTGTGTGTGTGTGTTTTATTTTTGTTTGTTGTTGTTGTTTTGTTTGGTTTTTTCTTTTTTGCTTTTTTATTTGTTTTGTTTTGTTTTGTTGTTTGTTTGTTGTTGTTGGGTTTTTTTGTTTGTTTGTTTGTTGTTGTTTTTTGTTTGTTTGTTTGTTTGTTTTTGTTTTGTTTTTTGGTTTTTTTTGTTGTTGTTTTTTTTTTTTTTTTTTTGGGGGGGTGCGTGGATTGGTCGGTTGGTTAGCTGAGTAATTTGGAAACAACAACAGCAAACAGAAACAAATGTTTCTTACACTCCTCCTTCTTTGCTGCCTTTGAGCAGAAAAGCTGTATCACTCACTTGTGATAATACAGCTTGGCTGTATTACACATGTGAGACAGCCCTGTTGCGTGAACGGCCATGTGTGCACACAATCGTGTTGTAGAATGTCTGGTCAACAAAAAGGTATGGACACACGCGATATTGAAACTTGATCTACTTTCAGCTCACGCACAATGACATCATGTCATAGTAACAGCTGGCGCTCTGGCGACATTATTGTGTAATTACATCATCATGTAGAAATATTTGTCTGCCATCTAAAATATTGACGTCACATTACAAAGTAAAGAACATCAAGATCATGGCCAAGACATAATGGCGGCCTTCTTGTGGCTCTCATATTTATGCAAAGAAAACGGTAAAAAGTGAGTAAGAAATAGATTCTTACATCTATGTTTAGGTGATATTGAGCCTCTCAATGTCGTCGTCTTAAAACCTTACCCTACTCGCTTTCGCTCGTAGGATAAGACTTTAAAACCACTCGAGTGAGATTCTCAGCATCACATAAACACCGATTTAAGAATCTATATTTCGTAGTTTGTAATATAGGGGCCAGTTGATGGAGTCAGCTTAGTACTGCACCAGCCAATAAGCAAGGTGTTCCGCTATAGCGGAGCACCTTGTTTAGTGGCTGATACAGGACTAAATTCACTCATGCAACTGACCCTTGGACCTTAAGGCTCTAAGTCCTGAGGCGTAGAAAATCTTAAATCGCGTCGAACAAACACTAAAATATACCCGGGGAACCTCACCTCTAAATGACCCCTACTATTCTTTTTTCCAAAGGGACAAAACCCATCACTGCTAATAGTGCAATTATTCAGTTGCCAGCTTCGTTGTATGTTTAATATGCGGCGGGGAATGAGGGATTTAGGTTCATTATATTCGGCGAGAAGTATAGTGAACAATCGTACACCTTCATACTAATGCATAATAAGGCACTAAGCGGTCCGTTTGTCCGATCAAAAACACATAGCCACAGACAGACAGACAGACAGAAGAAAAAAGACCACAAAAAAGACTTCCATGTTTTGTACTCTTTGTTTATTGAAGTCATCACAAAACAAATTTCAGCTCCGCTTCCAGCAGGAACTGCAAACTACTGAGGAAAGACATTCTGCGGGGAAAACGACTCTTCTCACAACATAGTCATTTACCCTGAAATATGTCCGTTTTTTTCCGCAGAATACTGCCAGTAAAGTGCAGCAAACATTGTAAAATGGATTTCGTAAGATGACACGTATGACAGCGCTATTTATCGTTCAGGACTTCAGGTGTACATTACTGTATTCTGTCATTGGAGACGTGCTGAATAACGATACGCAAGAGGTAAGAGGCTGCGTATCCATATTCGGCACGTTTGGAATGAACTATAAACCACAAAAACAGTTCTGGAATAATCTGACGCATTGAACAGATTCCATTTGCAAGATACATAGATCATCATGAGCCCCCGCCGTTGCGGGGGCTCATGAGGATCTATGCCTCTTGCTGAAATCACTGTTTTTCGATATTGCGTTGATGTCTGGCGCTTTTTGGCGTTGAATTCAACAAAAAGATTTTAGTAACACAATTTACTGACATGGAAGATGTTATGCGCTGCACACATCCGCTGTATCAATTTCTATACACAGTTTAAAATTGATAGTTTAACTTTGGCATCTAATATTTTAACTCATTGGAAACGTGCCGACTCTGTATCCGGAGGCAGCACGTCTCCAATCAATTAATCATTTTCAGCGTTTGCTCGTTAGATATCCCACGTACAGTTGCACGCGTGAGTGAGACAATGAATATCTGCTCGTAATAGTGAAAATCAAGCAAGAATTACGCTGTGTTACAAACTCAAAATAATTTCAGTTTTAGCTGGACGGAGTTGCGTTACAAGACTATATTGGTCCCAGTTGCAACAAAAAGTCAGTAACGTGTATTTTTGTGTGCCAGATTTCATTCAGAGTTTGGACACGTAAAATGCAGGCTGGCGGCTTCCGCCTCATACTTGAAATGAAATAAAACACAAAATACCTTTAGGGTTCAATTACAACAACACTAAAATTCATAATTGTGTAGATATGTGAATATTTTCAGGAAAAGACCGCAACGTTCCTGCGTATAGAACCGACTTACGGTGAAATCAAGAAATAGTTAGTGGGGTTTAACGCCGAGCAGGCGAATAAGGCTATCTCAAGGCGGCTGTTATATGTAGAACAGAATGTTTTACGTAACACCTGGGGACGGATCTGTGATCCGGAACATTGAGGTTATCGCATATGCTTCCTGAAAATAGATTCGACCAATACAATGTGAAACCATTCCTTCCTTATCTTATATTAATCTCTCTCTTACATAATACTATAGTCTCTCGCTTATACTCAACGTATACTATTATTCTCTCTCTCTAATAATGATCTGCTTCTTATACCGATCTTCCGCTCAAACCGCGGCCCGAGCCCCTTCACTGCCGAGAAATAGCGAACACGATCCAAATGCACGATCCATAGATCCTCATGAGCCCCCGCGACTGCGGGTTTTCATGAGGATCTATGCCTCTTGCTGAGACCAAATTTCATCCATGTTCCTTTGCCTGATGTGGTTTTTGGTCGTCGAATAAATAAAGCTATCAGAAACAAAATATCCGTCCACTGGCGAGGAAGGGGAAACTATGCAGCATTGACACATCACATACAGATAAGGATACACACGATAGTGCAAGGGTAGCACCAGAATAGAATGGCGCCTGAAAGTCATAGATAAACTACAATTTATACGCGACAAGCTGTTCTAGCACTACCCATGATAAACTATTTTAACAAAGTAATTCTGTAAACCCGTTGGCTGCGCGGCAGTGCTTTTTGTCGCGATGATTTCTGCAAAAATCATTGCGACAAAAAGCGCCATCAACCGTCAGCAAAAGGGTTAAGCTTTTAACTCCTGTCCTGCTTCAATTCCGCTGTACGGGCGCAAATCCGACGCAAGGATTTGCGAGGTCTCCGTACACATGGTTGGCAGGGCAAAGCGCGATGCTTGTTCGCTGTCCGTTCTGACACACGTAGTACAGATTAGGTCTGTTGGTGACGTCGTCTGGGTGCGCTCCATCTGCGCGGCCCGTACAGTTAAGATAGTAGCCATTGTGTTCTCGGGGGATCTCGTACAGGCTCACGCAACGTCCGAGGACCGGCGAGAAGAGCTATAAACAAAAAATTGCGGACTTCAGCGATCAGTTCAACCTATTGATAGTCTAGCAGCTGCCCTGCATAGACGATCAGCCGTTTACGAGATAGTGATTTTCTAGAGAGTAACAAAGGTTTGGGTATATCAAAATGAAGTCTAGTATAAATAAAAGCAGTGCGCACTCGTGTTAAACCGCCGGCAGATGGAGACATTTTTTCTGTAGCACATTTTGTTTCCAGTATGGCTGCAGACGAAACCAGGACCATCGCAGCCATGTTCACAGGGGATCAGTAGTTTACACGGGTCTCATTGTTCCTGTATTCAGTGGTACTATACACTATATGTCACTTAAAAGGATTTCATTTTTTTTTTTTTAATAATATTTTCACACTTAGATATATTAGGAGAAGAAACAATTACGAAAAAGCTTGCCTTGAACTCAAATATCGTTACTCAACAATAAGGTATCCCAAATCACGTGATCAAAACATCACGTGATGTCACAACCTCCGCAGACGTGAATTTCGGTGTGCCGACGGGTTCTTTTTGATTTGTTCTACATAAGCTTGTTTGTTTCCAAAAAAAAGCAAACGTGTAAAGTTGCTGTGTGCATTTTTACGGCTTGATAAAGGTTTGTCACGTTTATTTCCATTTACTTTACTATCGCTTTGCCCGTTTCATTTCGACAACACAGCACCAAAACAAAACGCAACCCACAACACAAACGCTATCTTCAAACCCTATGTCCAGAGTACAACATGAAGCATTCTGTAAAAGAAAAAGAGTGCCACACCACTTGATTTTAACTGTCATGGCTGAGCAAAGTTTCGGAACTTGATTAATTATTTTATGCAGCAACATTTATTTTAATCATTTGCACTGACAAGCTATGTTGTGATGTGCGATCACTGCCAGTGCCAATTATGCAGTCTCAGTGATCACTGATGGTACAGTACACTTCACACTGAAAAAAATACACAGCACAATGTGAACACGCTTGGAAGTTCATGCAATGCTTTGTTTAAAAGTGAACCCTATCTTGTTAGCAGTAGCCTACTGCACAAAAGAGGAACTTATTTTGCTGCTGTGTTATTTGCAGTTTGTCTGCATATAGACATTTGCAGTTCGCTGCAAGGATTCTTAGCAGCTGACATTAGCACTGACATATATATTGGGATTAAAACGAGAAAGAAAACGGAGAAAGGTTACACAGAGATGATTTAATAAATCAGTCAAGTGATCAAATGAATGAGATATATATGTTTTATGATGTACAGCTAGTTAAGGGGGGGGGGGGGGGAGGCACATACTTTATAATGTACACGTACTATTTCTTTCAGTGTTTCCATCACCCACTCATAACACCATTAGACTCGATGAGTTCTCATGTTCTGAGTGGTTTACAAAATACATGTACTTGTTGCTGTTACATTATCTTCTTACTGGTTTTGACATTTCGCTGTAAGATTTACAGTCCCATACTTTAAGCCTGTTCCGCCTAACGCACATGGAGGTTGACTGTATCATTGATATGTGTGTGTAGGTAGCGTTTTGTTTGAGGTGGCAGTTTTGGCCTCACCTTTAAGTTTGGTGCTGCTGTGCATGTGGCCACCAGTACTATTTACAGACCTGATGACTGCATGTGCAGGCTAGTTCACGGTATCAAAATGTTAACTGGGCAGCCTATTGTTTGAAGTGATCAGTGGTAGCATCATCCATGATGTATGTGTGCATTTGGCCACTGGTACTGTTTACAAAGGTGCTGTTTACAGAACTAGTGGCTGAGTATGCATAGTATTATTAGTAGTAGTACTGTTGTTGTTATCAGGTGTGGCCTTATCTCTAAGTTTACAGATGTGCATGTCCTTTAATGGGTGTTCTGTGGTTTTGTATGTGGGGTGGGGAGTGGGTGGTATGCACCTATTAACATATATGTGTACATGTTATGTTCACATCATATATGTGTATATGTATGTTCTCATCTTTTATGCTATCCAGACCAAAAAGGTGACTGCCATGCTTGTATGCTGATGTCCCCCACCCGGGTCTACCCTGGGGGACTTGGGTGGGGTTAACTACATTTTAGTTCCCAGGGTCACCCTGGTCAGCCCCACAGGGTGGGTTTTCCCCTCTATTCTGGGGCATGTGTTTCTGTCTACCCTTGGTACATTTACGTGTATTTTCCTTTTTTAAACTCTTCCTACTGTCTGCACTGCCTGTAGCTCTTGATATTGGATGTGTGTTGCTAAATGGTCTAGTTAGGTTTATTTAGTGTATTAGACCGGCTGGCGACATACATTCAATATTCTGTTTAGTTGGGTTTTTTTTGTTTTTTTTTCACAAGCAGTGCAGGCACGTCCTGAGAAAGTCTTGTTGCTGTCGGGACGTTAAGCAATGTACAATCAATCATTTTATGCTGATGTGTATGTGCAAACATACATCACAAACAAACAAACAAATAAAATAATAAATTAATAAAATAAGTTGGAGATACCTGGGACCTATGAATATGCATGTTAAGTAAAGGATAGATTATGAACATGCATATTGAAAACAAATTTCCTCTCCTTGGTGACCACTAACATACCACTATACTGATCATGTGCATCAAGGAATTCCTTTCATCCATAATTAAAAGGATAAATAATAAATAAATATGTAAGTGAATACATAAATGAATCAATAATAAATAAATAAATAAAACATGTAATATAATAGAGAGGGCTACTATCTGTATTGTGTCTCATGCAGTCCTGATAAAGCTTGATCATAAGAGTCCTTGTGAGTATTTGAGTGCGGATTGGTTGAATTTGTTGCAAAAACTAAAATTTTTATATTTAGGTGTTTAGCTGAACATGGTGATTTTGATGGAAACGGTTCGGAGATGGATTTCACTCTGCCTGGCTTGTGCTTAAGACCAGTCGGATACGAGTGTGCTTGACCAGTTAAAAATCCCATCTCCACTAATAAAATAAAAAAAAAAAGAGCAGACCTGCACTTAGAGCCGTTAGGCTGAAAAACAGACGAACCACATGCATGTTGTATCTGGACAAAAAGTCTTCAGAATGTTGAAGATGGTCGGCAGACACATTGCACAACATGCACAAAGGGAGTTAACTTTCGATATGCTTTCCTCCCACAAAAGAATGCGGAATGCTGAAAACATTTACGTCTTTAAGACCCAACTTAAAACCTACTTCTTTCAGCTTGCGTACCATTAATCCACAGATTGTGTGTGATAATGGGCTGGTCTGCATATATATTTCTGTGGCTTATGATGCCTCACTTAGCACGATCATGGTGGCATTTATTACCTCGGTCCTCCTTTTTGTTGACCGTGTAGCACCATCTTGGTGGCTTCACTTTACATCCTTAGTGTATTGACCATTTGGTGGCTCAGACGATCACAGCGGGTCATCTATTTGTAGCGCCATCGCGGTTGTGCTGATCTTGGGTCCTCCTTCTGTTGACTTTGTAGCACCATCATGGTGGCTTAGATCATAGGTCCTCCTTTTGCTGACCGTTTAGCACCATCATGGTGACCTGATATTAGGTCTTCCCTCTGTTGACCACGTAGCACCGTCGTGGTGGCGCATCAGCATGATCAAAATCTGTTTAACTTGTGATTGTGAATGGTTTTGTTTTGTTATGTGTGTTTTAGTTGTGTGTGTGTGTGCGTAGATTAAACTTTTTTAAAGGTAGTGAGATTCTGCATGTATATACATTTTTTGTAACGCGCTTAGAGCCCACTGCTCCTGGGGATTCCGCGCGATATAAATGCTCTTTATTATTATTATTATTAAAAGACCAAGTTCTATGGAAAAGCTGTTTTCAAGACCAGGAAAAATAACGTATTTGACGTTGATAATATGTTCGAATCGAAAATAATCTCTGTTTCAATTCAGGAGCAAAGTAAAGCTTCATCAACCGTGCGCGTCTGATTGACTTCTTTCAAAGGCTTCTCGCTGACCGCCAGTTTGAAACTAGCGACGCGACTATGCTTACCACATTAAAAATAATACTTTTAAAACTTATTTTATCGTATATATGTGTGCATGTTCACTTGCTCATGATTTTAATTTACTTAGGCTGGAATAAACTTGTAACTTGTATGCTTGAAATTGTCAATGTTATGCACAAAAAAATGTCTTGCACCTTATCCGGGCCGTGTACGAGGACTGGTTCCCTCACATCGAAAAATAGCTTTCAAAAAACACTTCTACAAAAATGTCTCCATGCATAAACTATTTGGCATTAGTACTTTCGTTTCGTACCTGCAAACCATTGTTACTCTTTTGACGAACTACTTACCTCTGCAGAAATTGCGTAAGCTGCTAGACTATGAGTCCTGACGTGCAACGTCAGGACCGTTCGAGCATGAAAGTTCAAGAGTGCTGCAGGAATAGCTTTGGCGCCTAGAAGAGTCAAGCTATTCCTGTACCACTCTTCAACTATCATGGTCGATCTGTCTCCTAAAATAAAATGTTCTCTTTAAAGCACAGCTTCAAATTTTAGAGTTTCGACCCTAAGACCCCTTGTGTTTAATTCATCATCATCATCATCATCATCATCATCAGTCCCTTGCCCGAACTGGGCGTTGGGGGGACTGAAAGGCAGCAGCAACAGACAGTGCTCTCCACTGAGTTCTATTTTGGGCGGTGGCAAGCAAGTCTGGCATCTCTAGTTCGGTCCATTCTTTTATGTTTGCGACCCAACTCTTTCTCTGACGACCTCGCCGACGACTTCCTTCGAGAGTGCCTTGGAGGATAGTCTTGGACAAGGTGTTGTGTCGGGTCACGTGGCCAAACCAAGCAAGCTTGCGCCGTTTCACGGTTGCCAGAAGGGGTTCATGTGGGCCCACCAGGGAAGTGACGATGCTACGTACATATTCGTTGGTCTTGTGCTCGCGGTACGAGATGTGGAGCAACTTCCTCAGGCACTTGTTCTCAAAGGCCTGGATTTTCTTTTCTGAGTCTGCAAGCAGCGTCCAAGTCTCACAGCCGTAGAGTAGAATAGACACTACGAGGGACTTGTAAAGCCTGTACTTGATGGTGAAGCTGATGGAGTTACTTCGCCATATCCTGTCCAGCCTGGCCATTGCGGATGTTGCTGTACCTATCCTGATACGGATCTCTGCTATGCAACTACCGTCTTTGGACAGGGTGGCTCCCAAGTACTTGAAGCTATTGACCTCTTCTAGCTTCTGGCCGTTCATGTGAATGTTGCTGCTGCTGTCGCTTGTGGTGTTGATCATCACTTTGCTTTTATCCGTACTGATCTCCATGCCATAAGACCCTGCGCTACTTGAAAGTTTGTCTGTCAGGTTTTGCAGCTCACTATTGCTGCCTGCCATGAGGTCAATGTCGTCTGCGAATCGAAGATTGCACAGGGATCTGCCACCAATAGAGATTGAAGTATGGTGGTCGTGGAGGGTTTCCTGCATGATCTTCTCCAGGAATATGTTGAAAAGGACAGGAGAGAGCAGGCATCCTTGACGGACACCGATCGTCGTCCTGAAGAACTCGCCTGACTGATTGTTAAGTAGAACCGCGCTGCAGGTGTTTAATTGCATTTACCAATTTGACGTTTCTGGCGAAATAAAAAAAAATAAACCACCATCGAACTTGATTTCTGGAGTCCAAGAAAAACTGAAGCCAATAACTTATGCATTTTTTTTTAAACGTTTGAGTTGCTTTACCAACGTCGACCCACGTCGGACAGGACATTTGCCGAGGAGCACAGACTACACATGGTTACTCGGGTCATAGACATGTTAGGGCCAACGGCGACCGGCGTCGGCACGAGGGTATGTTGCTTACTAGGCAGAATGGTCTCTTACCTGCGACACACCGAGAGAGCTGTCCGGCTTGCAGGTGCCCGAGAGGAGGGACCGCTCGTTCTTGCAGACGGCGTAGTTGGGTGTCCACAGACTCATCTCATTCGGGTAAAGACCATCAGCCTTGCCTGAACAGTTAGCGAACCGGAAGGAGCACGGAGTGCAATGAGAATAGAAGCACTTGTTACGGTCGTAGTCACCTGAAAATAGACACACGTTGATTTCCCCATTTAGCCCTGAGTCCCTACAGCGGGAGATGGATTGACCATGATAATTCAAGGGTAGTGCCAGATTAGCTTGGCGCCTTCAGGCACCTTCAGGCTAATCTGGCACTACCCTTGAATTATCATGGTCAATCCATCTCCTGCAGCTGGTACATCGTCATTAGGCAACACCTCCAAAATGTTAGAAATGGGACCTTGGGGGTAAAAGGGTTACCCTTCGCTGATGGTCTGGGTGACTATGGCGCCTTTTCTGTTTGCTTTTTAATAACAGTTTCTTTATTTCTGGCGGCATCTGAATGAAACGCCCTCTAGCATACACATATCTCCATGACATGACACATTTAGATTAGTGAACATGCCTTAGAGCATGAATCTTCGTGTGCGTGCAGCAACCGGTAATGTTCACAATACCGGTGTCGCCAAGCACAAAGGGGTTCAACTATAATAAAAATAGGTTTCATCCGTTACAAGGGCAACATCATCATAATCATTTCCGGTACTCAATCGATTTTCGCTAAACAACATCTGTCTATTTATTCAGCCATCCGTCCATCCATCCATCCGTCCGCCAATCCATCCATCCATGCATCCATCCATCCATCCATCCACCCACCCATCCATTCACCCATGCCCTTCCAACCGCCCGTCTGTCCCTTCTTCTATTCACCCACCTTCCCATCTCTCCCATTCCTTAATCCGGCCATCCCTCCCTCCCTCTCTCCCTCTATCCATCCGACCAAACCCTCCGCCCCTCCCTCCGCCACTCCAACCCTTCCTCTCTTCCTCCATCCACCGAACCCTGTGTAGAGCCTTCCCTCCATTTTGCATTAGAACTCACATCCATATTTTCTTTCCGTTCTTTGCCCACACTTGACTAGGTCGTAGTCCTCGCAGATCAGCTTCTCAGCGTTGAACAATTTGGGGTAGGTGCATTCGTCCTTGTACTTGGGAAAATATCTAAATAAAATAAACATCAAAATACAGATTGAAAGTTTACCCTCTTGTGTATGCAGTCACTTCTACACTAAACCCCAGTGTAATGCATGCTGCCATCGGTGTTGTTTACAGTACCGCTGGCTGCATAAGTGTATTCAAGGGGACAAATCCTTTGGCGAGTAAAGTGAACATATGCGATCCAGCTGCAAGAGACATAGATCCTCACGAGCCCCCGCAGTTGCGGGGGCTCGTGAGGCTCTATGTTTTTTGCTGACGCTACTTTGTATCCATATTCCTCCGGCTATGGTTCTTTTGCGTTGAGTCAACAAAGATTTAGAAACACAATCATAATAATAATTAATAATTACGGTATTTATAATGCGCTTATCTTATAATAATTATAACTCTAAGCGCGCACTCACAACTCGCGCACTCATGCGCACGGCTTTAGACAATGACTTGCGTACCACAAACAGTGGAATACATTACGACGGTCAGCTTGGGGTGGGGAGTGTGGTGATATAGTGCTAAAACTGTTGAAAGAGGTGAGTTTTGAGGGCTGACTGAAAGGTGGAGAGAGAGTGTTTCTGACGGAGAGAGAGTGGGAGGGTGTTCCAGGTGGATGGACCGTAGACGGAGAAGGAGCGGGGGCCGAAAGTGTTAAGTTTGGTGCGAGGGATGTGGAGGCGGAGAGGGTCGGAGGCAGAGCGGAGGGAGCGGGAAGGTGTGTAGGGGTGAAGTAAGTTGGAGAGATAGGCAGGAGCGCAGTTGTTCAGGGATTTGTAGCAGAGAGACAGAATCTTGTATTGGATGCGTTGGGGGATGGGGAGCCAGTGAAGGAGTTTGAGCAGGGGTGTGACGTGGTCGGATTTTTTCTTTCTGAGGACGAGGCGGGCAGTATTGTTCTGAACGCGTTGGAGAGTGAAAATGGTGGAGTGAGGGAGGCCGGAAAGGAGAGAGTTGCAGTAGTCGATGCGAGATAAGATGAGAGAGACAGCAACTTTGGTGGCAGCTTCGGTAGTGAGGTATTTTCTGATCTGACTGATGCGGCGGAGGTGGAAATAACATGCCTGGGCCGTGGCGGAGACGAAGCTGGTCATGGACAGAGAGGAATCGAGGATAACGCCGAGGTTCTTGGCCGAGTCAGAGAGGGAGATGGGGGTGCTATCGAGTTGAAGGTGGAGAGAGGGAGGGAGCTGGGAGAGTTTCTGGCGAGTGCCTACCAGCATGGCTTCCGTTTTGTCGTCGTTCAGTTTTAGCTTGTTTGCCGTCATCCAGTTTTTCACGTCTTCATAGCAGTCAGCCGTACGAGTCAGTAGTGACTGAGTGTTGTCGAGTTTGTCTTTGTCTAGCAGTTGTGAGTCGTCAGCGTAGAGGTGGTGGTGTATGCGGTGAGACTGGATGATGTTGGACAGAGGAGAGGTGTAGAGTGTGAAAAGGACCGGGCCCAGGACGGACCCCTGTGGAACTCCGCAATCTACCACAACCAACAGGGAAGGGTTTAAATATAAGAGATCTGCTCCATTGAAGGCTTTGATTGCAGAAATTCGCAGGGTTATCAATGTTGTCTAAATAAGCCTTCTTTTTACAATCCACGTAAGAAAGCAAAGGTACGAGAGAGTTTTCGCTGCCTTTTGAGCGTAACGGAAACTCTCCTTCTACAAAGGAGAAGAAGAGCAGAAAAATCTTTCAGTTTAGGACATTCAAACTACCTTATTACCTTGGGTCCAGTATTATTATAAGACATACTAAGAACATTTATAAGGGGGACGTTGCGACCTATTGACCCTTTGCTGCCTGGAGTAACTCGCTTTAACCAATTCAGCCCTGACGCACTATAGCAGGAGATGGGTCGACCATGATAATTCAAGGGTAGTGCCAGATTGGGAAATACGTGCGCCGGGCTCAATGAGTTAACAATGGAAACGAAAGGTCGGGTTACCTATAGTCGGTCCAGTTACGAGAGCAGTTAAAGAACTGGTGACACTCGGTGGGATTGGGAAACACGGCCGTGGGGTCCGCAGTGCAACGTTCCTCGACAGTCAGGGCCCTCGGTGCGATGGTGATTGTGGACTGCGTCGTTCCACCATCTGCAAACACAACAGTCAACACTTAGGCGGCATCTATGGAAATAACATCTGTAGGTTGTATGGTGTCCAGCCCTTCAAAGGCACCTTTTTTTTTTTTTTTTTGATCTAGTAATTTTATGTCACTTAACCCATTCAGCCTGACGAACTACAGCAGGAGATGGGTCGATTATGATAATTCAAGGGCAGTGCCAGATTAGCTTGGTGCCTGCCCTTGAATTATCATGGTAGATTCATCTCCTGCAACTGGTGCATAGTCATTATATGACGCCTCCCAAATTTGGGAAATACGGCCGTCTGACTGAATGAGTTAAATAAAACCGTGTCTTGATAAAAAAAAAAAAAGGACGCTCGTGTCTACTATCATGTGGTGCCAAGTTCGTTTTCAGGATCAATAGCCAACATGGATTTCAAAAGGCCAGTCATTCAGAACTGACCTGCGTGTGGGGTTTGATGATTTTCTTCAGGCTATTTGCAACATGTTTCTTTAACACATACTTGCTAATATCAATGTATGATGCGCTCATTCGGATCACAATTTCCTTTTTTAATCAGGAAGTAGGTCGCTATTTAGTATTAACCCATTCAGCCCTGACGCACCACAGCAGGAGATGGGTCGACCATGATAATTCAAGGGCAGTGCCAGATTAGCTTGGCGCCTGTCGGCGCCAAGCTAATCTGGCACTGACCTTCAATAATCATTGTCGATCCATCTCCTGCAACTGGTGCATAGTTATTAGTTGACCCCTCCAAAAATTGGGTTAATACGGTCGTCGGGCTGAATGAGTTAAGCCCTTAAGTGCCTAAAATCTGAGCAAGCTCAAGTTTTAAGAGACACAGTCACAGATCCTCCTGGGTCATGGGGATCTATGACATTTGCAACGCCACTTTGAATATATGTTCCTTGGATGGGTGGGGCTCCTTAAACAACACGCAGAAACAATGATCCA
Organism: Semisulcospira habei; assembly: GCA_036245525.1. NCBI lineage: Eukaryota > Metazoa > Mollusca > Gastropoda > Semisulcospiridae > Semisulcospira > Semisulcospira habei. Next base: position 200,903,012 of record BTPG01000003.1, on the reverse strand, counting down.
TTTACATAACAACGATTTCTCTACCCCTAGCGACCATAGCCCAGAAAAAAGGCTGGGGAAAAAATGAATGATTACATTTAATGACAACGAAGTAACACAGTTAGGTTAAATGAAATTAAAAGAAAAATAATTACACTGACTTCGTACAATTTGTGACAATGATTTCATGCCATTCATGATAATGAATTCATGCAATGAATTACGTTGAATGACGAAGCAAATTACAACGAAATAACGCAATATTCCGTGTAATAATTACCAGTGCAATCGTCCATTGCGGAGCCAGGCCATACACAGACTTCTTTCTCAAGGCTAAACACAGTGAAAGGCGGGCACTTCTTTTCCACGGGTTTGCTCCAGGTGCACGAGTAGTAAATAGTGCAGTCACTCGGGTGGCGGATGACGCCAAACTGTGACGTACACTTAGGTTTGAAATCCGCTTGAGCCATCGTGGCTGCGGCCAAAGCGAGGATCAGAAGGGTATGTAGACTTTCCAGCGGCATCTTTGGTAGGGAGCGTCCGAGTCAAGCGTTATAGCCCTGGAAGTAAACTGTAATGTTAGCAAAGAGTAAAGTTTACGACCGAAGTGCAGATACCTCGGTAGAAAAAAGTCTTCGGGCCCGCGACGGCCGCAGTGGGTCCGCGCACAAACGTGCGCGGGCCCACTGCGGCCGTCGTGGGCCCGAGGACTTTTGTTTACTAGTTCGCCACTTTCATTTGCAGTGTCAGTCCACTGCTTGTCTGTCGGTGATCTGCCCGACAACAGTCAGGTCACGTTTACGCCGCACGACAGCGGGGGATGACAGACTTGTGTCATGAGGATAGAACAACACTCGAAACATGTCCAAGAGGCATAGATTTTCATCAGCCCCCCCCCCCTCCTCCCCCCAAAAACAACAATATATATATACAATATATATATATATATATATATATATATATATATATATATATATATATATCTTTAGGGCTGGACTTCGCGAACGAAGATTTTATAAGGGTTGCCCACGACGTCTGCAGGCCTGCTCGTGGCTGCGGAGGCCAATCCGGGACAGGCAGGTTCGACCGCAGTGGCTGCAGGGGAAGGTCTGGCCAGGGTTCTGAGTTGCGGCATCTCTGTTTTTTCTCCTGAGCCGCTTGTCCTTACGGCTAGCTCTGCGAGAGTCCTCAAAGGAAACGGCTGCCTTGTAAATGGTGGAGCGCCAGGTGTCACGGTCCGCAGCAAGCAAAGACCACTGGCGGTGGTCGATTTGGCAGGGTAAGTGATTTCTTGAGACAGTCTTTGTATCTCTTCTTTGGTGCCCCTCTGTCTCGGTGTCCAGTGGCAAGCTCGCCGAACAGGGTGATCTTGGGTAGGCGATGATCCTCCATCCTGGAGACATGCCCTGCCTAGCGAAGCTGCGTCCGCAGCAGCAAAGCTTCGATGCTCACAGTTTCTGCCTGTTCAAGGACCTCGACGTTGGTGACATAGTCACTCCAGTGAATGCCCAGGATGGTACGCAGGCAGCGCTGGTGGAAGAGTTCGAGGAGTCGTAATTGGCTGCGGTAGAGGGCCCAGGACTCGGAACCATACAGCAGGGTGGTGAGGACGACAGCTTTGTACACGCTGATCTTGGTGCCTGTTTTCAGCTGTTGATTGTGCCATACCCGCTTGAATAGTCGCCCGAAAGCGCTGTTTGCTATTACCAGCCTGCTGTCAAGCTCCTTGTCCAGCTTGGCGTCCGTCGTGATGATGCAGCCAAGGTAAGTAAACTGGTGCACTGACTTTAGTTCAGACTCGCCGATGGTGATGTGGGGAGGGCGATGCTCTACCGTGGGTGCCGGCTGATGGAGGACCTCTGTCTTTTTCAGACTGACCTCGAGTCCAAAGAGCTGGGCAGCGTCTGCGAAGCAGGACGTGATGTGCTGCAGGACTCTCTTTGTGTGTGCAACGAGGGCAGCGTCATCAGCAAAGAGCAGCTCACAAATCAGTTGGTCTAGAGTTTTGGTGTGGGCCTTCAGTCGTCTGAGGTTGAACAGGCTGCCATCGAGACGATACCTGATGTACACTGCATCGTCATCGTCGAGGTCCACTGTGGCCTGCTTCAACATCATGCTGAATAAGATGGTGAAGAGGGTCGGTGCCAGCGCGCATCCCTGCTTTACACCGTTGAGAATAGGGAATGGTTCTGAGAGGTCATTGTTGAGTCTGACCTGGCCTTGCTGGTCCTCGTGTAGCTGGACGATCATGCTGAGGAACTTTGGGGGACAACCAAGTCGCTCCAGGATCTGCCACATGTCTTGCCTGTTCACAGTGTCGAACGCTTTTGTTAGGTCGACAAACGTTACGTACAGCCCTTTGTTCTGCTCGCGTCACTTCTCCTGAAGCTGTCTCAGCACAAAGACCATGTCGGCGGTGCTCCTGTTGGCTCTGAAGCCACATTGGCCCTCTGGAAAGTGGTCTTCGGCGATGGCAGGTACCAGCCGATTCAGGAGCATTGTGTCTCTTCAGTGGTGGGCGGTTCGTCCAATTCAACCTTTACTGGGAGGTGTGGGATTTGGAGCTTCTTGAACAGTGCGCTCAGCGCTGAAGAGGCTCTGAATGTACTCCGACCAGCCGTTCAAGATGGAGGTATTATCTGTGAGCAATGCCTGTCCATTAGCGCTTCGCAGGGAACTCTGTACCAGGTGTCTGGGGCCATACACTGCTTTCAGTGCTTCGTAGAAGCCCCTGTAGTCACCGTTGTCAGCGCAAAGCTGGGTCCTCTGTGTGAGTCTGGTCCACCACTCGTTCTGGAGATCTCTGAGCTTGCGCTGGAGACTGCTGCAGACGAGGCGGAAGGCAGACTTCTTCACAGGGCAGGAAGGCTGGGCTAGGTGGGCCTGATGGGCGGCTCTTTCTTTTTGCTAGGAGTTCCTGGGTCTCTACATCGTTTTCGTCAAACCAGTCTTTGTTCCTCTTTCTAGCGAAACCCAAGACTTCTGCAGAGGATTTTGCAATTGCAGTTTTCAGTTATTCTCAGAGTGTTTCAGGGGAGGAGTCTGCTGGGTCCGCTGAGTCTTTGAGTCTGCACTGTAAATCTGTCTGAAAGGCAGCTTTCACATCGTCACGCGGAAGGCTGGCAACATCAAGCTTTTTCTTGTGGGAAGGGGGGGGGGGTCATTTCTTGGGTTTTGGCTTGAAGAGGAGCCTGAGTTTGCAGCGGATAAGGCGGTGGTCAGTGTGGCACTCTGCGCTGGGCATCACTCTGGTGAGGAGGACGTCGTTGCGGTCCCTCTGACGCACTAGGACATAGGACACACATACATACACACACATACGCACACACAAACAAAGACGCATGCAGACACACACACAACCACATACATACATGCCTAACAAAGAAGAAGATATATCTGTATGATATCGTCCAAATTGAAATTGCCCTTCATGGGATAAATAAATTTTTTGGACTTGACACAGAAAACACACACACGCACACACACGCACGCACGCACCCCCCCCCCTCCCACACACACACACACACACACACACACACACAGACACATACACACTCCTTCAATATGGTCTACACACACAATCAAACCCCTCCCTGCCAATGTGCGTAACTATACAGTGTTTCTCAAATCTCTGTTCATTCACGGAAGAATAAGCCACAACAGTCCAAGGAACATGGACAAAAACTGCTTCCGGCAAGAGACATAGATCCTCTTGATGGCATACGTCTCTTGCAACTGAATCCTGTTCACTTTTTCTCGACAGTCATGGCGTTAAACCGAACAGACTGACTTACCTGAGCGGACAAATGACAATGTTCTTCAACGTTGAAAGGCCTGAGCCGTCTTCTTCTCTCGTAACACAAACGGGAATTGGTAGGTACTTCCTCGATGGCTTACATTTATACCCAAACTGCATTCGGATTATCCCTTTCCTGTCCAGAGCGTGTTTTCAAGCAAACTTTACACACAAGAGTCCGTGTTGTAAAATGTTTAATTAGCCGTGGCAGTTCAGATAATAGTAACTCCCTGATCAGGCACAATCTTTGCTCATCGGGCACTTTTACTGAGCTATCACGAGTGATTTTCACCACAGCTGGCAAGGAAAATGAAAGGATATATACTCCCACTTGCAGTCACGACGTCATGTGTTGTCTTGGATAGGTGAGGTGTGTGTACAAAATGGCTTCTGTGTCATTCTTAATGCGTTTAACCTTTCCTCTGTCGGTGTACAGCAACCAAACAGCTAACTGCAAGAGGCATAGATCCTCATGAGCCCCCGCAGTCGTGGGGCTCATGAGGATCTATCTCTCTTGCTTGCGTCACTTTCTTCCTCAATTCCTGAACCTCAACAGTTATTATGCTTTCAGTCTGTGTTGGTTTCAGCTTTCTTTCTTTTTTATTTTGTCGCTGGCATAGAAGAAGTTAAATGACGGATGACCTCGTCTGCCTTAGAAAGAAGTGCCAATTATACGAGCAAGAGGCACTTAATCCCCTGTGACCCCCGTAGCTTGTGAAGGCCCATGAAAATCTGTGGTTTTTGCAGATATGTGATCTTGGTTGCAGAAGTGTTGACAAAATGCGGGGTGCGGTAAAAGACGTAAATTACTCGCATCACATAACAGATATCCGGATTTCCAACCTATCAAGGGTTCTTGGAGCCTTGTATGGCAATAAACAACAATAAACTCTTTGTGTTAAGTGGAGGTAGGAAGGGGAGGCAGGGAGGGGTAGTGGAGGGGATGGCATGGGTTCAGAGACAGTTCATTAACACCTTCCCTGCCAGCGGACGTACATTTTTGTTTCCGGAACCTGTGTTCACTGAAGGACCAAATGCAGCAACTGGACGTCCAAAGAACATGGACACGAAGAGGTCTCAGCAAGAGGCATAGATCCTCATGAGCCCCCGCAGTCGCGGGGGCTCATGAGGATCTATGCCTCTTGCAGTTGGATTGCGATCACTTTTTCTCGGCAGTTAAGGGGGTTAAACCTATCACTGACGAAAACAACGAACATCGCCCCAACGCAAGAAACCTGGATCCTTAAAAAAATACAAAAAATAAAAACGCATATTGTGGTGCTCATGAGGATCCTTTTATGGGTAACCATATTATCAATATTCCTCAGATGGAATTGGTTCTTTGGCGTTAAATGAGGTAAGGCTTTCAAAATACGGCATGCGACTACTTGCAGCGAAAGGGCTAATATGTGTTTTATTGATCACGCAAGATACTGTTGCAATCCAGCTGGGGTCAACATTTGTTCACACCCTATTTGGTGCCTCGTCTTTGAAATCACCTTCGTGGTGGACAAAAGACAAGCCATAAACGTTTCACGTTTTTAACGCAAGACAGACTCTTTCACTGCCAGTGGGCGCATAATGTGTTCAAGAAACGTTTTTGTTCAGTTCCTCGCCAAAAGAGCTCCTGCCGTCCACGGAGCATGTGATACAATGTGATGTCAGCAAGAGGCATAGACCCTCCTGAGCCCCAACACCAGCGGGGGTTCATAAGGGTATATGTATCTCTGTTGCAATTGGAGCGTGTTCACTTTTTTTCGGTCGTAAAATAAAATACGGGCCAAAACTAATAGTTCCGACTCCTGTAATTAAAAATAGATTCCCCTCTCCCCCCCCCCCCCCCCCCCCCCCCCGTTCATTTGTACGGCGTTCCTGTATAAATACACAAAGTGCGCATAAATTACAGCTAATACCTTTTTGATAAATGATAAGCGATACGCCTGCATACAAGTACAGTAGATGACTCACACAACTCATTTTTTGTGGGGGGGGGGGGCCGGGGGGGGGGCCGGGGGGGGGGGAGGGCCGGGGGGGAGGGCCGGGGGGGGGGAGGGCCGGGGAAGGGGGGAGGGCCGGGGGGGGGGGGGTCAGTGAAGGCTCGTCTGTCGGCACTTAATTGATGGTTCTGATATATGTGTCCTGGTCTGTGAATTTGGACCTTACGGCCTACGGCCTAAAGTCCAAATTCACAGACCAGGACACCGTCCTGAACTGTCACGTCTGGATGCATCTCTGTATATAGCCACAATATTACTTTACATGGATTACACGCTTCGTTGCACCAGGTTTATCCGCGCAGTATAGAGTCCCAAATAGCTCAGGCGGTTAAACGTCGGAGCAGGAGAGCGAAAGGAATCGCCGGGTCGTGGGTTCGAATCCCGTCTCGGTTCCGGTAGCTGGACTCACAATCCAGGGGGAAAAAAACGGATTTGTTCAATAGCATATTTGTTGAAAGGTCCTGGTAAATCAAAGTGGCACAGTTGGAGTACGCCTAAGTTGATCAGTGTTCAGGTCGTACTCCATAGGCAATAGATTTCCCTGTCCCCCATAACCCGCCCGTCACTGCCGTCCATGATCACCTCGGTGCTGTGGACGTTAAACCCGAACTAACCAACCAACCAACCGCGCAGTATACTTGAAATACTACCGGAGCTAGACAATTTTGCTCTGTGAAGGCAAATATAAACGGGGGTAAGTCCATTTTGGGGGAAAGCAGGATTTTCATTGCGATACAATGAAAATATCGCTATTTGCAAAAATGGACTTGGTATCTTTTGCCTTCGACAGAGCAGAGCTGAAGTGTCCCGCTTCTAAAAAAAAAGTTCATAGCGAGAGAGATATGCCCAGTATTGTTGTTAATAGCACCCACCCGTCAGGAGTTTTACCCACGCAGTGTACGGACACGCATGACATCATAAGCGGATCTAGACAATTCAGGTACCCACCCACCCCCTCCCCCCACCCCACCCCCCTCACCCCCACCCGCCCCCCCCCCACCCCCACCCCACCCCCCACACCATCCAAAAGACGTGCATAGACACTTTGATTTACCAGGACCTTTCAACGGACATGCTATTAAACAAGCCCGTCTTTTCCCCCTGGATAGCGAGCTAGTCCAGGTACCGGAGCCCACGACCCGGCTAATTCCGTTCGCTCTCTTTCGCGCCCGTGCTTAACACGCTCAGCGCCGAGACATTTTAACACCATCCAGCTGCATGGGGTATAGATCCTCATGAGCCCCCGCAGTAGCGGGGGCTCATGAGGATCTATGCCTCTTGCTGACACCACCTTGAAGCCATGTTTCTGGGACAGCTAGGAATACTTTTAACTCATTCAGCCCGACGGCCGTATGGCCCAAATTTGGGAGGCGTCATCTAAACACTATACACCAGTTGCAGGAGATGGATCGACCATGATAATTCAAGGGCAGTGTCAGATTAGCTTGGCGCCGACAGGCGCCAAGCTAATCTGGCCCTGCCCTTGAATTATCATGGTCGACCCATCTCCTTCTGTGGTGCGTCAGGGCTGAAAGGGTTAAAAGATTGAATAAACAAAGATTGTAGACACAGTCTGAGTCAGCTGGCATCGAACGGGTTTAACTGCCTGAGCTATTTCGGTCACTACCCAAAGGGTTATCGAAATGTAACAGTGTTATTACCATCAACCACCATTTTTGATTGGCTGCTCTTTAAATTCGATCGCTTTGTTTACGAGAAATATACCCATGCTGCAACACACTCGTTCTAGGTTCGTAATAAACAAGTTTATATCACATAAACACCGTCATAAAAAGTTAGGTGTTTTGTTGTCAGCTGAAAGACCCCGATACACGCAGGAGACGAAATGGAGCACCTTTCCTGTGGAACTTCCGGCTGACGTTTGTATTCACGACAGAGAAGTATTACAAACGTTTGCAAGCGTTTATTAATATCCCAACAGGTCAGAAGCTATGTCGCGTATTATGTAGGTGGTATGACGCATACATGCATTGTATACATGTCCCCGTGTTGGCTATGGAGACACGCTTTCCTGTAAAACGTTATAAATCTTTGCTAATTAAAACACTAAAGACCTGCAGCCCTCCAAAGATCGTGGGTACAAAGTGGTGTCAGCAAGAGGCATAAATCCTCATGCGCCCCCGCTGTTGCGGGGGCGCATGAGGATCTATGTCTCTTGCAGTTGGCCGCGATTGAGTTCACTTTTTTTCTCCACAGTGAAGAGGTAAAATACACATAACACCCGCTCTCCCACCCACCCCACCCACCCCCACCCCCCACCCCCCCAACAAAAAAAAAAAAAGATCTGGGTTCGAATGCATGTTCCGCGGACTAAAACGTAGGCCTGGTGTAATAAGAGGTTCAGGCCTACTACAGTATACGTAACAGTAGGTTGAAGATTCTTACTAAGACCATGTCGACGTTTTTAATCTAAATGTATAAAAAGTAGGCCTGGGCTTAGTTGCACAGGTGAACAGAGTCCTGCGCAATCCACTAAGCAAGGTGCTCCGTTATAGCGGAGCACCTTGCTTAGTGGCTTGCGCAGGACTCATTTAAGCTCGCTCAATGCAACTGGTTACAAAACTTCTTCTATAGACCAGGCTGAGCCATTTGTTCCGCAGCTAAGCGCTTGAAGATATATATATATAACTATGACCGCCTTCTTGAAAGAGGAGGTTATGGTCTAGTGTTTATGACGGTGGACAGAAGTTGTTATGTTCTACTGATTATGATGGTAGTCTTAAGTTGCTATTTAGACCAGGCCGATGATTCTAGCCCACCCTCGTGCCCTTTAAGACCGACCGAATAACTTAAGCTGTCGTCAGCTGGTGACACGACCTGTACCGTTTGTGGGAGTACGCTGCAGATTCACCCCTTATCCTTAGCATCTCATTTAACTCATTCAGCCCGGCGCACGTATTTCCCAAATTTTGGAGGCGTCATTTAACGACTATGCACAAGTTGCAGGAGATGGATCGACCATGATAATTCAAGGGCAGTGCCAGATTAGCTTGGCGTCGACAGGCGCCAAGCTAATCTGGCACTACCCTTGAATTATCGTGGTCGCTCCATCTCCTGCTGTAGTGCGTCAGGGCTGAATGGGTTAAATAGAACTGTACTTGTGGCGTACTCCCCGAGAGGGTCTATCTGGGGAGTACAGCAATTCATTTGAGTAGAAAGTGTATTTGTGGGGCGGTCCGTGGCGCAGCGGTAAAAGCGCCTGCCACCAATGCTAGAGGTGCGAGGTCTGATACCGTTCCGGCGTCGGACTTTTCTCCTAGTAAATGTCACCGTTAATTCGGGCGGACCGTCGGGGGTTCTTTCTCCGGGTACTCCGGCTCTTCCTCCCCCACGACTTGGGTATCAATTTCAGTCCACGTAAAGTGCCATTACACATAAATCCGAAGACACGTTTCTGCACCATGTGTGTTTGTCATGTCTTGTCGACACACCTAATGAACTTTACTGAACAGCAGTTTGGACAGGCCCTCGCGCTGGGACCATATGGCGTTGAGGCGCGTCCCCTGGGTGGTGGATAGGGGGTCCCTTTCGAGAGGGGTGCACCGAATGAAATAAAGTGCCGTGAACCAACATGGTATAAGGGAAGGTGACCCCGACAGAAAACCCCTGGTCCTCCTAGTAAGGGGGTTGGGCGTGGGGGTAGCTTCCCCACCCTGCAAATAAGGAAATAGCTACAAAACGCCGACGAAAACACAAACAGCAATTTCTTTCCTGGAGGAGGAAGGTTCTTCTACCAGAAGATTTATGACGTCCTGTGGTGAAAGCCGGAAGTCTTCGGAAGCCACAGGACCGAGCCGCCTCTCTCTATCCAGGGACACAACCATGGGCACATGGAATGTCAAGACCATGTACCAGAGCGGCAAGGCCGCCCAGATAGCAGCGGAAATGCAAAAGTACAACCTTTCCCTGCTAGGTATCAGTGAAGCCAGATGGAGGCAGTCTGGCCAGAAAAGGCTGCTAAGTGGGGAGATGATTCTGTATTTAGGTCATGAAGAGGAGAATCCCCCCCCCCCCACCCACCCCATACAGAAGGTGTAGCATTTGGAAGAGGTGATGGGGAGACAGGGACTAGGGGAGATGAGTGAGAGCGGGGAGAGGTTCGTAGACTTTTGTGCTCTAAACAGACGTCATTGGGGGCAGCATCTTCCCACACAGAAGAATACACAAAGCAACGTGGGTCTCGCCTGACCATACTACAGAGAACCAAATAGACCATATCTGCATTAGCAAGAAATTTAGAAGATCCCTTCTAGATGTTCGAGTGAGAAGGGGAGCAGATGTCGCCTCAGACCACCATCTGCTTACCTTAAGAATAAAGCTCAAGTTAAAGAAAAACCGCACAGAGACAACAAGAAGACAGCGCTATAATGTAGGCCTCCTGAGAGAGACTGGAGTGAGAGAAGAGTTCAAACTGGTGCTGTCGAACCAGTTTAGTCTCAAGCGCTACAGGAGCTAGTAAATGAAGAGGAGGCGGTCACCACAGAGCAGCAGTGGAAGGCAGTTAGAGAGGCGCTGAACTCAACCTGCAAAGACACTGTAGGGTTCAGGAAACACCATCACAAGGACTGGCTGTCGGCACAGACCTTGAAGAAGATAGAAATGAGGAAGCAGAAGAAAGCAGTTGTCAACAACAGTCGCACGAGAGCAGCCAAAGCAAGGACACAGGAGGAATACTCGGAAGCCAACCGCGAGGTGAAGAGGAGTATCAAGGCAGACAAGAGGGCCTACACAGACAGCCTGGCAGCAGAGGCAGAAAAGGCAGCAGGCAGCGGCAACATGAAACAGCTCCATGACATTGCCAGAAGATTGTCGGGCAAGTATGGCCATACAGAAAGACCAGTAAAAGAGAAAGAAGGCAAGCCTATTGCAGACAGAGCAGACCAACTCGACAGATGGGCCGAGTATTTTGAAGAGTTACTGAACAGACCAGCCCACCCGACCCCCCAGACATCCAGCCAGCAGAGACCGATCTACCCATCAGCTGTGACAGACCCAGCCGGGAAGAGATCAGAAGAGCAGTGGCATTTTTGAAGAACGGCATAGCAGCAGGGCCAAATGGCATCCCAGCGGAGACTCTGAAAGCAGACCTAGAGACAACAGTAGAACTGCTGTACCCACTGTTTGGAAAGATCTGGGAAGAGGAGGTGATGACGGCTGACTGGAAGGAGGGGTACCTAATCAAGCTTCCCAAGAAAGGCGACCTCAGCAAGTGTTCCAACTACAGAGGAATCACCTTGCTGTCAGTACCAGGAAAGGTCTTCAACAGGATCATCCTGGAGAGATTGAAGAGCTCTGTCGAACCCCAGCTGAGAGACCAGCAAGCAGGATTCAGGAAAAACCGATCATGTACAGACCAGATCGCCACTCTCCGCGTCATCGTGGAACAGTCTCTGGAGTGGAGCTCCCCGCTGTACGTCAACTTTGTGGATTACGAGAAAGCATTTGACAGCGTGGACCGAGAGACTCTGTGTAAACTCCTACGACACTACGGTGTACCCACAAAGCTCGTCTGCCTGATCAAGAGCAGCCACGATGGCATGACATGTCGCGTGATCCACGAAGGGCAGTTCACCAGGGAGCTCCAAGTCAGAACCGGTGTCAGGCAGGGGTGTTTGCTGTCTCCGTTCCTCTTCCTACTGGCCATAGACTGGGTCATGAAGAGGACCACAGAGCTCAGACGAAGTGGAATACAGTGGACACTGTGGACACAGCTTGACGACCTCGATTTTGCAGACGACTTGGCTTTACTGTCCCACACTCATCAACAAATGCAGGACAAGACCACGAGGCTTGCTGACATTTCGTCCCAAGTGGGCCTCACCATCCACAAACAGAAAACAAAGACAATGAGGCTGAACGCAGCCAGGGAAGAACCAGTCTTGCTTGCTGGCACCCCGTTGGAGGAGGTGGAGTCCTTCACCTATCTCGTGAGCATCATAGACAAAAAAGGCGGCACTGATGCAGATGTCAGAGCACGAATCGGTAAAGCCAGAGCATCCTTTCTCCAGTTGAAAAAAGTGTGGAGTTCCAGAGAGCTGTCACAACACACCAAAGTCCGGATTTTCAACTCCAACGTAAAGCATTTCTCCTATATGGAGCAGATACTTGGTGATTGACAAAAACCACAGTCAACAGAGTACAGATCTTCATAAACAGTTGCCTTAAAAGAATTTTGAAAATCCACTGGCCAGAGAAGATCAGCAACGTCAGACTCTGGGAGCGAACAGAGCAGATAACAGCAGAGAATGAAATTGGACGAAGAAGATGGGGATGGATTGGTCACAGTCTGAGAAAGCCAGCTTCCAGTATCACTAGGCAGGCATTGTCATGGAACCCTCAGGGAAAGAGGAAAAGAGGCAGGCCGAGAAACACCTGGCGTCGAGACCTCCAAGCAGATATCAAGAGACTGGGAACCACCTGGAGTAAAATCGAAGGAGAAGCACAGGACAGGAGTCGCTGGAGGTCTCTCGTCGACGGCCTATACCCTAGGAGGGGTGACAGGCGTAAGTAAGTAAGTAAGTTTGGATAGGCAGCAACAGCACATGCGTAATCGCACTTATTTATTATGTGCAGCCGTTAGCGTTTGAAACTATTTTCAGCTGTTTCTCGTAGTGATAGCACTGTGTAGAAAGGAGTGGAGTCGTTGTCAGGTTAGTTGATATTAAGACTTCGTGTGCTGAACTGGATTCTCCTGTGTCCAAATGAACCATAACTAGACTTGTGTGTAGCGTTTCATAACCGTTTGTTACAGATGTGTATCTTTGAACAGTTACGGCTGTAGTGGGCCTTCCATCAAGTTTCAAACATAGACGATTTGAAATTCAAAAAACTTCAGTAGCTCGCTTCAGCTTGCCCTTAGCACCACCTGCGAATGTTCTGCCCTGTTTATGTACCGTGTGTGAGTGAATGCGCGATTTACGTGAGCTGCTTGTTGGGTTCATTTCGCGGCGGCGCTTTGAGCCGATTTTCAATTGGGATAAAGCTCCTATTTAAGTTAATCGCGGCCAGCCGCATCTGGATGCGCAGCATAAGCCGAGCATCCGGATGCTGCTGGCCGCGAATGAGTAAATGCGCTGATTTATTTATTTATTTTATTTACTAACCGAGCTGAGTACTCCCGCAGACGGTACGAAATTTACGGCAGTGCCTTCCGGAGCTGAGCAAACATGCGTTTTTGTTGTTGTCCAGGTCACTACTTCGCCGTAGAGTGTCTCTCATTTTTATTTTCATTAGCCGGCGCCAATACTTTCTCTGAAATAAAAAATATATGTCAATCAACATTGTATTGGGTTTTTTCCCGGGTCTCTCGAACGCGCCTTTGATTTCGCAAGTTTTGGGATCAGTTACTAGGAAGTGCTGGTGTTATCCGTTTTGATTAATGATTTATAATCGCACCTGCTACACGAAAAGTGTGAAATCTGGTACAGTAAATCCAACGCTGATCTCAGGTGTAATCAGCTCACAATTACCCTGCTCTGTAGTATCTGTTGATTCAACACCAAAGAGCCCCAGCCGTTTAAGGAACATGGATACAGAGTGGTGTCGACAAGAGACATAGATCCTCATGAGCTCCCGCAACTGCGGGGACTCATGAGGATCTATGTCTCTTGCAGTTGAGCTCTGCCTTTCTGATTTTTGTTTTAATTCAACGATAATGTAACATATGATTACAGAGTGATGTCAGAAAGAGACATTGATCCTCATGAGCCCCCGCGACTGCGGGGCATCATGAGGATCTGTGTCTCTTGCAATTGGGGTCAACCCCTTTTTTTCTTTTTTCTTTTTTCTTTTTTCCCCCCTTTTTTTATTTTATTTTATTTTATTTTATTTTTTGGGGGGGAGGAGGGGGGGGCAAAAGCCACTTTTTGACAAAAGCTAGATTTTCATTGCTATTTAATGAAAATCTCGTTTTTCTGAAAAGCAAACTTGCTGGCTTCTACCGAATAACGTAAGGCACGTGTTCACTTTTTCTCGGCAGTACGTAGTTGAAAGTAGGCTCGCACTCGATGTGCTCTTAGTGAGAAATAGCTGCTTGGGCTGACGTCCTCAGCTGACCCGCCGCGAAAAGCCGTGCGCACTGGGTCAAGCAAGGCTGAATTCGGTGCACAACCCTTTGGCTTACATGAATATCTAGTTTAACTCCTTCGCTGCCAGTGATCATAAATTGCGCACTTGAAACGACAGCATACTGATCGCGGGGAAAAGGCAGATTAACTCATTCTGCCAGCGGCACACCAAGGCAAGATATGGCTCGACCATGATAGTTCAAGGGTGGTGGCAGAATAGCTTGGCGCCTGTAGGCGCCAAGCTATTCTGCCACCACCCTTGAACTATTATGGTCGATCTGTCTCCTGAATTGTAATGAGGTTATCAGAGGATAACTCCAAAATGTGGGTTTTTCGTACCTCGGGGCACAAGGAGTTAAATGAGACCAAAAATAGGCATATATAACACAGGACTAACAAGAGACATAAACCCTCATGAGCCCCCGCAGCAGAGCAGCGTTCGCCTTGGTTTCCTGGCTATTAAGGGGTTAACTACCCTTGTCGTTACAGTACCAAGTGACAGTTCGATCTGAAAGATACTATATTTTTTATGTTTATTTGTCGACTAAATTCTTTTTGACAGTGGTACATTGGCTCATATTTGAAAAACAACCAGTTGATGGCGTCAAGATAATCTTTCACTACACTTGAATTATCATGGTCGATCCTTCTCCTGGAACCGGTGCATAGCTATTAAATGACACCTCTAAAATGTGGGCTTTGGAGTTAAATGGATTAATGCGACGAGTCTTGCTACGGATGGTAAGCGAATGAACTACTGTCAAGTGGCACGTGTCTTACACAAAATCAAATTAAATTACACAAAAAAATAATAATAATAAAATAAAATAAAATAAAAGCCTATTAACCTGAAAAGATTTTACCCCCCAAAAAAAATGAATTTAAAAGTGGCAATACGTAATGGCAGTTCCGAGTTAGCACCACACCAGCTCTGCTGTTGTGCATAACAATAATAGGAGCCCTTGCATGAGTAATGTGATACATGTGTTTCTCTTTCATTGCAGAACGTGACAAGCTTAGCTGAATATTTTCTCCGTCGTTTATGTTTCGCGGGCTGTATTAACCCCTTCATCGCCGAGAAAAGTTGAACACGATCCAACTGCAAGAGGCATAGATCCTCATGAGCCCCCGCGACCGCGGGGGCTCATGAGGATCTATGCCTCTTGCTGAGACCAATTTGCATCCATATTTCTTGGACGGTTTTGTCTTTTGGTCGTTGCATGGACAAAGATTTCAGATACAAAAATGTACGTACAGTGGCAGGGAAGGGGTTAAATAAAAAGGACGGTAATAAATAAATCGCTGAGCAGGATATTGGGAATGACTCACTAGGAAGTGTTAACGCTTGTGGGACTAGCAGTGGAGTCACAACAAGCACGTATACGCACAAACCGACCCAAACCCAAACCGTCCTTTCTATTGCGCACTTTTGTTCTTCATCTTTTGTTTCACGTCACATCCTTGACCCAACCTCTGCTCACAAATAGTAAGGTATATTAACTTTTCAGCTTGAATTACTAAAAGTCCTCAGGATCGGTGAGTCCCAATCTCGGCGTCGACCCAACCTCGGCCAAAGTGACATATACTGCTCACAAATAGTAAGGTATATTGACTTATCAGCTTGAATTACTAAACGTCCTAAGGATCGGTGTAATCACGGGTATATCAGTGATTAGCCATCCCACTGGCCTACAATTTCACCACGTTGGTATGACATATAGTGCTCACAAAAATTAAAGGATGTATTAGTTTTAGCTTGAATTACTAACATGTCCCAAAACGTTTAAACATTATTTAGACCAAAAAGGTGAATGCAGTTTGCAGATGTAAGGTGTTTTCCAATATTTTAGCAATTCGAGCTGAATTTATGACGTCCCTTACTTTTTTTTTTTTTCTTTTTCTTTTGAGAACTATATGTCACACACCAATAGTGTGAAATTGCCGGCCAATGGAATGGCTAATAAATGATATATCCGTTATTATACCCATTCTGAGAACTTGTAGTAATCCAAGCTGAAAAGTTAATGTACCGTACTATGTTTCAGCATTATAGGTCACTGTGGCCGAAGTTGGGACCCAACATCCTTCAGTTGCCGCTTTGCTTCTTCACGCTGACAAGATTAGTAGCAAATATTTGCTTGTTTTTCTATTTTGAAAAAGATATATTTTAAAACAAAATATTAATACATTCGTCGGGTTACATATAGGAGAGCCTAGAGATACGAGTAAAAAAAAACCGAAAAACGAAGAAAAAAGGACAACCTATGAATGTTACAGTTGGGAACAGACGGCATCCGGAAAGCAAAGAGCTACTCCTGTATCAACGACGCTATGTTCGTCGGTGAAGGAGTGGTTCTCCTTTCTTTCTGTGCCCAGTGGCCACAGGGGTGATAACCTGATACTTATACTGCAGCCCGTCTAACAAGGGTTAACCCTTTCATTGTGATACACTGCTTGAAATTACTTTTACTATGATAGTTCAAGGTGGTGCCAGAACAGCTTGGCGCCTGAGGCGCCAAGCTATTCTGGCACCACCCTTGAACTAAAATGGTCAATCTATCTCCTAATCTGTAATTTAGCCTTTATAGGACGATAAGCAAATTTAAACAAATCAACTTCAGGATGTAATGTAATCAGTAGGAATACTTTTATTACATCTCATTTTGTCGTTGTAAATCAGGAGTATTAACAACACCCTGTCAGAGGTTTTTTCCTCCCTGGACATGTTGTATTGATCTTCATTTTAATTGCTGTGCACCCAGTCAACTGTACAAATTACGCTGGGGTTGGGGGTGGGGGCGGGGGTGGGGTGGGGGGCGGGGGACTCCTCTACATTTAGGCGTTAATCTACCCAACGTGAATCACTACTCGGCGAAAATCTAACCAGCACGTTTCAGGCGTGAATGCATCGAGTGAAGATCTGTGTCGCTGCTACGGCAGGTAATTCCCGCAGCTGGCTGGATTCAAGCTTGTGCGTAGTCACGGTGTGTAGTTTAATGAGTATATTTACACTTCGTCTAAATATTTAAATTCAATTCAAAAACTTTATTGTGTCAGTCCAGCCGACAAATTTTCTTTCGTTGGATCACATGCGCGCGTACGTTTTTAGCCACAATATGACAATGGTGGGGGAAAAAAAAAAAAAAAACACTACATGACCACAGTGTTAGTGGTATAGTAGTGAGTCTGCCACTTGAAAGATGCCACTGCGACATCTGAGGTGCAAGTTCCATGACGGCGTCAACAGGGAGAGAGAGATACGCTAGTTAACGCACTCTTCATTTAGGAGACGGATGGCCGAGGGTACAAAGCTCCCCTTGTAGCGTTTGGTTTTAACAAGAAGAGCCTTGAACCTACGGCCAGACGGGAGCTTTTGAAGGTGTTTAGAAAGGCAGTGGGAAGTGTCAATTGCCAGCCTCAGGCCCTTGCGCATCATTCTCGTCCTGTAGAGACCGACAAGGCTGTCCAACCGCCCCCAACGATTTTCTCACTAAGCCTGATCATCTTATTCAGCTTCCTAAAGTTCTTCTCGCCCAGGGAGCCGAACCATGAGACAAAGGAGAAAGTAAGAAGGCTTTCTATAAAGCAGAGGTAGAACTGCCTGAGGATTTTGGGGCTCACATCAAAGGAGCGGAGTTTGCGCAGCATATACAGTCTCCCTTGGGCTTTCTTAAAGATGAGGCCTGTGTTGTCGGTGAAGGATCAATCAAGGTCCCTAGGTATTTGTAAACATCTGTGCGAGTGACAAAAGTACCGTCAATCACCAGGGGCTGAGGAGGTGGGAGTGGTCTCCCGGAAGTTGGCCCACTGCTAGGCTGCCGAAAGTCGACTACCATCTCCTCAATCTTGCCTACGTTCAACTGTAGATGGTTGTTATGACACCATGAGACAAACTGACCCACTTCTGCAAAGTAGTCAGCATCTGGGTAAAATACATACGTGCCTGCAGTGCAAACTTAAATGGGTAGATATTCACGCCAACAGGTCAGTTTTCGCAGTGCAGATCTACGCTGTGTAGACTTACGCCTAATATAGCGAAGTTGTCACCTTCGACAGAAATGTCTGAATAAGAACTATGGTCATTTCGTCGTGCTCTTATTGTGCTCTTGTGCATGTATGTTTTCAAAACCTGTATGCGTGGACAATACACTAACGAGCAAAAATAACTGCGACATCATTCGAATCGTCGGAAACACTTCAGTGTTTCTGACGATTCGAATAATGTCGCATTTATTTTGCTCTTCAGCATACTTTTGTCAGGTTTGATTGCATCAAGCAAGGATTTTCACGTAGGTGATGCTGACCTATTCAGAATACACACGATGAAACCTAAGCAATAGTTTTATTCCCTTACACTTAAGTTATGTCCCCTTACAGAGACTCCGAAGCTCTCCCAGACACGGAGCCGATGAAAGGGGACATAACATTTTTAGGTTCCTCGCCCTGTGGTCAGAACCTACAAAAGTTATCTCCAGTACACCGAGCAATGTTTGATCGTACATGTACCCCGAAAGGGAATGGAAGGCATATGTTAAGCACACACACACACACACACACACACACACACACACACACACACACACACACACACACACACACACACACACACACACACACACACACACACACACACACACACACACACACACACACACACACACGTCAATGACATCTTTGTTAGCACTCCTTTTATTAAAATAAAAAAGAACGACGCAAAAATGTTTTACTGAGACACATGAGTATTAGTTGTGTAATTATCGGGTGTGCCCAGACCTTTTCCTTGACATGATTTTCTACAAGACAATAGTGTGCACACGTGGCCGTTGACGCACCAGGGCTGTAGGTACACAGGTGTGTGATACAGCTTTTCCTCTCAAAGGCATCAAAGAAGGATGTGTTTGAGAAATAGTTTTAACCTCTTAACCCGACATATTACCACCAGTTTAACCGCGAGGACCCGTCCACACATGACCACCAAGATACGCCTTCAGCGTTTATCAATCAACCCAGCTCAGTTATTATGGAAAAAAAAAGAAGATGCACATCAGCCCCATTTTCAGACAGAAGTAAAAATATATGTCTCTTTTATCCGACGAGATCATAAAACACATTTACAGGTTTTAGTGCGTACATTTACGTCAAGATGTACATTCTCACCAAGAGGTTATCCTCGTAGTCACTGTCTAATCACGGTATTTGATCCTTGACGGAGAAGCATCATAAATGAGGTACTATGTTTAAAACAACGACGTCATTTGATCTGTCAGTTTGCAAACGGTGTTTCTATCCAATCCAGACAGATCACGATGTCACAGACACTTCATCACCACAGTTGAATAAAAGAAATAAAATATAACACATTTAAGAGAAACATGAAGACAAACATTTCAAATTCTAAACATAAATAAAGCATTTCAAAGAAACACAGATAAAACGTGTCAAAGATACATAAATAAAACGTTTTCTATCACATCATCATAGAATCGTTTTTCAAGAAAAAAGGTACACAGGATTCTGACCAGTTGTCATTTTCAAAGTTCTTCTATTTCTCACGGAATGCAAAAGAAACCGCGAGTTTGTGTACAGTAAATTACTCAGAGATCCGCCTTTAGTCGCCTGCTCGGGATTAAACCCCAATAACTAACTAACTACTGAGAGAGGCAAGCCAGACGTGTCAACCCTCCGACTGCTTTGCGTGAATGTAGTCTTTGAAACTTTGGCTGTCGGTAGCATCGCCACAAAATGAGCTACC
>BTPG01000003.1:200865901-200878401 GCA_036245525.1 Semisulcospira habei | reverse complement strand
CTCCAGTCTTGAACCACGATGGTCGAACTATCTCCTGAATCCTAATATAGACAGTAAAGGACAACTTTTTTTTTTAGAACTGGGATATTAGAGCTCAGTATATTAACCAGTTCAGCTCTGACACGAGAGAACAGGACATGGATCGACCATGATAGTTCAAGGGTGGTTCCAAAATAGCTTGGCGTCTATGGTTCAATCATGCCAGCGGACCGCTTCTATGTATGGAAAGGTCTGGAGAATGTGCTAAGGAGACTGATTGTCTACGCCACATTCGCAGAGGGCTGTTTCCGCAAAACCCAGTCTTACTAGGTGAGTCGAGAGTGATCAATGCGTAGATGGAAGATGGTGGCCTGGCTCTCCCTGTTCAGCTTGTTGATGTCGTTTGCCCGCGGGCTGCAGCCACCATTCTGCTGTTGCCAGTCACTAGGTGTCTAGGTTTCTTTACAGGTGGTTGTGATCTTGAGGTAGTCTGGCGCCTGCTTTGGCCAGGCTGTCAGCCTCCCCATTCCCAGCTACTCCAGAATGCACTGGAATCCACTGCAGCACTATTTTGTTGACAGGGCATCCAGTCTATCTTGAAGCTTCTTGGTGAGGAGATCAATAGATCAAGCTGCTGCCTTATCCTAGCTAATGCTCTGCTGCTGTGTTGAGCACCTGCAGATCTGTGCGATAGTTGGAGCTGCTGCCGCCAGCTGGTAAGGAGAGGGATGTAGTAGTGCGGTCTGCACAACACCACTTCCTTTGTTCCGCACGGCATCTTGTGCGGACCCGCCTGTGCAGATAAATGCACAGCTGCCGTGAGGGTAGCGCTTGTGCATAATAATCTCCAGCGAGATGGCTTTGTGCAGTGCCTCGACCTTTGGCAAAGAGTCATAGAACATCGTTTATGTTGTCTAGAAGGCTCTTTCGAGATGTCCAGGTATCTGAAGGGAGGCCTTCACATATCTTTGGGCTTGGTTCCAGGACACGATAGGCTGCCAGCCTCGTCGGTGCAGACGATCCCCTGCCGTCACATGTCGTTTTCCTGACCGACTGCAGATCCACCATCCAAAGCCTGCAGTCCCCCAGTGAGCAGTTGGAGAAAGAAACACTGCACCTGCTGGACGCCCTCTCACGCCTAACACAAGGTGCTGTTCAGTGGGTACCTGCTCACTGTGGACTATCAGTAAACGAGGAGGCAGTCAGACTCGCCAAATCCGGCAGCAAGCTTGAGCAGCCAAACCAACCGATGCCCTTCCAGGAAGTCAAAACCCTCATTAAGCGGCACTATCATGCAGACTGGCAGACCCAACACAACTCACCATCTGATGACCAGTTAAGACACCTCCAGCGCCACCAACAAACCACCATATTCCGTCTAAGGACTGGTCATTGCCGACTGCGTGCACACTTGTACCGCCTTGGACTGTCACACACTGCAGACTGCTTGTGTGAAACTGGTTTAAAGACCTCAGAGCATGTACTGCACTCCTGTCCCCTGTACCAGGACGCCAGGATACAGCACTGGCCACATGGAGCGACGCTGTCAGAGAAACTCTGGGGCTCCATTCTATACCTACTGCAGACCACGAACTTCATCTCAACAAACAATCTTGACATCTGAGGCAGAAACTCGGGAACGCTAAAAAAGAAGAAGAAGATTCCAGGACTTCAGTTTTAGCCCTTTGCAGGACCTTCAGTTGGAGGTTCAGATTTGGGCGTTTCTGACTGTTCTTGGTCTGCTCCTGTAGGTCTCCAGTGCTGTCGGTGTTTAGTAAGTCTCTTCATCGTGTGTGCTGTTCTGCGTTCCAGTGGCTCCAATGTCTTCCATTTCCTAACTCGGGATGCTCCAGATGGCTCTAAGATTGTCACTGCATCATGAGAATGACCCATGTTCTGCACCTTGTCAAGCCTGACTTTTGCAGGCAGTGTTTCATGTTGTCGATGTATCTTGGTACCGCACTACAGGTCTGACCGAGCTGGTGTTTGCTTGCGCCAGGATGCTGTAATTTGCGCCAATGTGGTCCCCACCAGTTTCTTCATCAGAGACTGTTTTTCGCAGCTCTAGCTTCCATGGCTTCGATGTGAGGTCTCCATGTGAATCCAGTAATGTATATTTTGCCAGTAAAGTTGGCCTGTCTGTTTTCTTTGGTACTGGAAGGTCTCCAGTTTCAAGGTGACCTCTTCCATCTGATTGAAAGAGATGGTCTAGCTCAGTTTGAGTGGCCACTTTTCAGTCCAGCTGTGACTCTATTGGCAGCACTGCTCGGCGTTAAACCACAATAAACAACAAACATCTATTGGCAGCATCCTGGATTTTTTCAGGATGCTATTTCTTTATGTTCTGCTGCGCTCCACACTGCAAAGTCATCCGCATGGAGGATGTTCTAGACGAAACTTAGTACTGCTGTACTGATGTCATTAATGTACACCAAGAACAGCATCAGACACAATATCTCCCTGAGGTACACCTTCTCCGGGTTTGACAAGACTGCTGAATGTGCAGACGATAGAAGCTCAACAGCAGCCGCTGTTTACAGACGTTTCCCCCTTTTAATGCCTTAACTAAAAAGAATTACAATTAAAATGATTAGTCACATTGAAATTAATGAAACGATCACAAATTGTTATACTCATTATGCATACTTTGTTATGAAAACTGGCAACAAAGATATTTAAACAGAGGAGTATGACGTAAGCAATTGTTATGATCATTTTGCGTTCCTTTGCGTACTGGTAAAATGAGGGTAGGGCAGCAGATTCAGCCATTGTGGACCCTAAATGCATCACAGCATCATAAAATCAGGTTGGTAAAATGGGGGTAGGACAGCAAATTTAGCCACTATGGTCCCTACATGCATCACAGCATCATAAAATCCTTTTGGGAGTAACTGTGGTACGCTATCCTAAAAAATAAAATCTTTTTTTAAAAAGACCTATCAGTTGTATACGAAATTTCTGAGGGCATCGGAAATAACGTACGATTCCCAATTCGGCAATTTTAAATGGGAAAAAGGTATCATTCATCACGAACGTACCGTAAAGGATGCCGACTTTCCTTATTTTCTTTCATTTTATGCTCACATTATTGAAACTTATTAGATAAAGAGAGGTCAAAATGAAATGGAATAACTTTAGTAATTTGTTCTAATTAAATTTGTGTATTTTTACAACTTCCGGGTAGGGATACAAAATCAACCACTGTGGCACTCACAGTAATCACAGCATCACCTAGTCAAGTTTATAATAATCGTGACATCCTGTTTTAATTATGTAAGCCTGAAAATGGACTGCCAGTGCTATAGAAAATGTCTGAAGGCATGACACATTATTTTTCTTTTTTTTTTTGCGATTTCGCGGAAATGGCCGTTTACTGGGTGCACAAATACCTTCACTGTGAGCCAGAGATTCAATATCTTTTCATTTTCATTTTTACAGAAGACGCACAAGGTGTTCCTTAACATAATATTGCCTGATTTGGGCTTCTGGAATAAATTCAGATTTATTTAGGGGAAAGTGTTTCTCAACCTCATTTTAGCATCCGCAAAGAGCTTGAATTGGGGTATCCTTGCGCCATCGGCTATAATTATCTCTGGTGTGATCCTAAGGATTTTAAGGGAACATGGCTTAAACATCTCAGGACATACTAAGGTATACTTTGAAACCCATCTTATTGATTGAGTAGTGGAGGGGGGTGGGGGGTGCACGGTAGACCGGTTTATCTTTTGGACTAGCGGTTTTTGTTAGTGGTACAGGTAACTGTAGTCATGCATATAATATGCTAATATTGTAAGTTATACAGATAACACATTCGAGACGTGCTGTATTTGGATACGCGGTTATAAGCTGAGTATTCTGATGTGGTTATATTTCATCATCCCTTACCTCCCTGACATAGCTGCAACCATCTGGAAGACAAAAAAAACATTATTAGTATTATTAATTGTAAAGCGCTTAATTCTTCTTTTTTAATCAGTCCTAAGCGCTTACACGTCACATAACATAAATTTACATAATATATAGCCATACATGTGCATTACATTTATCATTTCGGCACATCGCGTAAGCCAAAAATCTCAAATGTAACAGAACAACACTGTGATACTGACTTTGCCACCTTGAACATCCACTTACTTAGAAATAAAACTGATTAATACTAGTAATGAGGGGAAAAAACTTAAAATCTTATGTACCCTCTGTCTGGAATGCTCTACCCTCCCACGTCTGCCAAGCTCCATCTCTGTCTAGTCAGTTTTCAAGAAGCAGCTTAAGACGCATCTTATCTCTAGTACGTGCTCTTTATTTCAAAGCAGTTCTGAATGTGTAATAGTGTGTGTGTGTGTGTGCGCGCGCGCACACACACACACACACACACACACACGCATGCTGTTGTTCTCTTACATGCATATTTATGTTATGTGACGTGTACGCTCTCTGTGTGCGCGCACGCACTCACGCACGCGCGCACACACACACACACACACACACACACACACACACACACACACACACACACACACACACACACACCACGACGACGAACTTAAACCTGAACTAGAGAGAGGAATTCTAACCTTGGTTAGAAAGGCTGCAAATTCTGGTCCCTGAATCTGTCCATCGTCTGCAAGGAAATATAATCACAAACTATATTTCACTGTTGGCCCTCCCTACTGTGTCTATACTATCATAGGTCAAAGAATTTCAGTTTGACGGCAGCACATCTGCATAGAGGAATATAACCACCAGTCGACAAGATCTATACGTGTTTTGACAACTGCTCTGAGCTCAGGGAAAATAACTCGTGTAGGCTTCCTTGCGCTGTAATGCACCTGGAATGTTTGACTCTATATCTATATCTTGGCAGAGAGGACCCCCTGTCAAGAGACTCCATTCGAAGATTCCTGGAAATGCCCCCCAACCCCCTCTACCCTCCCCCTGCCTTCCCCCTCCCCCCCCCCCACCCCCCACACCCCTCCACCCCAACACTGAACAAAATTAACGCTGTCAGGGACTTCATTCGTGTGGGATTCCTGGACAAAGTTATTTCGCATGAAATAGGCGATAAAGAATGAAACATTTGGGAGAAAGTGAGGGGGGAGCGTGGTTCCTTCTTTACAACGCGTTTGGCAGTCACCTTTTTAGTCTGGATTTTAACCCATTCTGCCCCGACGCCGTACAGCAGATGGGTCGACCATGATAATTCATGGGTAGTGCCAGACTAGCTTGGCGCCTGTCGGCGCACAGTACTCGTACTTACTGTTGGTGTCTGCGGCGGTGATGAAGGCCTTTGACACCTCCGAGCACACTATGTTATGGTCTGCCTCTCCTCCCATCCTGTCAAAATAGTCAAACTGGGCCCTCACAGTGGCGTTGTGTGTCTGGTCGCCAGCATACTCACCGAACTCGATGTGCCCGTCATCTGGTACAGAACGAACAGATAGTTGTACCCTTTCATTCTAAACAATGCAGCCTTCCTATCAAAGTACAATAACATTTCAAAGTTTTGTATCTTGAAATAAAGTATAAATGTTAGTGGTCAAACAGGAATGAAACGGAAACGTGTTCTTGTACTGGGGAAAGAAATCATACATATACCATAAGTCTATTGCAACAACCCCTAGCAGTAAGTGAGTCACGCTTTTCAACGGCTTCGATTGTGAAGTTTTCCAGTGTTAACCACTGTTTGAAGTGTTCTCCTACCGCAAGAGAGGCTAGTTTGGTCATTCATTATCAGTACGTTTAGAAATCAGCGGCTGTTGCATTTCATAGAAAGCTCGATTGTCAGGCCCCTGTAGAAACGGGTTAAAGAACACGTCCAGCACCGCCACCACGATGATGATGACGACGATGACGAAAACCTAAACCTTACGGTTTGAATCCTGCTTCGCGCAGTATGCCAGGACCTCAGCAAGTGACACCGCACCGTCGCTGTTCGTGTCAAAAGTGTCAAAGGTAGTCTGGGCTTGTTGCCTGCACACATATTAACACATTCTGGGTTGACACACCATAGCAGAATAGGGATGTGCAATGACAGTTGAAGAGTGGTGCCAAAACAGCTTGGCGCCTCCGTCGTGGCGCCAAGCTGTCCTGGCTCTAGTCTTCAAGTGCGATGGTCGAACTATCTCCTAAATCCTAATAATACACATTAGAGAACAACGTTTTTATTGTTTGTTTGTTTGTTTGTTTGTTTGTTTTTGTTTTGGTTTTGTTTTGTTTGTTTGTTTGTTTGTTTTTGTTTGTTTGTTTGTTTGTTTTGGGATGGGTTGTTTTTGTTTTTTAACTGCAATATTAGAGCTCAGTGTATTAACCAGTTCAGCTGTGACACGAGAGAACAAGATATAGATCGACCATGATAGGTCAAGGGTTGTGCCAGAATAGCTTGGCGTCTATGGTTCAATCAAGATAAGTCAGGGCTCGACGCATCAATAGTTGAGAAAGTGACGTTTAGCGCTACCGCCGGGGCTCTAAACGACACTATCCAAGCTATTGATGCGGGGCGCCTTGAATGAATTAACTATATATCATTATCGATCTGTCTCCTAACTCTACCACGGTCTTCAAAGGACAACTCCTACATTTTCAATTTCTGCACAAGGGCACAGCGTGTTAAAATGTCTCTGACCTGTGGCAGCAAACGACACTGCGTCCATTCTTGATAAAAGCAAGGTTTGCAAGCATACAAATCTTGCTTTTTTACAATAATCTACTCCCTGTCTTTTGCCCACACACGACAGCTAAACCAGCCATCGGACAGACTCTGCAAAGCCTTATAAATGAAAAGCTCTGCCTTGTACTGGCCGGAAGTCTTTTGAAAGTTATCTCGCTTTTTCTTTTCGAGTGACAAAGTCAAGTTGTGCCTTTTTGTTTGTTACGTAGAGCATTCACTATTGCCCTGAAAACCTCAGCTTGCAACATCATCTATCAGTCTGTGTCCCAGGCGGTTTATGTTAGTGATACAGGTAACTGTAGTCATGTATATGATGAATGAATGAATGAATGAACTTTATTGTTCCAAATACATGTTGCCACGTACAGGAAAATTTGTTGTGAAAATATAATATGCTAATACTGTAAGTTATACAGCTAACACATTCGAGGCGTGCTGCATTCGGATACGCGGATTTAACTCATTTGAGACGTGCCGCCTCCGAATACGCGGCTTCAGCCTCGTATCCGAAGGCGGCACGTCTCGAATGAGTTAAACCATGTGTTGGATGCTGCAATCTTCGAATGAGTTAACCAATTTACTCACAAAGTGCCAACGACCAACAGCGAAAGGATGAAGAGAGTCTTCATGGCTCTGTTTAGAGAAAAGGCAGAAAACCTAGACATTAATACTGATTATCAAGTACAGTTTATGACTCAAGTCAATTGTATTAACACACTCAGCCCGAGGACCGGAATCCCCAGATTTTGAAGTTGCCCTCTGAAGGACAGTATTACAATTCTAGAGACAGATCGAGCGTGATAGTTCATGGGTGGTGCCAGAATAGCTTGGCGCCTATGGGCGCCAAGCTATTCTGGCACCACCCTTGAACTATCATGCTCGATCCATGTCTTGCTGTGGTGTGTCGGGGCTGAATAAGTTAAAGGATAAATAAACCTTAACTTATATCGTCGAGTTGTTCACCAGAAAATAAAACTCCACTGAATGTAATTTTTGCTGTAGCTATGCTGTATCTCACGTTTCAGTCTCGCGTGTTCTCGTACATTATTGTTCACCAGGCTTTCTACGAGAAGATTTTGTGCACACGTGACCGTTCAAGTTTGATACGCTCAAGCTGTATCACACATTGTGTGATACAGCTTTTGCGCTCGAAGACGCAAAAAAGGCGCGGTGTAGAAAGGTGTTAGAAAAAGGAAAAAGGTCACATGTTTGTGATTACCATGGGGGAGATTTTTTTTTAATACTGTTTTACTGCATTAAAGCAAAACATTCCTTTTCTTTTTACTTATGACAATAGCGATTCGTTAAAGGACCACGCTGACTTGTCAATTTCAGCTTTTTTTGGAGCTTGAAAAACAGCAGTAACACAATCATTCTTGCCTCACTTCATTGAGAAGGAGACAAAGACCTAAGGCAATGCCGAACGTGGGATTTGTTTCTCCTAAATCTGTAAGTACTGTACACCCTGATAGATCGGTATCAAATTCTCATTGCATCCACTTCCGTTGGACTGATTAATTCTTCCCCAGCATCTTCAGTTTTAACGTTCTTACGCTTTACGTCCATCTTCAGTTTTAACGTTCTTACGCTTTACGTCCATCTTCAGTTTTAACGTTCTTACGCTTTACGTCCATCTTCAGTTTTAACGTTCTTACGCTTTACGTCCATCTTCAGTTTTAACGTTCTTACGCTTTACGTCCATCTTCAGTTTTAACGTTCTTACGCTTTACGTCCATCTTCAGTTTTAACGTTCTTACGCTTTACGTCCATCTTCAGTTTTAACGTTCTTACGCTTTACGTCCATCTTCAGTTTTAACGTTCTTACGCTTTACGTCCACCAAAGTATTCTTTTTTCACATTTTTAACTCATTCTGCCTGCAACACACCACAGCAAGACATGGCTCGACCATGATAGTTCGAGGGTGGTGGCAGAATCCCTTGGCGCCTGTAGGCGCCAAGCTATTCTGGCACCACCCGTGAACTATCATTGTCGATCTGTCTCCTGAATTTTAATGTAGTCCCCAGAAGATAACTCCAAAATATGGGTATTTTGTACCTCGGGCACAATGAGCTAAGCCAACATAGTGCCGTTTGCGGGAGTACTTCCCACATGGACCAACTCGGAGAGCATTCTGCATTTACACTTCTATTCAGATGAGATGCTGAGCACCTCTTTTAAATATAAGCTGACTTTTGACATACTCCCCAAATACTCGAGTACTCCGCAAACGGCGAGGGAATATAGACAGTAATAGTAATATGGATGCCCATTGCACGCACACCAAGGGTCACGCTCTTTGCTGGACAAACACGCAATTGTGCGTGTTAGTCCAGCCTTTAGTTTTTCTCCTTGGTGTGTATACTGCATCTGTCACAGCTTGCCTCAGTCTATCTACGGTCGGTAGTAACTAACGTCTTCTGAAGACTAATCAAAAGTATGTAGCCTTAGTGTACTAAGTGAAACTTGTGCGCACTTACGTTTCTTGTTTGTTGTGCGTGTCGGTGAAGTGTAGATAAGGATCTGGCTGAATTTGTACCATATGTTCTTTATACGCACAGTAAGTGTGACACGTGGCAAGATTCCGTAACGACAGCCATTCCTCTTTTAACTCATTCGAGACGTGCCGCCTCCGGATACGTGGCTAAAGCCACGTATCCGGATGCGGCACGTCTCGAATGAGTTAATATTTTTGTTATCATCTGGTCGTTCATTGAACTTGGGCTGACTGTGCAAAGTAGGCTTTCTTCTTTCTGATTAAGATCTGCGACCTGGAGACAATGTCATGTCAGATAATCACTGTGGGGAAAAAAATGTCGCTGTTCGTCTGCTTTTTCTTGTTCCTATTTTAAGACAGGAACAAGATGGGACCTCAGCCCAAGGCTGCTCCTATTTTTAAGCTTATTGTTCTGATCCATCTGCTTCTACCCTAACCCACCCTCTGATCCGCACATACTGTGAGGCCCGTCAGACGGTGAATACTAGATAGGCCTTGTGGCCAAATTTAACTCGCTGCAAGCTATCACATGACCTAAAAAGATCCGTGCCAAAACGCATGACAAACAGAACAAACTTAGCTCATTCAGCCCTGACACACCATAGCAAGACATTGATCGAGCATGACAGTTCAAGGGTGGTGCCAGAATAGCTTGGCAAACAGGCGCCAAGCTATTCTGGCACCAACCTTGAACTATCATGTTCGATCTGTCTCTAGAATTGTAATACAGTTCTTCAGAGGGCAACTTCAAAATTTGGGGATTTCGGTCCTCGGGTAGAATGTGTTAAACCAGACCAAGTTTTGGGTGATCACATGACTGAGTTATCTCGAACTAAGTATTGAGTTTTCATGGTCATATATTCCATAAGCCAGTCCTGGCTACCGTGCACACACCACCCCACCCCGACCCCCTCCGCCCCCCCCCCCCCCCCCCCCCCCGCCCTCCCCCCCCCCCCCCCAGTACTCTATAAGATGGCTTCAAAGTGTACCTTAGTATGTCCTGCGATGTTTTAGCCACGTTTCCTTAAAATCCTCAGAAACACACCAGAAATATAGCTGATGGCGCAAGGGTGCCCACATTCAAGCTCTTCGCGGATGCTAAAATGAGCTTGAGAAACACTTTCCTCTAAATAAATCAGAATTCATTCCAGAAGCCCAAATCAGGCACTGTTATATTAAAGCACATCTTCTGCGTCCTCTGCAACAAAACAGAATGAAATAATATTGAATCTCTGGCTCATAGTGAAGGTATTTGTGCACCCAGTAAACTCTCAATTCCACGAAAACGAAAAAAAAAAAGGACAAAAATAATATATCAGATGCCATCAGACATTTTTTATGGCACTGCCGGTCCATTTTCAAGCTTACATCATTAAAACAGGATGTCACAATTATTATAAACCTGACTAGGTGATGCTGTAATAACTATGTGTGCCACAGTAGTTGACTGTGTATCCCTACCCCCAAGTTGTAAAAATACACGAAATTAATTATGAAAAATTACTAAAGTCATTCGATTTCATTTTGACCTCTCTTTACCTGTTTAGTTTCAATAATGTGAGTATACAGTGCAATAAAAATAAGGAAAGTTAGCATCCTTTACGATACGTAAGTGGTAAATGATAGCTTTTTTCCCTTTAAATTTGCCGAATTGGGAAACGTACCTTGTTTCTGATACCCTCAGAAATTGTGCATACAACCGATAGGTCTTTTTATGTTTTAATGGTTAGGATAGAGTACCACAGTTGCTCCCAATCTAATTTTATGATGCAGTGATGCATTGAGGGGCCACAGTGGCTTAATCTGCTGCCCTACCCCCATTATACCAGTACGCCAAGGAACGCAAAATGATCATAAAAATTGCTTACGTCATACTCCTTTGTTTAGGTATTTTTGGTGCCAGTTTTCTGAACAAAGTATGCATATTGAGCATAAGAATTTGTGATCATTTCATTAATTTCAATGTGACCCATCAATATAATTGTAACTATTTTTAGTTAAGAACATAAAAGGGGGGGGGGGGGGGTCTGTAAACAGGGGCTGCTGCTAAAGCTTCTACCGTCTGGAGTTGGAGGCACGATGTACCTATGGCTAAAAGACTTCCTCCTCAACAGAATTGCACGATTGAAGTCAACGGCACATTCAGCAGTCTTGTCAAACTCAGGGAAGATGTATCTCAGGGAGGTGTCGTGTCTCCGATCCCTTAATGTCCGTAAAATATGTGGAACCTTGGACTATTCTGATCATAATGTGACCAATCAATTTGTTTGCTGTTTCCTTTATGGAGAAAAAAAGGCAAAAATAATATACTGCATGTGAAACTGGTTGGTCTTATAGGAGATATTTTACATAGCGTAAGGCGGGTCTAGTAAGGTCTCCCCTTTTCCTTTCATTTATTTTCGTCTGGTAAGGTCTAAGTATGAATATGCGTAATCAGGTTTCATGGTTCCTAACAGCCAAAACAATGTTATGAAAATACTTAGTTACCACACGTCCACCACGAGATCACCACTTCCACCTCCATTTTTTAAAAACTTTTTCTGCAACGTTCAATTCCTTGATCAGTTGATGTCTTTAAATATTATATTGTTCTGGCTGCCAATAAGTGAGCTTCAAGAGATCGGCAGCGGGTTCTCAAAGTTTGGTGTAAAGGGACGTGTCTTCAGGTCAGAACTGCCAGCGGACCGCTTCTCTGCATGGACAGGTCTGGAGAATGTGCAATGGAGACTGATTTTCTACACCACATTCGCATAGGGCTGTTTCCGCAAGGCCCAGTCTCACGAGGTGAGTTCAGAGTGATCATGTGTAGATGGAAGATGGTGGTCTGGCTCTCTCTGTTCAGCTTGTTGATGTCGTCTGCCCATAGGCCGCAGCCGCCGTTCTGTTGTTGCCAATCACTTTTTTGCTGTAGTGTCTTGGTTTCTTTATAGGAGGTTGGGATCTCGTGGTCGACTGGCGCCTGCTATAGCCAGGCTTAGAGCCTCCCCATTCCCAGCTACTCC
Organism: Semisulcospira habei; assembly: GCA_036245525.1. Taxonomy (NCBI): domain Eukaryota; kingdom Metazoa; phylum Mollusca; class Gastropoda; family Semisulcospiridae; genus Semisulcospira; species Semisulcospira habei. The sequence goes on along the minus strand of BTPG01000003.1, from coordinate 200,866,258 downwards.
AGAATGCACTGGAATCCACTGCAGCACTATTTTGTGGCGGCTGGACAGGGCATTCAATCTATCTTGAAGCTTCCTGGTGAGGAGATCAGTGGATCAAGCTGCTGCCTTACCCTAGCTAGTGCTCTGTTGTTGTGTTGAGCGCCTGCAGGTCTGTACGTTAGTTGAAGATGCTGCCGCCAGCTGGTAAAGAGAGGGAGGTAGTAGTGCGGTCTGCAAAACAGATGCAAATGCCACTTCCTCTGTTCCGCACGGCGTCTTGTGCGGACCCGCCTGTGTAGATGTGAGCACAGCTGCTGTGAGGGTAGCGCTTGTGTATAATCTACAGCGAGATGGCTTTGTGAAGTGCCGCGACCTTTG
>BTPG01000003.1:200840901-200863401 GCA_036245525.1 Semisulcospira habei | reverse complement strand
CGTAATGTGGATTGCACGACAATGGCATTGAACCGTCTGTGTTGCATCGTGGTGTGTAGTCCGACGAAGATGATTATCAGACCGAAGCGCCGAAGGCGCGTCGGTCTGATAATCATCTTCGTCGGACAACAATACCACGATGAAACCCTCAAAGTAACTGACGGTTCAGTGCCTAAATGATCTATATTTTAAGAGAATTTAGGGCACGGTTTAACAATAATAATACAAGCCATTACTTAGGCGCTTTAACCAACTATGAATCGATTGAAATGCTGAACCCACCACGCACGCTCGCGTGAAACACACGCATTCTCTGTGAGGACTAACACAATACAAGATAAACACAAAACATTCACGTGGTGCGAATGATCAACTCAACTGTTGCGGTTGAGGAAATTTTGATCGCTTGTCTTTAATAAATTTTATAATTGGCCTGAAACCAGAAGCAATTAATTGGAGGGGGGAGGAACAGCCGGTGTTCCCGAAGCAAGAACCCCCGACGGTCCGCCCGAATTAACAGTGACAGGAGAAAAGTCCGACGCCGGAACCGGGTATCAACCCTCGCATATGTGTGTAGAGGCACCCAAAACGCGTGGCTCCGGAAGGTGAGGAGAAAACAATTCACCAAATTCGCCGGCGTGGTTCTTACTTGATGTAGAACAGCATACGTCATTTTATCTCTGAAAAATGAAACTTTACGACAAAATGTCGTCATATTCAGTAGTTTAGATTTACGTCATAAGTCTTGTAGATCAGCATCGGTCCTATGCTTGTGTTAGAAATATTTTGGCGAGATATTCTAAGTGAACTACAACTCACCACTGTCACAAAACGCAAGGGGTACGTAGTATGTTTTTGTCCATGGTACAGCGCCTGAAATCGACCAATCCTAATTGCAGCAGCTGTACCAAGTAGACAGTACTAAGGATAAGAAGCAGACCCCAAATTACAGCGGGGTCTATGATGTCTTGCACACAGACGGCTTGATTGTTTCTGGAACGCACGAAAATAATTTGAAGAATAAAATTGACTCGCCTAAAAAAGAAAATGGCTTTGAACAATTATTGCAGTGACCCTTAATGAGCAGAAAAGCTCCCAATCTTCATGGAATCCAAGTCCCAATGCACAAAAAGCCATCGGGCCTATGTCGGCCGCCGTTGGCCCGCGCACAGCAAAGGCGGCCGATGTTGGCCCGATGGCCTTTTGCGCATTGGGGTTAGAAGCTATGTTAAAAGGAAAGATGAAAGTAGGCAGTCCGAAGACGACAGTGTCACCATCCGAGTTCAACGTGTGCGAAATTGTCGGCATCTCATTTTCAGTTAGTGCCACACATTGTCAGTAACGCTGAAAGGTCGGTAGATTGTTACAGCCGTGGCAAACATTTAATTCCTTTTTGTGATTTCCGGGTAGGCCTACTCCTGAGGTATGACTCGTTTATCTCACATTGTCATCGTTGACAGAAATAATCGTCATTTTCGAAGTGTTTACTCCTTCTTTGTTGCTGGTATTATCAGCATTTCCTCCGTGAGGGTCGACACTTTCACTATTTTAGCCAGTTTGAACAGACCGGCGCGCAAATATGTCACGAAGCAGACGACCCAAGTTCTTCCGGGGCAAAACGGTCACAAACTGTTTCTGTTAAGCATGTTCTTAATTAAACGAACTTTAGTTCGCGAACTCTGACGAACTACAGTTCACGATCTCGGACGAACCAGGATGGTTCTTAATTGGACGATCTAAAGATACGGCGAACCTAGTTCGAAGTAGTTCACGAACCTCGGCAAACCATAGTTCGCTGTCGGAAAAGGTTCGCACAACGTGTTGAGCAAACCAAGGCGAACCTTTTCTCTGATTGGTCAAAACGTTTACCCTCTTCTGCGTTGGAGATAAGATAGTCACCGATACAAACAAATATGGCGGACGCGATATTTCACTCGTGCGAAGAACAAGACCTATTTTTATTGATTTGTGGGAGGCGCAACGCTGTTTGTGGGGTCGCTACTGCAAGGAGTACAAAAACAAACATCGTTCAAATCGCGAAGCGGCATAGCAGCAGCCATTTTGAACACCTTCGCAGACAGTAAGTACGTCGAATCAAGCACTTCAGTTAAGAAAGAGAACCATGGCAAACCTGGTTTGCTGAAGTTCGCCTAGGTTCGTTCAACCTCAATTAAGAAACAAACCAAAAGATCGCCGATCTTCTCCGATCTAGGTTTGCCGATCAAAAGTTCGCCAAATTAAGAACAGCTCTTACCCTGTAAAATTGTGCGAGGTTCGATACCCGGTTCCGGCGTCGGATTTTTCTCCTCTAGTGTCACCTTTAACTCGGGCGGACCTTTGGGGGTTCTTTCTCCGGGTAGTCCGGCTCTTCCTCCGCCACGAACTTGGTATCAATTTCAGCCCACTTAATCAAAGTTCAAACATAAACGATTTGAATTTCCAAAACTTCAGTAGCTCGCTTGAGCTTGCCCTTAGCGCCACGTGAATATTTTGTGTTTATGTACAGTGCGTGAGTGAATGCGCGAAATTCACGTGAGCGTGCTTGTTGGGTTCAGTTCGCGGCGGCGCTTTGAGCCGATTTTCAGTTGGGGTAAAGCGCCTATTTAATGCGCTGATTTATTTTTTATTTAGATCCGCTCAAAAACGACCGCCCTAAATCGCCATTTAGTATACAAGACTTATTAGATCCCAGAGTATTTGCTGCCCAGCTGTACTGCAAACGCGTCGCCTTGCATAGATTAAAGATAGTAAAAAAAAATTTGTGTGTGTGTGTGTGTGTGTGTGTGTGTGTGTGTGTGTGTGTGTGTGTGTGTGTGTGTGTGTGTGTGTGTGTGTGTGTGTGCTGGTCTGTGATTTTGGACCTTACGGCCCGAGGCCGTAAGGTCCAAAATCACAGACTCGCACACTATCAATGACCGCGATTGTTGAAGTGTAGTACCTGAATGATTAACTAATCGCTTGGAGGGAAGAAGAGCCAGTTCTTCTTGCTAGATAGATACAGCGCTAGATAGATACAGCGCCGTTCTGCTTGCTTAGAAGTCACCTTTCTGGTCTGGATTTCTTCCTTGTTATGTTGCAGATTTACCCAGTTGGCTTGACTAAGTATTTGTCAGAGGACTGACAGTCTGCATCACAACACTATGAATACAACTATTCAAAACGCCTCGGTTCCCCCCAAATCACAATACCCGCCATACTACTACGATATGTGGCGTATAGGCGGCCCGTATCTGTTTGCGATGGGAATTGTCGGCAACGTCATGACTTTACTGGTTGTGTGCCCCTTACGGTCAAAAACAACGTCATACCTGTTCATCTTGGCCCTGGCTGCGTCAGATATCGTCATGAATTTCTCAATGATAACGACGCTTATCCAAGCATATACTAGTGTGTGGGTCGCAGACCTGAGTGTTTTTAATTGCAAGGTATTCAAATGGGTGATAGCCTCCTGCAGAATGACCTTTGCTTGGCTTACTGCGGCCATCAGCGTATATCGTGCGGTAGAGGTGAAAAATCCGCATCTCTCAAGCTTGCGCAGTCCAACAATAGTACAAGGGATCATCATCGTCATTTGGGTGGTCGTTTACGCGTTAGACTCATACTACATGTACATCAGAGAATTTATATATGAAAAAGGACGCTGGAAGTGTAAATACAATCGCGCGTTCTTGATATATAAAGTCTGGATAGAGAATCTGGGCTGCGTCATTCTTCCGTTTTTGGCCATGATTATCAGTGATATCACCCTCATCCGGGAAGTGATCAAGACTACAACACAGGTGACTGTTGCTGGCTCGCAACAACACAGCCACGCGCGAATGACCGTGCTGGTGTTAGCGATATCACTCTCGTTTTTCGCCTTTAATTTTCCATTTTTTCTCTGTAAAAGCTTAGAGTATTACAAGGAAGCTCTGTTCAGCGAGGAAGGCAAGGACAGGTTCTACTACATCTTGCATATTTTCAGTTTCATATCTACCATTAACAGCACGACCGACATTTTCCTATATGTGTTGATGGGCAGGGAAATCAGAAACTAAACCGATGCACTGGTGACGGTCACGTGCCTCACAATAACTCGACCATTAACGCGGAGCAGCCGTTCTGGCACTGCTGCACAGTCTCGGTCAACCAGATTATCATTTTCTTCTCGCCGACGCACAGGAAAACCACAAACGACATCGCAAGACATCGGAACTACCGCAAACATTTACGCAATCAGTGTAACTGAACAGCCGTCTGCAGTCACCGAAGTCCGAGCCACAGCGACAGAGCTTGCGAACGTGAACGATCTACCCATTATCGGCAGTTCCGTGGACACACAAGGAGAGAGTGCTTCGCCGGCCATTGGTATTGAACACGCTGTCCCGCCAAAACGCGCGGATGAATAAGCTCCAGCAATGACCCGTCAGTAGAGCAGCATCAACAGACGCAGGCTTTAGCGAGGTTTCCTTTGCTACGAACGACTCCCAACAACGAACGAGAGCGAAATCACGGCGGGTAACCAGCGTGTTCCACGGGTAATTTGCGAAAAGCTAGACCTTCATAGTGTTGCAATCAAAATCTCGCTTTTCACATAAATAGACTGTTTGTCGTCTTTACAAGGCATCGTTGCGGAACTTTTCTGGATCAGCAGCTCCACGTAATTTCACAGACATTGCTACTGGACATACAATACGGTGCGGTGGCATAGGACCTGGGGGGGGGGGAGGGAGGGGAGGCGGTGGGGGGAGTGGGGGTGTCCCCCTCCTCCCTTCCCCATCCTCCCTTCCCCCTCCTTCCTTCCCCTCCTCCCTTCCCTCTCCACCCCTCCCCCCCAACCCCCCTAATCTTTTCGGCGTAGAAAAATTGGAGGAAAGTTTTGGGGAAATTTTTTTTTTATTAAAATAATATATTTTTTATTGATCATTGTTATTTTTGGGAGTACAAACTTCTTTTGGAGAAGGAAGTCTCAGAAGATTGTGCTTTTCGTATGTGATTTTGAGGTTGGACTGTCCCCAGTCTTCCTTTCCCGCCACACACCCCATCCCTCTTCCCCCAATCTATTCTGCCGCCACCCTTGAACTATCATGGTCGAGCCATACCTTGCTGTGGTGTGTTGCGGGCAGAATGAGTTAACAAAAGTGTTTTATGGTAATAATCATAATACTGCAATTTTAGGTAGAAAGGGACCAGAAGACATAATTTTCATGTGATTTCCATAATCTACCCTACCATCTACCTTACCATCTTATAAATAATATGGGGGGGGGGGGGAGCTGGGTGGCTCGGTGGTAGAGCGTTTGACTCTCGTCCGAAAGGTCGTGGGTTCGAATTCAGCTGGGGTCAAAAATCTGTTTTCGGTTTTCGGTGCCCCGTCTTTGAAATCCACCTTCGTGGTGGACAAAAGGCGTTAAGCCGTAAAACGTGTAACGTTTTTGTAATCCATATATGACCGGTCTATTCGAACTAAGTGTTGTCCATCCGTACATCTATTCTATAAATTACTGGCGCTTTTGTTGAGAATAATGGCTAGGAAGACATGACATGAAGACATGTTTAGATTGATTCTCTTGTGTTCATTTAAAAGGTTATTAACAGAAAGAGTTTTCGATTATGTGATTCCGATTATTATTTGGGTTTGTTTTTGTTTTCTTTTTTTTAACTGTAAATAACGTACATGCTAAGTTTTAAAATAGTTTAATGTTTTTTACGTAATTCATTTTTCTCTCATGAGTATTTTAGTGTTGTTGTTGCTTTCTGTTATTAAAAAAGCGTTACGCCATCATATCTCTTTATCCCCGACACTTTCCCAAATCAATTTGCCATCTGTGAATGTGAGGACACAGCTTTAACCCATTGTGTCCCAGGTACGAAGCACCCACATTTTAGAGTTTCCTCTGGGGACTGCATTACAATTCAGGAGACAGATCGACCATGATAGTTCAAGGGTGGTGCCAGAATAGCTTGGCGTGTTTAGGCGCCAAGCTATTCTGGCACCACCCTTGAACTATCATGGTCAATCCATATCTTCCTGCGGTGTCTCAGGACTGAATCAGTTAAGCGGCCTTTCGTCCAGCCTCTTACATCTGCAAATAAAAATAGATTTTCAGGAGCCTAAGCAGTCGCGTGGGCTTATGCAAATCTATTATGTCTCCTGCTGAAAAAAAAAACAAACTTCGGCTCCAGTTCCTCTTCAGATTCAGCGCGCAAACTGTGGACTAACCCCTTGGTTAGGTGGGTGTGAATGTATAAGTGCCGCTCAGTTCAGTCCATAAAAGACGTTTATGTGTGAGATGTGTAAGAGCTATGTGTAAAGATTTTGTAGTGTTTACTTGTGTCCATTTGGAATTTTTAGCTGTGCAAGTGCAGGGAGAAACTGTTCATAATTATGCTATAATGTTTTCATGTCTTGTTTGTACTATTTGTTATAAATGTACCACAACCGAATTTTGTTTGTTTGTCTTGTTTGTACTATTTGTTATAAATGTACTTCCGACATAATAAAGTACTCTTATTCTTATTCTTATTCCTGCCAGTGGACGCAGTCTGTGCGGATGAAAGAGTAAATTCAACGTCAGCGATCCCAAGTCCTCAAATGAACGTGGATACAAAGTGGCTTCAGCAAGAGGCATAGATCCTCATGAGCCCCCGCGACCGCGGGGCTCATGAGGATCTATGCTTCTTGAGGTTGGGAGGTGGCCTTCAAATTGTCTCGGCAGTGAAGTTGTTAAAGCCTTGTCTCCTTTCAGCTACCCTTATGAGAAATTCCGACAGTGGTCAGTAGTGAGACATACCCCAATGCGCAAAAGGCCATCGGGCCACCGTCGGCCCGATGGCCTTTGCGCACTGGGAAGTGGTCACTTCACTAAACAACAGTGCTGAAGCTACTCCCACTTTCCATTCATGCTCATGTGATGGGGTAGAGTTCGGTGGATTCATTCCCATTCGCACTCAGGGTTTTTGCACTGCCGAGTGTTTTCGAACCATGCAGTACAGACATCAGGTTTTGCAGCCTTCTCGTACAGCCACGTGCGAGCAGCGAAGCTGGCCATTTTTAATCAATAGGCACAGAGGGCCGTGTTCTTTCAGTTCTGTTCTAGTACCGCTGCTGGGAACGGGCATAGCGTTTTGAGCCACTTCAACAGGGCCATGTGCACTTAGTAGCGATCTGTATGCCGCCGTAAAAGCTAGATCTCGCGAGAGTTCAGCTCTGGGTTCAAAGGCTATGCTGACGTAAACAATAAGCCCTTTTTTTCTGAACAGCGAGATTTTCATTAGTTTTTTTCAATGTTAATGTCTCTTTTTGTTTTACAAATATGGGCTAGATTCAAGATTTAAAGAATGTATTAATCCCATTAGATGGGAAATTGCAGTCTTGTCTCAGTAGGAAAACAATAAAAGAAATAAACATATAAATAGTATATATCTTCCCATAAAAACAATACATCACACATATTATCACAACCTGTACATATCTCATATTATTTATCACTGCCCATAGATATATAGGCTGATTGACTTTTGCCAGTTAGGACAGTGTGATCAGTGCACTGCAATGACTGCAGACTCTGGGTGCGAAAACGCTTGGGATAAATATAAAATAAAAAGCTGGGTACTAATCGTTTGACTGTTGGTAGCGTTTTCTGTCGAGCTGATTCCGTTCCGTCAGTTATCAACTCGACAAATAGCTTTAGCGACAGCCAAAGGGCCATTACAAACGAAACCAGCGAACTGCACCCCATGAGTTAGTTAGTTATTTGGGTTTAACGCCGAGCAGGCGACTAAGGCCATCTCACGGCGGTGCACCCCATGAGCCTTGACGAGCGACTACTCAAAATAGAACCGGTTTTCGGCTGGCAGGGTAAGCTTGGAGATTAGGCTGAGCCCTCCACCCGTCTACGCAGCGCAGTTCTGGACCTCGGCGGGAAACCCCGCGGCCGCTTCGGCAATCGGCATTCAGTTTCGCCGTGATGGAGTCAAGGACGTCCGTAGGTGAACAGGTCAGCAAGTGTCACCAGCGGACAGTAACGTCACACAAGGAGGGTTACAATGGTCGTGTTGATGCAGCGAGGGGTGTGTAAGTAGGGTGTGCTGATTCCAAGTAAAAGTTATGATTAACCCATTCAGCCCGGCCCCCGTATTTCCCAAATTTTGGAGGCGTCATCACCTGTTGCATGCACCTGTTGCAGGAGATGGATCGACCATGATAATTCAAGGGTAGTGCCAGATTAGCTTGGCGCCTGAAATTATCATGGTGGACCCACCTCCTGCTGTAGGGCGTCACGGCTGAATGGGTTAATGACAGTTGACCTTTCATGTGACGGTCGATCAAAACATGTTCTGCTGTAGAACGCTACAATAAGTTCTTTGAAGAACCGACTGTTGCCTGGACTCGTTCAAGAATGAGTTATTTAAATACGTGCTCAATAATTCAACGCGCCTATGACTAGCCTGGCGCGTTGAATTTCTGAACAAAGAATTTCAGAAACAAAATGTTTGTCTTTTCGTTTAAACGTTCGACTTATTTTTCAATGTTCTCACACACACACACACACGTGCGCCGCATTCATGCCTACGCACGTGCCCGCACACACACACACACACACACACACACACACACACACACACACACACACACACACACACTCACGCACACACACACACACACACACACACACACACACACACACACACACACACACACGCGTAAAACACCGAATACTACATTCAAAGTAAATAAAAAACATACAAATCTGTTCCAACTATTATTCTCACAGCCATAACAACAATAATCACACTCAGCACGAAAATGGAAACGATGACATTGTACATGGATTTAGTTTGTTGACATCATTGTGTGCTGGTCTGTGATTTTGAACCCTGTGGCTTCAGCCGCAAGATCCAAATCACAGACCAGCACACACAAGGCTACATCATGAGCTGGGTTTGTTGTTGTTGTTTTGTTTTTTTAAAGAATGTTATTATGTTTACTGCGCCGTCAAACATATTAAAGTCAACCACGTAAAAATGGCAAATGATTTTCTTTCTGTCCACCGTTACGCTACACGGGGTAGTGGCTGACCAGGCAACCAGGGAGTCAGAAATGGTGGAGTAACTGATACGACCACAATGGGGAAGGAATCCAAGTTCTGGCAAGAGTCTCGTGCTTCTCTCTCACTCCGAGGGCATCACCAGATACTAACCTGTTGACGTTCCGAGCCAGCGGCACGAAGCTCATGACAAAACACTTATCCGTACTAAAGCCACGGTTCTATTAGAACGAATCCGATACGAATGCGATCCGGGCTCGATACGGCAATGCAACTTTCCTTCCAAAATTGCGTCATAGTCGCTTCGCAGTCGGATGCGAATTCGGTTCCGCATCAGCCATACTGAATAAAGCAAACATGAAAAGGGCCTGCGCGATTTTTTCTGTTTCGGATCCGCTTCGGATTCGGATCGAAATCGTATCAGATTCGTGTTTATGGAAGCGTAGCTTGACAGTTATTTGTTATTTGAAATAGAGTCTACCTTCAGTTCCGTCTGACGTCCTTGCATGGGAGTCGATTAACCCTTTTAGCACCGGCGCCCTGCAGCAGGAGATGGATTGATCGTGATAATTCAAGGGTAGTGCCAGATGAGCTTGGCGCCTTCAGGCGCCAAGCTCATCTGGCACTACCCTTGAATTATCATGATCAATTCATCTGCTACAACTGGTACATAGTGGTTAGGCAACACCAGCATGAGAAATGGGGCCTCGGGACTAAAAGGGTCAACGAAACTAACGGTAAATTCAGGTTCAAATCGCTGTTGTGTGATGCACACCATGCCTGCGTGTCCTGACTAACTTGGCGCGTGGACAGACACTGGGATAGTTTGTTCGAAATCTGTAGATGAGAGCAGAACTTGTACAGAAATCAATCAGGAATGTTCGTTCATATGTAGCGTATGCTGGATATGATTTGAACAAAACACAAAATTCCACGTGCTTATGTGAGTGTCAAATACACCGCCGTTCGACGATGACCCGGTCAGCAAATAGCTCTAGGGCCGATGTCGGCCGTCGTTGGCCCGCGCATAGATGCAAACGGGCCAACGTCCGCCTATCACGGCCCGAGGAAATTTCTTATCGAGTTGTTGAATCGAATTTAACCATGTTCATCGTGAAACACTGTTGCTTGAAACAAATGTGACTATGATAGTTCAAAGGTGATGCCGGAATAGCTTGGCGCCTCCGGCGCCAAGCTATTCCGGCACCGCCCTTGAACTTAAATGGTTGATCTATCTCCTAATCTGTAATGTAGCCTTCATAGCACAATAAAAAGTCAGTCCCATGATGTAATGTGTTAAGCGACCATTAATGAAATGTAAACTACAATCAATGAATTTATTGTCGAACACACGTAATAAAAATGTAATAATATACATCAATGACAATGATTCTATGACAAAGTGGCCAGTTAAGGCACCCGCACATTTCTAAAAAAAATTAAAAAAAGACAGATTACACGTACCACAAGACACCCAGACAAAGTGAAATTATTCACTGACCAGTTCGTGATTGTCGATCAAATATTGGAAAGGCAAACTACAAAAGTACACGTCACATCAACGTAACAGCGGCCAGACAATGACTAGTCACGTTACCTCATTCAGTCCGACGGCCGTATTTCCCAAATTTTGGAGGTGTCATCTAATGACTATGCACCTGTTGCAGGAGATGGATCGACCATGATAATTCAAGGGTAGGGCCAGATTAGCTCGGCGCCGACAGGCGCCAAGCTAATCTGGCACTACCCTTGAATTATCATGGTCGATCCATCTCCTGCTGTAGGCCGTCAGGGCTGAACTGGGTTAAACAAATCATGAGGAAACAAAATCCAGGCCAAAACGGTGACTGCCAAGCGTGTAAAATACATAATAATTATATTGATAAATTGTGTTCTGACTGTCTTTTCTAAGCGCGTTTCTGTCTCCGTCGGGTTCTTCTTTGCATATGAGATAACAGAAGTACGAATACAACAATCAGTTCCGACGTTCACAATATTAACCTCTTGACTGTTAGCGCCATGCCCTCTGAAATTCATGTATTTGTCAACTGTATGCCATAGACTATTTTTTTTCTCTTCTTAACCCCTTCATGCCCGTGGACGCAGATTGTATTTTGTAAATCATTGTCAACTCAAAGAATCACAGCCGGCTTTTGAACATGGATGAAAAGTGGTGCCCCGCAAAAGGCATAGATCCTCATGAGCCCCCGCAATTGCGGGGGCTCATGAGGATCTATGTCTCTTGCATTGAGATTGTCTTCACATTTTCTCAGCAGCGAAGGGGTTAACCTCCTGCGGAACGTCTACAGCTAGTGTTTACTGTTGGCGACAAACCACAGCCTTACACTCCTACCTTGTCAAAAGAATAAGCAGTAACCAGCGACTCTCCGTAGACCACTAAGGAAATTCCAACGACAAAATAAACACGCGTAGGAGAGACAAATCACAGCACTACTGTGTTGTATTTGTCTTTTCTAAGCGTGTTTCTTTCTTCGTTGGGATTTTCTTCGTGATCTACGGATAGTCTGTTTGGTCTGGACTTTCCAGAACTGAAAAAAAAAAATATGTGAAACTCAGATGATAACTACTAATAAAATTCAAGTGGCACCGTTACCATAAAGATAATTAGTAGATAAAACTGACAAAAATTCTTCCCTAAAGTAAAACAAGCGGTTACAAAATGATGGCGGACTGACACTGAAGTTTAAGGCAGAACGGGTCCCACAAGTGTTTGGTCTTTTTGCTTAATGGTCTCATCACATGAATATACGACAATAAACAGTACCATACGTCTCTACCAATACAAAAGCAAGTTTTCGCCAACTATGCACATTCCCTGCAATCACATGGTCGCCGAGGACCTTGTGCAGCAATGGCTTAATTATTTGTTGTCTGATCAGTGTTTTACAATGACATCCATCACAACATCCAAGTGCAAAGTGTTTTTTTTTTCAAACTGAACACAAGGCTCGAGATCATCACACACAACATCTGACATGGCCCTGCATTCCTACTAGACTGACAAACAAAACAGTGTTGCTAAAGTGCCTTTAACCCTTTGGCTGTCGGTAGCGCTTTTTGTCGCGACAAAAAGCGCTACCGACAGCCACAGGGTTAGATGAAGATTGTGCTACCATTGCGTATGTGTGTCTGTGTGTGCAAAGGTGTGCATATGTGCGCGCGTGCGTATGCGGGCATAGTCACTTGCGCATGCTTGTGTTTGTGCGTAAGAAAACGCACAGTGTCTTTAATTCCAGCTGTTGGTCGGATACCCTTTCCAGCTGATAAAAATATGCGTTGATTTTTGTGCAGTACTACGTTAATTTAGCTATTAGAAATACAGTTTACTTGTTGAAAAACAACTACTATGCTAAACTCTAACCCACTTCCCAGTCGACTGTACACCACCTGACACAAACATCATCTACAAGTGGACCCGCATAAAAATAATGGAGGACGAACGAGCCCCCAACCCCCCCCCCCCTCCAACCCCTAATCCCCCACCACCCTCCACCTCCCGCCCCCACCTCCCCCCCCCCTCCCCCGCCCAAAAACAAAGGGAAAAAAAACATGACGTCAAACTCACAAAGTGATCACGTCACAGGCTGGATCGCACATTAATTTCCGGACCGTGTTAGCATGCACTCCAATTTAACTGCAAAAAGACATAGATTCTCACAAGCCCCTGCGACCGCAGGGGCTCGAGAATCTATGTCTTTTGCCATCAGAAGCTGGCGATGTATATCCCCAAATGGATGAGGCCGTGAAGGTTTTAAGTGCGTGATTTTTATGAGTCTGACGCGTCCTTGTTCCTACAGACGAGAACAGGCACGTGCGAGTGATGCAGGACGCTGTCGCTGACGCTACCGAGGAAAGTGCGTCTTAGCTTCCCTTGTCCACGGCTGCCAATCACAATCAGCCCCGCCCCCACCTTCTCTGAATATTTAATGATCTCGTGCCAGGCTTCCTGCCCATGGGGGTGCGCAAACTTGGCATCTTGGATCTGTTGAAAATAAAAAATAAAAAGTTAAATAATGACTGACCGATCATACGTCGACTACTTTGACTCCAGCTCTTCTGGTACCATCCTTGAACTATCACGGTCGTTCTATCGCCTGAACTATGGTTGTTGGTAGCGGTTTTTGTCGCGATCATTCGTGCAGGCAAAGATTTAATTTTTAGAAAACATCGAAATTGAGGAAATTTTGAATTTAGTCCTGCGGGCAGACTGGAGGTCTCCCTCAATTCGTTGAATCAGCGCAACGAATCGAAGAGAACAATTAGTGTCTCCTATTGACAAGAGAATGCTTATCAATCAAAACGTTCATATAACATGCGTTTTAACCAAACAAAAGTCGGATATAAAAACGCTTTTTTATAGGTCCCGACCAACTCTTCTATACTGACGAGCAAAAGAAATGCGACATTTTTGGAATCAAAATTTCAAAAAATGTCGCATTTCTTTTCGCTCGTCGGTAGATGTCATATCACGCCGCTTTTAACAAACTTCGGATAAACGGTTACCCCATGCTGGAAGGACCACTCCAGGTAGTTCTCCTGGATTCTATCCGTCATGGTCTTCGTGTGTTCCATCATCTCGTGAATCTTGCCTGGAGCTGTCGAACACGAAAAAGAATAAACAAATAAATCAAGCATTGACGCATTTAACCCATTCACTGCTTTTTAAAAAAAATGTGAGTACCACGCGACTGCAAGAGGCATAGATCCTCATGAGCCCCCGCAGTCGCGGGGGCTCATGAGGATCTATGCCGCTTGCTGAGATCTTTTCGTGTCCATGTTCCCGACGGCCGGAGACCTTTCAATGTTGAATTTTCGTGTCCATGTTCCCGACGGCCGGAGACCTTTCAATGTTGAATTTTCGTGTCCATGTTCCCGACGGCCGGAGACCTTTCAATGTTGAATTTTCGTGTCCATGTTCCCGACGGCCGGAGACCTTTCAATGTTGAATTTTCGTGTCCATGTTCCCGACGGCCGGAGACCTTTCAATGTTGAATTTACAATTCAGTTAATAAACAAAATCTGCGCCCACCGGCAGTGATGGGGTTAAAGCGACCGTGTCCGATAAAGGGTTAATAGTTCATAATACAGTCTCCTTCGCTTATAACAAGGGCGGGTATAACAGAAGTTGGATAGAACAGAAGTCGGCTATACCAGATGTCTGATATCACACTTTTGCAGAGGTCCAGACAACATTCTTTTATAGGTAAATTACTTCGCTTATAACGAACGTAAGATATAACAAGAAAAACTGGCGATTTGTTATATCCGAAGTGTACTGCATCTCCTTCACATGAGACTGTGTTGTTGGTATGTCGCACAATGTCTCAGCACCAGAAGGCTGACCAAAAGCGAAGTACTCCATAGCGGGCTTAAAATTTGCTGTTAGCAGGTACACTTAACCGAACGGTGGCCTTTGAAACAAGCTAGGGGACTCAACTTTGTCCCAAAAAAAACGCAACCCTTTCGCTGGCGAATTTTCTGAGGTTGCCTCCCTTAACATGCAGCACGCAGTCACCTGAGCTGAGCCAAACGCTGGGAAAACGTGTTTCAATAAACTGTGTGGGATAATCGACTACAGGCTTAGTCCCCGATCACTGTATAGTGCCAGTGGGACGTTAAATTGGAGATAATGAATGAATGAAATGACTACAGGCATTTGGTGAAATAATACGCACGCATGCAAAAGACCATTGGCAGACGACGGCCGCCGTTGGCCCGAGCACATCTGGCCTTTGCGCACTGAGTTCTTATCAGATTTGTAAAAGCGTGTGTATGTCTTGAAAAACACGAGGGCCGGAGAGGATGTAAAAATTCATGTGAAATTTGAAAACGAAGTCCTGACAAATCATTACATTCAGCCCAGACGCACTACAGCAGGAGAGATGGGTCGATCATGTTAATTCAAGGGTAGTGCATGATTAGCTTGGCGCCTGTCGGCGCCAAGCTAATCTGGCACTGCCCTTGAATCATCATGGTCGATCCATCTCCTGCAACAGGTGCATAGCCGTTAGATGACGCCTCCAAAATTTGGGAAATACGTGCGTCGGGCTGAATGAGTTAAGACAATCATCATCACAAAAAGCATAAGACAATTCGTTGCAAAATTTGGCAAAAGGTTCAAGCATCGATGGATTTACATAATATAAAAATGATTTCCAAGTCAACCGTCAGAC
Organism: Semisulcospira habei; assembly: GCA_036245525.1. Taxonomy (NCBI): domain Eukaryota; kingdom Metazoa; phylum Mollusca; class Gastropoda; family Semisulcospiridae; genus Semisulcospira; species Semisulcospira habei. The sequence continues at coordinate 200,848,178 of BTPG01000003.1, read as the reverse complement.
TCACAAGCATGGGATGTTCGTAACACTGAGAAAATAGCACGTATGTTACTACCCGTGTCATAGTGATGAGCCATTACCACAACGGTCATCGCATGCCTGTGGTCAATTTGGACACTGACACCGAACGTTTTGCGAGAAGGCAAAACTTGGAAATCACATAATGTAGTGGCGATCGTCCACATTATCAGCAGGTCACCAGAAGGCAAAATTCAAAGTTCTCAATGCCACATGCCACGTACAAATACTACGAAAATACGGCAGGCGAATGACACTGAGGCGACACCCTACAGAAAATGTACCGAAAAAAAATAATAAATAGAATACTGCAAACAAAATTCAGTACCCATGTAGCGTCAAGGAAACAGAAACACGATCACTGGCGACAGCATTGTAGCAAATCAAACGCAACATGGTTTAACTCATTCGAGACGAACTGCATCCGGATACGCGGCTAAACATCCGGATAATAATAAGGATGATTTATAGGCGCCATACATGGTAAGATGCTCTAGGCCGTACATATGACAAACATCAATATGCACAAAAGTGACAACTGAAGCCACATGACAATTACACAAAGACTGAATTTGACAAATACTGAACACTGATAATCAAGTGGGAAAGAGGGTTTTAAGACTGTGCTTAAACTGGCACTAGACTCACTGTGTCTCATGATTAGGAGATCATTCCAGCTGATGGACCATGTAAGAAAAGATCTTGCCAATCCTTAGTCCTACTGTAGGATACGAAGCATTAATGTCAGACGAACTGCGCAATTGCTCGAGGGATTAACAGTGAAGGAGCTCTGAGAGATAAGTGGGTCCAGTGCCAGAAAGAGAAACATGACAAATGGACAAGACTTTGTGCTTGACTCTCTCCTTCACTGGCAACCAGTGGAGAGCGTGCAGGATGGGGGACACATGGTTTGACCTTTTCGCTTTTATGACCAGACGTGCGGCTGAATTTTGGACTCTCTGGAGCCGATCAAATAGATACTGCGGGCATCCAGATACGAGTGAGATGGCACAGTCAATGCGAGACAGAACAAATGAACAAACCAGAGTTTTTGTAGCCTCTGAGGTAAGGAACTGTCTAATAGAGCTAATACGACGCATCTCCAAATAGGCTGCCCTGCAAATGTTTATCACCTGTTTATCCATGGACAAGTCCTGCTCAATTGCAACACCCAGGTTCTTCACTGACTGAGAGAAGCTGACGGTCGTGTTCTCAATCATGATATGCTGAGGCAAAGCGGTAGAAGAAGACATTCTGGGTGATGCAATGAGCATGGCTTCCGTTTTTCCTTCATTCAGTTTGAGCTTGTTTTCTGACATCCACAGCCTCACATCAAGAAAACAAAGTGACACGCTCTGGATGATTTCGTTGACCTGACTCACACTACCTGACTTATAAAGCTGTGTATCATCACTGTATGCGTGATGTGAAACAGAGTGTCCAGCAATAATTCTGGACAAAGGCTGTACATACAGTAGGAAAAGCACTGGGCCTAATACTGAGCCTTGTGGGACCCCAAAACGGAGGCTGGCAGGTGCAGAGACATGCCCATCGACAGACACAGTCTGTGATCGCTCAGTAATATAAGAGTGGAACCAAGACAGGGCAGTGCCATCAATGCCGAAAACAAGCTGGAGACGATTAATCAGGGTAGTGTGGTCGATTGTGTCGAACGCGCTAGAAAGATCAAGTGGGCTTTAGCCGCGTATCCGGATGCAGTTCGTCTCGAATGTGTTAACCTCCGCGTGAAAGAACGTGCCGCATGCACAGTATGTGTGCATAGTCTACATAGCAAGCAGAACACCATGTTGTAAAACCAGGGCGACAACTGCGTCGTCACGACGCAGTTGTTGCCCTGGTTTACGAGCAGGGCTGGGACGCGTTGAAAAGCCCGGCTACAACTATTCCCAACGCAGAAAGAAGCTTGCTTAGGATGGAAAAGTACCACACAACTGTGTTGTTATTAAACTTTCAAAGCGTGTTTAGTGCTTTGATGGGAATTTTTTTGCACTTTACAAGCTTGGCATTCACCTCTTTTTTGGCGTGGATGCTGAAGTGATTGTATCCAATCAAAATGTACATGCAGAACTCCAAGATTCATTTTGGCTGCAAGACTGTGCCTGTATTTTGGCATAAACGCTAACGTTTAGGGTTTAACGTCTTTGTCCACCACGAAGGTGATTTTAAAGACGGGGCATGAATAGGGTCTGAATAAATTTTGCCCTTAGCTGAATTCGAACCCGAGACCTTTCAGACAATAGCCGAACGCTCTACCGCCGAGCCACCCAGCTCCCAGTAGTTTGGCATAGTGCAATTTCTTGACCAAAATATATGAAACTAACAAAAAGCATTTAGTGCTTTTAACGAAAACACATAAATTGCGATCGTAAATTTTATTCAACATAATTTAGTCCACAGACTTTGGAGAACATAATAAATAATTAACCCTCTACACACAGACCAGCATGATTAACGTTTTGAATGTCACTAGCTCTTTTTGTCGCGATGATTTCTGTAGGATTCCCTAAAAGCGCTACCGACAGCCAAAGGGTGAAAACCTGCTTACAACGAGTGTAGATTTCAATACATGTATATCAGTAGCGATACTTTCAACCGCACAAAATGCATCGATTTGAGGCACGAATTGACCCAGAACTGAGACACTGATTTTCATGAGCCCTCAATTCATGTCGTTAGTCAGCTATGGCACAGTTTTGCAGCATTAGTCAGACAAGCCCTTTGCATTCCTCAGCATCACTGCAACCTCACTTTCCTGCGAGATTACACAATTACATCGACTACGATAGGTTGCTCAGCGATCTCTTCCACATGCAGGGTTGGATAGAAAAATGCGTTTTCACACAGTGTATCGATGCACACTTTATTTCCTCTAGTCACTGCAGACGAACGTCTGGCATTACAATGACTTTTGTCAAATTTTTAGTTACGGTTATTGCTGATATTAACCGCGCTATGTTTCTGAAATCGTTGTAAATAAAACATCAAAGACAAACGTCCAAGAAACACATGGACACAAAATGGTTTCAGCAAGAGGCATAGATCCTCATGAGCCCCCGCATTTGCGGGGGCTCATGAGGATCTATGCCTCTTGCAGTTGGGATTCCTTTTCAAATTCTGTCCGCAATGAACGGGTTAATGTACTATACTATGCGAGGCCTTCAAAGACAAAGGGCTTGTCACCCTGAAACGCTGAGCGGACTAAAGGCCCCGCCACACGTGCCGGTTGTGCCCCGATTTTGAATCCGATTCCGATCCGATTGCGATCGGATGACGTCAATTATCCGATCCGGTCCCAATCGGCCGCTGGGAATCGGGTGCCTAGAACCTGCTCTATTTTTCCGATCCGAATCGGCCCCGGTTGTAAGCTTCAACCAATCAGAGCGCGTCTCGCAAAGCCTGTCGTTTCAGTTTGCAAATGGCGGAACACGCCTGTTGTGATCAGTACCACCGCCGTTGCAGGTGTTTCGCACGCCTCTTCCCGAATATGATGCAAAACAGCTGATAATGCAAGCACATCATCATCACTGTCAAAACTAGCAGCCATTTTTCAGAACAGGTACGACTTTGATCTTTGGTTCAAACCGGTCGGCTAAATAAAGTCGGGGAATGTGTGGCAGTGCACACGTTTTTGCAGTCCGGTCCGATCACCTACCAATTCGAAACTGATCGGGAATCGGCCTCAAAACCGGGCATGTGTAGCGGGGCCTTAAGGGAGAGCACTAGAAGTGCAAGCGATGACGTACTAACGACACGCCCACCATGTACGTCTCCATAGTGCTCCGGGACGTGGACAATGTGCAGGACGTAGTTCGGCTTGTGCACGTGGTTGATGTACCCTGAAACACACACAGAGATCATCATCAGGCATGCTTGCTAATAATAATAATATTAATAATGATATTAATAATAATAATAATAATAATAATAATAATAATAATAATAATAATAATAATAATAATAATAATAATAATAATAATACAGCGCTTTTCTCAGTATAGCGTCCTTCCCCACTTACAATGGCTCGGAACGCTTTACAAATGATTATAAACACATGCAATAAACTATAAATCATAACAACAACAAAAACAGTTCAGGCATACTAACCACAGTCTTTCACACAACGAACAGATTCTGTTTACAGTAACACCATCCAAAATCACATGATGGGAGGCAAAGAAAATTACACTGATACGCCAAATAAAACAAGATACGTATTCATGTTGGTTTTGAAGACTGCGAGTGTCGGGGACTGACGGACATGGGGAGGTAGTGAGTTCCATACATGGGAGACCTGGTACTGAAAAGAACGAGCACCTGCAGTCTTCAAGTTAATTCTGGTAATTTCTGGGAACAAGAACATAGGCTACGGGAAGGGTTATGAGAGCAGAGACTGGAAGGGAGTGTGTTGTCAAAGTGCTGGCACCCAGGGTAGCTAGTTTATATTCAATTCTCTGTTTGACAGGAGGCCAGTGGAGTTGTTTCAACAGAGGGGTAACATAATTATGCATGGTCATATTCTATGGTGTAGGAAGATACTTTTCATGGGGGTGGTGATGGTGGGGGGGGGGGAGATTGGCAACGTACCAGCCCAAACAAAAAATCAAACAACGGTAAAGAGTGGGGGTGGGTGGAAGGGGGAAGGGTAAAGGGGGGAGGAGAAGGATTGGGGCGGGGGGGGGGGACAGTCCACCCCACCCCCCGGGATCATTCATGAATAAAGATTTTTTCAAAGCCTAAATTTAACCCCTTTACTGCCACTGGACGTAGATCGTGTTTCTGAAATATCTGATAATTCAACACCTAAGAGTCCCCGGCCACACACCTCCCCTAACCCCCCCCCCTCACCCCCACCCCCTCCTCACCCCCCTCCCCCGCCCCTCCAAGCCGTCCAAGAGACCTGGATAAAGGTGATGTCAGCAAGAGGCCTTAGATCCTCATGAGCCCACGCAAATGCGTGGGCTCATGAGGATCTATGCCTCTTGCAGTTGGATCGTGTTCAAGTTCACTTTTCCTCTTTTTCCCGTCTGCAGGGAAGGGGTTAATAACATTAAATGTATAGATAACATTGAAAATGTGCTTTTCCTATGTATCTTTTACAAGCTGAATAACTCAAAGATCATTATCGCAAATTGTGTTCTGAAGAAATAAGAAATTGGACGAATAAGAATAGAAAGATATGAGAACAAGAGAAAAAGAATACCCCCTGGTAATGTAGACATCTCCGCCGCAGACAATGTACTAACTTTATTATCACCGATTTGCAATGAATCGTGGACGAGAGTGCTCGTATATCAGTGCGACGAGAAATAATAAGAAATACTTTTTTTCTAAGGTAGTTGTCAGAGCGGAGAGAAAAATATTGGGTTTTCCCTGCTGCCAGCACAGCGCCATCACTCACAGCAGAGGACGGCCACTCTTAGCAACCAAAACTACTGAGTAAAAGTTGTATAGCCCTGCGGCTGCAATCTGAGGTCGAAGCCAGTATTAACCGGATTACACCGGCTTCTGCGGCAGCTGACATTTTCAACAAAAAAAAAACAGCCATAAATGTATGCGGCTATAAGGTGCCGTAATATCTCAATATAATAATTGTTCTTTGAAGACTACAAAGTCATTTCGAAGAAAGAGAGACCATGCCAGTTTAAGGATGGTGCGGGAATAGCTTGGCGCCTTCAGGCGCCAAGCTATTCCGGCACCACCCTTAAACTAGCATGGTCGACACATCTCTCGTTGTAGAGTGTCAGTACTGATGTGTTAACCCCTTTGTGCGTGTAGCTACAGATACTGTTTACAGTATCAGTGGCTGCACACTGACCTGATGGTTAACTGATGTAAGTGGGTCAAAAACTCCGGCTGCAAACCGTTTTACTTGACGAACTGGTCATCTGTCCACAGACAGAATAACTGCTGGTGCGGCTAAGGACATATGGGTGCTAGTCTGTGATTTTTGACCTTACGGCGTGAAGCCGTAAGGTCCAAAATCGCAGACCAGCACACATGATCATTTTCTTTTTTGAAATATTACGGTGACCTAACCATTAGATTTTCATGAACAGTCTGAAATCACGGCAACGAGTACCCCGCAAGAGCGGAACTAATTTGAATAAGAATTCTCGGAAGAACGCAATAACAGCTCTCCGTCTGTTCCAACGCCTTTATCTTTTTCGCCACCTGGTCCACTTTCCAAAGAACTATGAAAGGCTGCACTGATGAGATGGATCGAGAAACTTCCATCTTGTCACCGGCTGCATTGAATGAGAGAGGCGCCTCTCTAATGACAGTGGCCGGACAATCAAACAAGCGGCTTCCTCTCAGCAAAGTTTATAGCTGAATAGGATTCATAATGGTACGTCAGCCAGTCTTTGCCGACCTCAAGCCATGGCCATGGCGGATCGTCAAGTTCTCCAACACTTGGCGCCGGACACGAAACATTAACACGCATTATTGCCATGAGATTCAGACAACAGCAGATGGCAATCGGAACTAACTTGGAACCCCATACAAAATGCTAATTGAGTAAGCATAGCCAGTAGTCCTCGCTTTCAAGACGGAATCTCAGCGGGACACGGTTCCTTCGTCAGAGGACTAGAGACTACATGGGGCTGTGTCAGTCCGGACAAACAAGAGGCATAGAGCCTCATGAGCCCCCGCGAATTGCGGGGGCTCATGAGGATCTATGCCTCTTGCACATGGATGGTCTTGGTTGTTTACTTCTGATCAACAGCCGGGTGAATTGAGACGGGGACCTGAGCATGACAGAGGCACGAAGACGGAAATCAACTTACTCCCCTTGGGAGATTGGCTGATCATCGTTACCTCCCCTGTGTCCAGGCAACGGACAGCACATGCTGAAAACTAATCCTCGCTATTTCAGCCATTCAAACTTGAATTTTACAGTAGATGGGTCATATTGACATTACTTTATTGAGCGCTTTCAGACATTTCCGAATGATCGAATAAACAGACACTTTTTTTTTATTTTGGATTGTGATTGTGTTTTGAGGATAGGTGGGGTGGGTGTGTGTGTGGTGTGTGGTGTGTGTGTGTGTCTGTGTGTGAGGGGGGAGATATTTTTGTTAATGCATTTGCTTTTAGTGTGTGTTTATTTTATTAGATCAGAATGACACTCACAATGTTCTAGCTCCATACTGATCATTCCGACAGCGAATTTTGTATATTTCGCTATTGGAGTATTGTAAACAAGATGCGGATTCAAAATGAAGAAAATAAAAACGAATTCT
>BTPG01000003.1:200788401-200835901 GCA_036245525.1 Semisulcospira habei | reverse complement strand
GTCTGCAGGCTTGTTCGTGGCTGCGGAGGCCAATCCGAGACAGGCAGGTTCGACCGCAGTGGCTGCAGGGGAAGGTATGGCCAGGGTTCTGAGCTGCGGCATCTCTGTTTTTTCTCCTGAGCCGCTTGTCCTTAAGGCTAGCTCTGTGAGAGTCCTCAAAGGAGACAGCTGCCTTGTAAATGGTGGAGCGCCAGGTGTCACGGTCCGAAGCAAGCGAAGACCACTGGTGGTGGTCGATTTGGCAGGCACTAAGTGACTTCTTGAGACAGTCTTTTATCTCTTCTTTGGTGCCCCTCGGTCACGGTGTCCAGTAGCAAGCTCGCCGAACAGGGTGATCTTTGGTAGGCGGTGATCCTCCATCCTGGAGACATGCCCCGCCCAGCGGAGCTGTGTCCGCAGCAGCAAAGCCTCGATGCTCACAGTTTCAGCCTGTTCAAGGACCTCGACGTTGGTGACATAGTCACTCCAGTGAATGCCCAGGATGGTACGCAGGCAGCGCTGGTGGAAGCGTTCGAGGAGTCGTAGTTGGCTGCGGTAGAGGGCCCAGGACTCGGAACCATACAGCAGGGTGGTGAGGACCACAGCTCTGTACACGCTGGTCTTGGTGCCTGTTTTCAGCTGTTGATTGTGCACACCCGCTTGAAAAGTCGCCCGAAAGCGCTGTTCGCTTTTGCCAGCCTGCTGTCAAGCTCCTTGTCCAGCTTGGCGTCCGACGTGATAATGCAGCCAAGGTAGGTAAACTGGTGCACTGACTTTAGTTCAGACTCGCAAATGGTGATGTGAGGGGGGCGATACACTGTCTTGGGTGCGGCTGATGGAGGACCTCTGTCTTTTTCAGACTGACCTCGAGTCCAAAGAGCTGGGCAGCATCTGCGAAGCAAGACGTGATGCGCTGTAGGGCTCTCTCTGAGTGTGCAACGAGGGCAGCATCATCAGCAAAAAGCAGCTCACGAATCAGTTGGTCTAGGGTTTTCGTTTGGGCCTGCAGTCGTCTGAGGTTGAACAGGCTGCCATCGAGACGATACCTGATGTACACTGCATCGTCATCATCGAGGTCCACTGTGGCCTGCTTCAACATCATGCTAAAAAAGATGGTAAAGAGGGTTGGTGCCAGCACGCAGCCCTGCTTTACGCCGTTGAGAATAGGGAATGGTTCTGAGAGGTCATTGTTGAGTATGACCTGGCCTTGCTGGTCCTCGTGTAGCTGGACAATCATGTTGAGGAACTTTGGGGGACAGCCAAGTCGCTCCAGGATCTGCCACATGCCTTGCCTGCTCACAGTGTCGAACGCTTTTGTTAGGTCGACAAATGTTACGTACAGCCCTTTGTTCTGCTCGCGGCACTTCTCCTGTAGCTGTCTCAGCACAAAGACCATATCGGTGGTGCTCCTGTTTGCTCTGAAGCCACACTGGCCCTCTGGGAGTTGGTCTTCAGCGATGGCAGGTAGCAGCCGATTCAGGAGCAGCCTTGCAAGGATTTTCCCAGCAATGGACAGCAGGGTAATTCCCCGATAGTTGGAACAGTCAGACTTCTCGCCTTTGTTCTTGTACAGGGTGATAACGACTGCATCACGGAGATCTTTTGGTAGTGTTCCTTCCTCCCAGCAGCAGAGAAAGAGGTCATGGAGCTTGCTGTGCAGTGCTGTGCCTCCATGTTTCCAGATCTCTGGCGGTATTCCATCAATGCCTGCTGCTCTGCCACTCTTGAGCTGGTGGATGGCTGTGATGGTCTCTTCAGCGGTGGGCGGTTCGTCCAATTCAACCTTTACTGGGAGGTGTGGGATTTGTAGGACGACTGCTTCTTGAACAGTGCGCTCAGCGCTGAAGAGGCTCTGAAAGTATTCCGACCAGCGGTTCAAGATGGAGGTATTATCTGTGAGGAGTGCCGGGCCATTCGCGCTTCGCAGGGGACTTTGTACCAGGTGCCTGGGGCCATACACTGCTTTCAGTGCTTCGTAGAAGCCCCTGTAGTCACCATTGTCAGCGCAAAGCTGGGTCCTCTGTGCAAGTCTGGTCCACCACTCATTCTGGAGATCTCTGAGCTTGCGCTGGAGACTGCTGCAGACGAGGCGGAAGGCAGACTTCTTCACATGACAGGAAGGCTGGGCTAGGTGGGCCTGATGGGCGGCTCTTTTTTTTGCTAGGTGTTCCTGGATCTCTACATCGTTTTCGTCAAACCAGTCTTTGTTCTTCTTTCTGGCGAAACCCAAGACTTCTGCAGAGGATTTTGCAATAGCAGTTTTCAGTTGTTCCCAAAGTGTTTCAGGGGAGGAGTCTACTGGGTCCGCTGTGTCTTTGAGCCTGCGCTGTAAATCTGTCTGAAAGGCAGCTTTCACATCGTCACGCTGAAGGCTGGCAACATCAAGCTTTTTCTTGGGGGGCCCCCATTTCTTGGGTTTTGGCTTGAAGTGGAGCCTCAGTTTGCAGCGGACAAGGCGGTGGTCAGTGTGGCACTCTGCGCTGGGCATCACTCTGGTGAGGAGGACGTCACTGCGGTCCCTCTGACGCACTAGGACATAGTCGATAAGGTGTCAGTGTTTGGAGCCAGGATGCATCCAGGTGGTCTTTCGACTGTCCTTTTGCTGAAAAGTAGTGTTGGTGATGACCAGTTGCTGCTCCGCACAGAACTCCAACAGTAGGCGGCCATTGTCATTGCAGTTCCCCACGCCATGCTTGCCGAGGACTCCTTTCCAGGCTTCAGAGTCCTGGCCCACTCTGGCGTTGAAGTCGCCAAGGATGATGACTTTATCGTCTGCAGGGGTACTCTGTAGGAGGCTGCGCAGGTCAGTGTAAAACTTGTCCTTTTCAGCAGGCTCTGCCAGGAGGGTTGGGGAGTACACACTGAGAAGGGTGACGTGTTGCTGGTGTCTCAGTGGGAGGCGCATGGACATGATGCGGTCTGAGTGGCCCGTTGGTAGGTTTTCCAGCTTAATCGCAATGGATGTCTTGACCATGAAACCCACGCCTGAGAGCCGTCTTTCTGATGCAGGCCTGCCTGACCAGTAGAGGGTGTACCCAGCACCAAGTTCTTGGAGGCTGCCTTCGTCCGGAAGGCGTACTTCGCCGAGCGCGGCGATGTTTAACCTCCGCAATTCATGGGCAATGAGGGCGGAGCGACGTTCAGGGCGTCCGCTGTCTGCTTTGTCGAGCATGGTTCGGACGTTCCAGCATGCTACGTTGAGTCCGGTCGTGGTCGTCATGAGAGTGGATCCGTTATTCTTTCTTGTTTTTTGACCGCAGGAGATGCCCGTTGACCGCGGCTAGCCAACTGGGGTTGCGAGGGGACGAGCTTTGGTTAGGCCACCTTTTCTAGGCCCCTCTCCGTGTGGAGCAAGCAGTGCTGTCCCTAGAGAAGGCTGCTTGGTCGTTCAGGGTGTGCCGAGTGATGTTGTCATCCCCAGGTCAACATCAGGCGACCAATATCCTGAACCGCCTGCATGCAGGTTTGAGACTGCGGCTTCCAGTGACATCTTTCACCTGCCGTTTCGCCCCTCGCCCGTCGCTACAGGACTTGGAATGGTCAGTGTCATGGTCCGTGGACGTTTCCTAAAGCCTGCGCGGTGGAACTTTTTAGTGGAGTGCAGTGTGCGCAGTACTGGCCCCACCTTTTAAACCCTTGGTTCATCTGCCATGGCCTAGCAAGCTGGGACGATGGCATCGAGGTCCTCGGGTCGTAGGTTTTATATCAGACTGTCCTTGTCCTAGTCTCTGGCTCAAAAGCCTTCCCCGGAGACACGGGGGCTTTGATGTCAGGGGTTTCCTCCCTTAGCCTTTCCGCAGCCAAGCGGCCAGGCCTGCAAGGCAGCAGGCGACTCGTGGAGGGCGGGGTCGTCTATGTCCCGTGCAGATGTGAACATCTGCCCACTGCCTATATATATATATATACATATATATATATATATATATATATATATATATATATATATATATATATATATATATATATATATATATATATATATATATATATATGAAAGAGAGGTGCACTAAGTAAGTGACTGAAAGCAATGAGTATGGAATCCCCCCCCCCCCCCCTCCCTCTCCGCCATCCTTGAACTACCACAGTCAAATTTATTTCAAGCAAAAGTGTATCAGGATGAAACAACATAATACCTTGCCAAATATTTGCAGTTAATGTCAAGAATGTTCATGTCTATTGCAGCGCTGTTTTTTGACGCAGTGCCTCTTCCCACAAGCTCTTCTAAATCACCGTTTCGGTGGCAAAATAAAATTCCATTCCCAGCCAAGCCAAGTCAACCACTCCCTCACCCCAAACTCCCCCCTCTTTCCACACACACACACACACACACACACACACACACACACACACACACACACACACACACACACACACACACACACACACACACATACACACCCATCAACAGGAAACTGCCCATAAATCTTTCAGTACCATAAATATTTTTCAGACTAGTGGTCTGGTAACACTGACAGCAAGATGGATCAGTAAAAACAAACCGTTAACCCCGCCTGACAACCACATAGTGCTCTTATGGCTGACACTAACGACCACACGTCTGCAAAAGGAATAGACCCTCAAGAGCCCCTGCAGTCAGGACCAAACGACGAACACCTGCAAGAGGTATAGATCCTCATGAGCCCCCGCGACTGCGGGGGCTCACGAGGATCTATACCTCTTGCTGGTGGCAATTTTTCACATATAAAGGGGAGCATTGTGCCATAAAAACCACAATGTTTATGTCTGCAAAGCCATGTTCGGTCAAAGGGTGCTAATGCTCCTGAAGAAAGTCTTATACCGTACTGCGTAAGGCAATGCTGTTTATTTGAAAAGCAAACGCATAAGTGTCTGGGAAAAGAGTAGTCCGTCAGGAAATAATGTCTCGTTAGCAGTCTCAGGTGAAGGCGTACATAAATAAACTAAGCTTTCCTCCTTAACCCTTTCAGCACCGGGGTCCCATTTCTCAAAGTTGCCTAACGACTATGTACCAGTTGCAGGGGATGGCTTGAGCATGATAATTCAAGGGTAGTGCCAGATTAGCTTGGCGCCTTCAGGCGCCAAGCTAATCTGGCACTACCCTTGAATTATCACGGTCAAGCCATCTCCTGCTATAGGGATCCGGGGCTAAATGGGTTAAACATGGTCTGGTGCCAAAAATGAGTAGGATACTGCTAGGTTTTCTTTTCCGGCGGATGTCAACACCACACGATTGACTGGCGTATAACAAACATTGGTAATAACCTTGCAGTTGCCATATCCGAATGTAACCCTTTTAGCCCCGGATCCCTACATTGATTGATTGATTGTACATTGCTTAACGTCCCGACAGCAACAAGGCTTTCTCAGGACGTGCCTGCACTGCTTGTGAGAAAAAAAAAATAAACAGAACATTGAATGTATGTTGCCAGCCGGTCAAATACATTAAATAAACCGAACACATGGGGCCTAAATAAAGCCAAGACCACCTAGCAACACACATCCAATATCAAGAGCTACAGGCAGTGCAGACAGTAGGGAGAGTTTGAAAAAGGCAAATACAGGTGAATGGACAAAGGGTAGACAGAAATACATGCCCCAGAATAGAGAGAAAAACCCACCCTGTGGGGCTGACCAGGGTGACCCTGGGAACTAAAAAATACCTAACCCCACCCAAGTCCCCCAGGGCAGACCCAGGTGGATCCCTACAGCAGGAGATGGCTTGACCATGATATTTCAAGGGTAATGCCAGATTAGCTTGGCGCCTTCAGGCGTTAAGCTAATCTGGCACTACCCTTGGAAGGTCGATTCATTTCCTGCTACTGGTACACAGTCGATAGGCAACACCGCCAAAATTGGAGAAATGGGACCTTCAGTGGAGCTAAAAGGGTTAACTGTATTACTGACGCAAATTCGACGGAATCGCAATAGTTTAATTCACCCCTTCCGAAGGCAGATTATGCACATAAATATATTAGGGGGTGGACTAGGGGGTGGACTAGGGGGTGGAGGATGGGGACGGGGTGGGGCGGGGACTTTCTACTTCAGCTGATAATGTCCTAGTAAAATATCAGAGAACGTTTTAAAAGTTTTAGGGTTTAACTTCTTTTTTTTTCCACCTCAAAGGTGATTTCAAAGACGGGGCACCGACAAAAAGGCCTGAACAAATCAGTTTTGTCCCCAGCTGGGTTCGAACCCACGACCATTCGGACAACAGTCAAACTCTCTCTGCCAAGACCCCTGCCCTGGGAAGATCCTAAGTTAGTCAGGCACTGCCTTTGGGTTAATACAAGCCACGGTATCTTCATCTCCCCTTGGCTTTAGAAATAACCGAGATAAAGTTTCCATTTCATAGCTTTTCTATCAGAGATCTTGACCAATTTTCTCCAAGATAGACCACCAGCAACTCAACGCGCGATCTACGGCTTACGGGCGTCGGTAGAACGTCTGTCAGTGGTGCAAATGGGTTTCTGTGGCCTTTCCGGCAAAAACAAAAGCCGTAAGTCCAAAATCACAAACCAGCATCCTGAGGTCGTGAGGTGCAAACTCAAAGAGCAAGAAACTAAATAAATGCGCATTCCAAACGGAACTCCAGAACGGAGCGGTGTTCGGTGCAAAAGTCTGAAAGACACATTAGTTCGCTCTTGAAAGTTGGAAGCAGCCAAAATGGGTGCATTTGTCTTAACTTGGCAATTTGGGAGTGATGTTTTTTCATGAAAGCACAAAATAGCGTGAATGGTCGTGCGCTCACACGAAAGAACAACTTGAAATTAAAAAAAAAAATAAAAACAAGCACAAGCAACTGACGTATATGTAAACAGACTTGAAGGAAATGTGCCGCTTTTAAAGAAGAAACACTCGTTCATGCTGGCCGCTGTATCGGTTGCAATGACCTCTGCAGAAATCTGGCGGTCAATCTTGCTATGTAGTTGATCGCAGCTGATCGGCGAAACAGTCGTTTATTCATAAATCCATTCAGTGCTCTATTTGTATCGTAAACCAATTTGGCAGTACTGAAAAAAAAATGTGACTTTGTAAATGTTTGTTATCTCCGAAATTGAAAATTAAGATAATAACCGAGAATTGAGAGAGAGAGGGGTGAGAGACAATGACAATGACAATGACAATGACAATGATCCTTTATTTGACAACGGTAAAAGTTTTGGTAGTAACAACCATTTTTTCAAACTTGCCGTTGCTAATCTACTGATTACAGAGTTACTATCGTACTAATTGTTTTCTACTACTAAGAAGGGAAAAACAATTACATGACACAGCACAAGCCAAGAATGAAAATAATAATAATAATAATAATATTGGGGGGAAGTGACATAGGAATTACCAACTTTACTAAGAGAGAGAGAGAGAGAGAGAGAGAGAGAGAGACTGAGAGAGAGAGAGAGAGAGAGAGAGAGACTGAGAGAGAGAGAGAGAGAGAGAGAGAGAGAGAGAGAGAGAGAGAGACTTCAGAGAGAGAGAGAGAGAGAGAGAGAGAGAGAGAGAGAGAGAGAGAGAGAGAGAGAGAGAGAGAGAGTAGAAACCATGAGTAGAAAGCTGTGTACCTCGCACAGATTATTTCCTCAGTCATCGCTGGTCCCAAGGCTAACGGTCTTCTTTGAGCATTAGCCGCCTACTGGACCGCAATCGAAATGCAATGTGGTACACAAGGAATAAAACCGAGCCTTGTGGGACTAACGGGTTAACCCTTTGACTGCTGCTGACGATACGCGTCACTGCGCGTCTTTTCCGCGGAGCGGTATCGTCAGCAGCAATGAAGAGGTTAACAAATTTCTACCGCGCTTCTTTCACTCCGTCACTAAGAGTTACACAGTTTTCTACTCACACCATTTCACACAAATCTCCCCAGTCGCCTTACCCCCATTCAGCCCTGACGCCGGCTCTACAGCAGGAAATCGATCGACCATGATAATTCAAGGGTAGTGCCAGATTAGCTTGGCGCCGACAACGACCATGATAATTCAAGGGTAGTGCCAGATTAGCTTGGCGCCGACAACGACCATGATAATTCAAGGGTAGTGCCATCCATCTCCATCTCCTGCAACTGGTGCATAGTCCGCGTTAGATGACGCCTCCAAAATTTAGGAAATACGGGCGTGGGGTTGAATGAGTTCAACAAAACGGCTTATTAATCTGCAATTCAACTTGACTACGGCTGCTTAAAATGTCCATCTTTGACATAACGCGTTCACTGCCTGAAAATGCATGTGAACACTACAAAACTGCAAGAGGCAAAGAACCTCATGAACCCCCACGAATGCGGGGGCTTATGAGGTTCTTTGCCTCTTGCTGACCCTAGCCATGTCCTTCTTCCTTGCACTGGTGGGATTATTCCGTGTTCATTCCGATTCTGCCTTGCTTTCACAGATATAATCTTGCGTCCACTGCTAGTGAAGGGTTAGTTAGTTAGTTATATGCGTTTAACGCCGAGCAGACAACTAAGGTCATCTCACGGCGGTGCTAGTGAAGGAGTTAACCACTTTGTGCATGCAGCCACCGGGTGGTACTGTTCACAATGCACAAGGGGTTACTGACATGCACAAGGGAGCTAAATGTCTTTTTCATTATTAACACAAAAATATGAAAAAAAAACTGCATGTAATTTCTCCAGGGTAGCGCAGATCAAAACACAGCAAACAACAGACTTAGAAACACACTGAGTAAGGAAGTTTGAGCTAATGTGACATTAACACCGAAATTTGAGGCAAACCTATACGAATTGCTCTTAAGGTACACTCGTATTGACCTTGTTTGACCTGCACTGTAAACGAACGTAATTGCCACTTTCCTGCTAAAACCAACTATTTCCATTCCTACCTTTAGTCACAGTAGAGAGAAAATGAAACAACAACAACGTTCGGTGCTGCTTGAAAAAAAAAGTATCTAGGTTCAGTCCCAATTCTAACAGAACCTTGACAGATGCTTCCGACATCTGGAGAACCGAGATGCTGCTGACTAAACGGGGCAAGAGGGTAGCCAGCAAGAGGCATAGATTCTCATGAGCCCTTGCGACTGCAGGGGCTCATGAGAATTCATGCCTCTTGCTGGTGGGTCTATCTGGCTGAGGGACTGATTGTACCTGTAAGGGAGCAAAGGGGAGGGCAGATGGACTTAAATTCCTAAACAACAGAGAGAAGCGGTGTACCTGCTGTATATACAGCTGGAGTAGCACCTACAACGGAGCTTTGTATCTCAGCTCTGGCCAAACTCAAAAAGATACAGCCAATGACTTTCAGTGTGAACGCCGGATGTTTTACTTGTGTAGTCATCATTTATGTACAGAGCACAGATCGATCTCAGGACGAAAACACAAATATGACAAGAAAACTCCACAGTGAAAAAAAAAAACTGTTTCATCGAATTCTGTCAAACTGATTTAATTGAATAGGCCTATTTAAAAAAATATTTTAAAAAAATTATCATCGCACTTTTAAGAAAGCTGGTGTGCTTGAATGCCAGCAAATTAGCGAAGTTGTGCATGGTACATATTTGTTGATGAGTTGCTCTAGTTTATGAAATTCAGTGTGTACGGCACACCTTTTCACCTTACAGTATGCATCTTTGCGTTATATTGTTTACTTAGTAATCACAGTATATCCCGCTGTTTGGTGTAGCACCCCAAAGCGCAAAAGGCCATCGGGCCGACGACGGCCGCCTTTGGCTCGCGCACGGCCGTGCACTGACGGGAAAACGGCGGCCGACATCGGCCCCGATGGCCTTTGCGCGCTTGGCTGGCCCTGCAGTACAGTGTTTGTTATAAGAAGCTTCCTCTTCTCTGCCATTTTCGCTCTGAAAATCAGTATCAGTAACCTTTGGCTTATGCCAGGATGCCACTTATAGATACATAGAAACAATTTCATGCGGCGTAGTTGGCGCACACGTTCAGCCTACAAAGATCAGACGCGGAAACTCTTAGGGGGAATGCCCTGTTCTGATGCCAAACTTGACTGTCGGTTAACATAAGAGTGTAGTTTTGCGTCTTTTGTGTTAAATTGGTCAGACAGACCTAGCACGATTCAGGAGAATAACCTCTTCTGCGTTTAATTTGCCCTGATTTGATTAGTTCGGGGTTTAACGTCCACGGCATCGGGCCGACGTCGGCCACGATGGCGCGCACTAGGCTACCTTCGGGAAACAAGAACAGCTACTGCCTAAGTACCAATGTAACAGACCCGGTCCTGATTCTCCTATACAGAGTACGACTTGAACGCTGATCAATTCAGGCGCATTGCCACTGTGCGACTTGTACTTACCAGGAACTTTCAATGGACATGCTATTGAACAAGCCCGTCTGTTTCCCCGGCTCGGATTTTGCCCTGCTTCCCAAGATATATTTTTTTGGCGTCCACTGGCAGCCGTGGAAGGGCTACTGAAAATGATGGACTCTGATTCTCGTTGCAAATGTACTACCCGATAATCCTGCCTGCCTCAAGCACACAAATTAATTGGAATCAGGCCAACAAGAGGCATGGTTTCGGCAAGAGTACCTAGATCTTCATGAGCGCCGAAACTGCGAGGGGCTCATGAGGATCTGCGCCTCTTGCATGTGAATGTATTGAGCCTGTTCAGTTCCGCAGCAAAAAGATGAAGACCAAAGAATACGAAACAACCTGAAAATTCAAATGTACGGGGGAGAAAACTGCCCAAGTTGAAGGAACACAGCAGGAGTGTTGCCGGTCGCAACGTCACTCATTAACCATGTCGCTGTGGATAAAAATTGGATGACCACCCACCCAAATGCAAGAGGTATAGCCCCTCATGAGCCCCCGCAGTCGCGGGGGCTCATGAGGATCTATGCCTCTTGCTGGGACCACTTTGTATCCATGTTATTTAGACGGCGGGGGAACTTTGACGTTCAAAGTTACAATGATTTCAAACACAGTGTGCGTCCACTGGCAGGAGAGGGTTTAACCCATTGTGTCCCAGGTACGAAATACCCACGGTTTGGAGTTGTCCTCTGAGGACTGCAGTTCATTGCAGGAGACAGATCGACCATGACAGTTCAAGGGTGGTGCCAGAATGGCTTGGCGCCTATAGGCGCCAAGCCATTCTGGCACCACCCTTGAACTATCATGGTCGATCCATATCTTGCTGGGGTGTGTCGGGACAGAATGAGTTAAGCTACTTCACACCAAGTTTTAGGAGGTAATTAGGAGTTGGGAGGGTGGGTGGGTGGGTGGGTGGGTGGGAGGGCGGTCAGACGTGCCATCTGGGCGTTCTTTCGAAAGATCTACGATTTTCTCGCATTTCTCCGTATTTACTTTGACGTCGACTGACATGTGCGATTTGCCTCGTGGAGCACAGTCATGCACTTCAGTATGTCGGTCGCCTTTCTTTTCCGCCGCGACAACAAAGTTAATTACAAGGAAAGAGGCCATAAAAACAAACGTGGTCAGTCTAACCGACATTGAGAGTCCGAAATGGCTCAGGCGGTTAAACGTCGGAGCAGGAGAGCGAAGGGAATCGCCGGGTCGTGGGTTCAAATCCCCGTCCCGGCCCCGGTAGCTGCACTCGCAATCCAGGGGGAAAAGACGGGCTTGTTCAATAGCATGCCCGTTGAAAGGTCCTGCTAAATCAAAGTGGCACAGTTGGAGTGCGCCTGAGTTGATCAGTGTTCAGGTCGTACTCCATAGGTAATAGATTTCCCTGTCCCCCATAACCCGCCCGTCAGGGCCGTCCATTATCACTTCGGTGCCGTGGACGTTAAACCCGAACTAACCAACCTAACCGACATTGTCGCAAATAAAAGTGCAGCGCAGTCCAGCTAATAAGTTCAACGACAACGGTATCTTTGTTAGTTTCTGTGTTTGTTGTTGTTGTATAGTAGTTGGGTGAGTTTTTTGTTTCAGACAATGAAATTTTTAAAAGGATGTACCTATTATCCCTGAATGTAGCAAAGCGCATACGTGCCACTTAAATTGAAGGTAAATGTTTATCGCACAAAGACCGTGGCCAACCATCAGCTTGCAATGAAAATGTTATCAGTATATCAAGATCACTAGTTTTTCCCAATAAAAGGGTTAACCACCACAGTAACTACATCCGAACTTGTCTAGCTATCAGACAGAAAAGTTGTGTTTGAAACCTTGCCATATTTGCTAGTTGCATAAGAGTATAGAGGTACCCTTCTCCGTTGGGTACTTCTTTGCATTTTACACGCTTGACAGTGACCTTTTTGGTCTGGATTGCAATAAAGTAGGCCCTACGCACATCAGAAATTATGAATATGGATTCAATCTCGTAAGCACTATACGGTTTCTTTGATATCAGGCAGGCGTCAATCCATACGAAGGGAATCCTTATGAACAGACGTATTGTGCATTTGCAGACGATTGCAAACTGACACACCACGGCGACCCCGGGTCTTTCTAGTGCCGCATAAGCCATCGGGCCGACGTCAGCCGCAGTGGGCCCGCGCCCGAGAGTCTTTTCCGTACTGGGATGGACGTTCCAAGATTGCCATCTCTTGGCCCAAAGGAAACAACGCTAAACTGCCATTTGGACAGTAGGCTGTGCGCTTCACTGTCAGCACTCGATTGCATCTGGTCGGCGGTTGGAGAAGTGCGTTTAGTGCAGGCTGGTGTACACAGTTCTGAATTCAGTCGGTGCCATGATTGTTATTGTTGTTGTTTTTCAGGACCTGCCACCTTGCCACCCTGTCATGAATCTGGTGCTAATATTATCGGTCACTACCTTCGAACTATAGCGGTCAATCTTTTTTTTTTTTTTTTTTTCACTGTTACAGTATTCACTGTCGAAACAGACTTTGACAGTGAACAAATTTGACAAGAACCTGTGACGTACATTACACACTCAGTGGGAAAGCATTTCTGTACCCCAGCCTTTGCGCTCATCTCAGTCTCAGTTTCACTGCTAATCCCCCGCATTTCTCTCCCTTAGCAGTCCCTTGAACCCTTTTCATGCGTGCCCCATTTAACCTTTTCATCCTGATACACCCAGTGCTTGAAATAAAATTGACTATGATAGTTCAAGGTGGTGCCAGAATAGCTTGGCGCCTGAGGCGCGAAGCTATTCTGGCACCACCCTTGAACTATCGTCGATCTAGCTTGTAGTCTGTAATGTAGCCTTCCTAGGACAAAAAGCAATTTTTTTTAAATGTCAGCCTCAGGATTTAATGGGTTAAGACACATCAGCCAGAGGAAAGAAGTTGTTTCCCTCACTTTACAGGCGGCTGTTCAGTGATCGATGGGAAACAGACTATTTTCCCCCAGGGCGAGTCGGTTCTGGATCGATGGACATACCACGTTCGCATGCAGTTACTTATGACCAAAGTCGTTCTTCAAATGCTGAATCTATCAATCGTTCAATGTCCTGTTAGCTTTAACACCACAAGTGCTGAGATCAACATTTTGAAAATTTTGGAATTTCAAGTTGTTTTCATAAAGTCTGCACTTAAAGTGCAAAAATACGACGTGCTCAAAGTTTCAGCCTTTCAGTGTAGAATTCGAACTGTTATCACTCACTTTGGCGACTAATAGCAACAGGTATTGTGACACTGTTAATCTTTTCGCTGCCAAGAAAACGTGAAAACGATCCAGCTGCAAGAGACATAGAGCCTCATGATCCTCTAGGCCCCTTGGTAAGACCAATTGTTATCCATGGTCCACGGATGTCTGTGGCTGTTGGTCGCCGAATGAAAAAAGATTTCAGAAAACAATATGCGTCCAGGGAAAGGGTTAAATACAGATATACCATGTAGTCCTCTCTCTCTCTCTCTCTCTCTCTCTCTCTCTCTCTCTCTGTCTCTGTCTCTCTGTCTCTGTCTCTGTCTCTGTCTCTCTCTCTCTCTCTCTCTCTCTCTCTCTCTCTCTCTCTCTCTCTCTCTCTCTCTCTCTCTCTCTCTCTCTCTCTCTCTCTCTGTGTCTCTCTCTCTGTCTCTCTCTCTCTCTCTCTCTCTCTCTCTCTCTCTCTCTCTCTCTCTCTCTCTCTCTCTCTCTCTGTCTCTCTCTGTCTCTCTATCTCTGTCTCTGTCTCTGTCTCTCTCTCTCTCTCTCTCTGTCTCTCTCTCTCTCTGTCTCTCTCTCTCTCTCTCTCTCTCTCTCTCTCTCTCTCTCTCTCTCTCTCTCTCTCTCTCTCTCTCTCTCTCTCTCTGTGTGTGTGTGTGTGTGTGTGTGAGTGTGTGTGTTGTGTGTGTGTGTGTGTGTGTGTGTGTGTGTGTGTGTGTGTGTGTGTGTGTGTGTGTGTGTGTGTGTGTGTGTGTGTGTGTGTGTGTGAATAATGAATTTTTTTTAAAAACTTTACCTTAACCTTTATGTTTACACTATTGTTACGAATGATGTACATAAATATGTTTGTCGATGATAATTATGTTGTCGATGATGTCGAAGATGTTGTCGATGATAGCAAGGACACGGTTTTTTACTTGGTCGTTTCTTCACCATTCCTGCAGGAATCCTCCCAACAAAAACCGCTACCGACAGCCAAAGGGTCAAAGTTCAGGGTGCACTAGACGAGTGAAGCTGCTGCCGCCTAATTCCGGCAACCGCTCGAAAATCGAACAGCAATGAAAAGCCAGACACTCTCTCCTGTCCCGCGGCACGTCTGTCCAAATCGATGGACCGTCAACAGTTGTGATCTCGGGCATGCGGTATCCATCTTAACTCATTCGAGATGGTGCCGCATTCGGATGGATTTTTTTTTTTTTTTTTTTGCTACAACTTTTTACGCATTCCTGCAGCACGTGTTACTCACTATAGAGGGATGTTCTTTATCGGAAAAAGAAGGGATACGCGGCGTTTTGCCGCGTATCTGAATGCGGCACGAAGAGGCACGAGGCATATAATTCTCCATGTACCCCCGAAATGTGCAGGGGGTTATGAAGATTCATGTTTTATGTGTCTGTGTGCCCCATAGGCCTACACGCACGGCAAGAAGGAAACGGTACTCTTGTTAGGAAACGCATATCTGACAAAGTAAAAAAAAAAAAAAACAGCCTTCGTTTTGCCAAGATACAACCGATTTCCACATACTTGTATAAAAATCGAAAAAAACAGCACACAATATATGGTAAACGCTGAGCTGAAACTCGAGGCCGCTGCGGCAGACATTTTCATGGTGTGTTTCAATGTACACAAATTTGTCCCATTAGGAAATGAATACGCTGATAAGGATCTCCAAATATTTAGAAATTATCATAGCATTGTGGCGTAGGAACCAGTGGCGCCCTGCCACGACCCCCTACCCAAATGAAAAAGTGCGGGAGGTGGGGTGGACGGGGGGGGGGGGGGGCGGGGGGGAGGGGGCAGAGTATCCATCGACCTCCCACCCCCAATATTTTTGAAGAATTTGTTTAACCCTTTTAGCCCCAGATCTCCACAGCAGAAGATGGCTTGACCATGATAATTCAAGGGTAGTGCCAGATTAGCTTGGCGCCTTCAGGCGCCAAGCTAATCTGGCACTACCCTTGAATTATCATGGTCAAGCCATCTCCTGCAACTGCGGATCATAGTCGTTAGGCAACACATCCCAAATTTGAGAAACGAGACCTTGGGGCTAAAAGGGTTAAGGAAAAAAGAAAACAAATTATAAGGCACTTCGCCACAGGGTTAAATGCGTAATTATTTGTTACCTTAGTAACTGTTTTAGCTGTTGATTTCTATCTGATGTGGGCGAAAGGCGAATTTCCTTTTTAAGTCTAACATTTAATAGATAATAAAATTTTTTTCAATTCAATTCAAAATTCTCTATTGTTCTTTTGTTATTTGAATAAAAAAAAATATATTGGTCGGACTGTTGCATTATAAATTGCCCCCCCCCCTCCCCCCATCCTAGACACCCCCCCCCCCCCCCATATCCCCCCCCCCCCCCCCCACATCCCCACTTCGTTTGCTTTTTACAATTACAATTACAAATCACTAATTCGTTGTCCATGAGATGGAAATTTTCCTTCTGCTTCGACATTAAAACACACAGAAGAACATACGAAAATAATAAACATACGAGCAGATACGATAACCTTGCACATGCTCACACGCGCACACGCTCGAACGCACGTACAGACGCACGCACGCAACTGTGTACTGGTCTGTGATTTTGGACCTTATGGCCACTACAGCCATCTTCAGCCCAATTAAGTTTGCTTACTGGCCTTCGCTCTGTGATGGAGTGAGTAGGAGTCGCTTGCAAAATTCAGCTAGAACATCTTCAATCCGATAATGACTGCTATCCACAATAAAGTCGTCAGATTCATGCGTGATGGTCTGTGACTTTGGACCTTACGGCCTAGCGGTCGTAAGGTCTGAAATCATAGACCAGCACAGAGTTGCCAATCGGTACCACGGCAAATGCCAGTTTTCTAAACTGACCACTACAGAATGACAGTAATTGGCAATTTTTTTGTGATTGTTGTTTTTTTTTTTTTTTTTTTTTTTTTTTTTTTTTTTTTTTTTTTTTCCCCAAATATTGAAACGATTCAAACACTCTGTGTCTTTATTTCCTTCTGACAAGTTTAGTGGTTTCAGGTTACACGCATTCCGGTCCTAGCGGCCGTAAGGTCCAAAATCACAGACCAGCACGCATTTATCTGACTACTTTACTGTGGATAGCAGTCCGTATTTGGAGACTGGAAAGTAGCGTCTTGCACGCTGTGGCGCTTCAATGAAAACATATCTTCCGACCCAACTGTGACACATACATGACAAGGCATACGGGCACTTCACAATCATAATTATTCACATTTCACGCTGAAATTCGCTTTTCAAAATCACGTCACAGGACCGGAATGCGTGTAGCCTGAAACCACTAAACTTGTCAGAAGGAAATAACCACACAGAGTGTTTGAATCGTTTCAATATTTGGGGAACCAAAAAAAAAAAAATTTGCCAATTACTGTCATTCTGTAGTGGTCAGTTTAGAAAACTGGCATTTGCCGTGGTACCGATTGGCAACTCTGTGCTGGTCTGTGATTTCGGACCATACGGCCGCTAGGCCGTAAGGTCCAAAGTCACAGACCCGCACACATGAATCTGACGACTTTACTGTGGATAGCAGTCATTATCGGATTGAAGATGTTCCAACTGAATTTTGCAACCGACTCCTACTCACCCCATCACAGAGCGAAGGCCAGTGAGTACACTTAGTCGGGCCGATGCTGGATCTACAGTGGGCCCGCGCACAGCCATGCTCGGGCCAAACGTCGGCCCGAAAGTCTTTTGCTTATTGGGACTTTCACTTTGAAATGTCACCAAACTGAAATGTCGCAATGTCGATATGATAGCCAGTGTTTTTCTCTCGCAGAAAGGAAAGAAACATTTTTATCCCATTACGTGCTGAGGCTGATTTTTTTTTATTATCTGCTTATTGTCCTATGAATGCTACGCTACAGATCAGGAGATAGATACACAATGTTAGTCCAAGGGTGGTGCCAGAATAGCTTGGCGCCTCAGGCGCCAAGCTATTCTGGCACCACCCTTGAACTGTCTATTCGGGTCCTGCTGTCGTACAAGAGTGTGAACCCCATTCAAATTTATCTCAAGCAGCAGATGAAAATGGTTACATTTTTTTCAGTAGTAACAGCGCTGTCTTTTTTAAAGTGACAGTTATATTGCAAAGTATAAAAATTCAGTCAGGGTTTTCATGAAATTTCGACGTTGGTAATCTCATCGTTAGAAAATGTCTGGTCTGCTGTTTTGTCCTTGCACAGTGTTCAAACCCTTATAATATTTTATATATGACTTTTGGGTGCCCACTTTAAGCTTATGTTACCAATTATCTATACACAGACAAGGATGCAACAAAAACAAGACACTGCTGGTATTGGGTAGTTTGGCGTTGGTTTTATGATTCTTGCAATCGTAAATGCGATATTTGATTCTCCAGTTATACCTTTTTTCAAAACAAATTTCGCGTCTTAGTCGCGTGCAGACAGACGGGCAAGCACCATCGTGAGAAAAAAAAACATAACATCTTGCTGACATCAATCGATAAAGAAAGTTCAAAACTGCCTCAACTCATTCAGCCCTGACACACCACAGCAAGCCATGGGTCGAGCATGATAGTTTAAGGGTGGCTATTCTCGATCTGTCTCTAGAATGGTAACAGAGTCTTTCAGCTGGCGACTTCAAAATTTTGGGATTTCGGTCCTGGGGCAGAATGTGTCAACAAAACTTCTGCTCGGGAGCGTTACGTGAGGTAACCAAGACATCACGCGGAAGCAGCGAGAATCGACTTCATGACACGTTAGCTCTTAATCAGATTCGGCACAGATCCCGTACGTCCATTTTGTGAAAAGCGATATTTGCAATGGGTTTGATACATTTAGCCCCGACGCACTACAACAAGAGACGGATCGACCATGTTAATTGAAGGGTAGTGCCAGATTACTTAAAGACTATTTACCAGTTGCGGGAGATGGATCGACCATAATAATTCAAGGATAGTGCCAGATTAGCTTGGCGCCTGACGGCGCCAAGCTAATCTGGCATTACCCTTGAAACATCATGATCGATCCATCTCCTGCAACTGGTAAATAGTCTTTAGGTGACACCACCAGAATTGCCAAAAGCGGCATTTGGGTTTATATGGGTCCGCTCTTCACCCAAAAAATGACATACAGGGTTTTGCACAGTCAATGTATATAGCTGCTTTCCATAACAAATACATCATTTAACCCCGTCTCTCCCAGTGGACAGCAGATTGCGTTTCTGACATCATTGTTTATTCAAAGTGAAAAAGCCGAAGCCATCCAAGGAACTCGACCACGGAGTGGTGTCATCAACAGGCATAGATCCTCGGGGGCCCCAGCAATTACGGGGACTCATGAGAATCGATGCCTCTGGCAACTGGATTGACCTCTGGGTTTTTCCTCGGCAGTGAATGAGTTAACTCATTCGAGTCCTGCGGATCCGGGTACGCAGCAAAGGGACGCGTATCCGATCCGCGCACGTCTCAAACGTTACAAAGCAAACACTTCTTCTTGCTCAAGCACGACCTTCTGTTTGCTTTAACACACTGAATCCCAAGGGTCGATTTTTCTGGAGATTAAATAACAGTTCAGCCGATAGATCGACCATGATAATTCAAGGGTGGTGCCAGAATAGCTTGGCGCCTACAGGCGCCAAGCTATTCTGGCACCACCCTTAAACTATCAAGGTCGATCCGTTTCCTGCGGTAGTAATAGTGTGAAGGCTCAATGGATTAAATAAAGCCTATCTTCCTTCTGGAACGTTCTGCCAATCATTCTGTCACGCCAAGCTGCTTCTGTGCAATATCTCCTGGGCGCCTGACGCACGGCAAAAAGGAAGGAAACTGTGACCAAGGGAACGGCAGATGCAGTTCTTATGTTTTCGTGCTGTGGCACGACATCCTTAAAACTGAGTTAGTTAGTTCTTGGGGTTTAACGCCGAGCAGGCGACTAAGGCCATCTCACGTTGGTCCTTAGAACTGAGCTGAATCCCAGTTTACCGTGCGGGTCGACAGACTATTGCTAGAAAGAATTGTACCTCTTCGCTGTTGAAACACACTGAAACACCAACACACAGCTGCAAGAGGCAAAGATCCTCATGAGCCCCCGCATTTGCGGGGGCTCATGAGGATCTATGCCTCTTCCTCTTGTTATTTTATAACCACGCTACGAGAACGAATAGGGCTCCGACTTTGACGCTGAATTAACAAGGGTTTCATAAGCACAATTCGCCAAAGATGGTGAAGGGGTAAAACACCGCAATAAAACTGAAATAACGAGTTCGTCATAACACCAGTACAGTTCCTTCGGTCACCGCTCTTGAGGCTTTATTTATTACTCAGGACAGCTAACGATCGTAGAGCCGGATTGAGAGCACTTATCTTTAGCGCTAAGACGGCTTATGTCCCGTCAGAAAGGATTGTTTTCATCCCTACGTCACACGACCAATTTCTTTAGCGCAACCCGCACCATCTGACCTCGCTACAAAAGCCCTTGTAGCGACTTTTTGTAGCCCTCTTTCTGACGCATCTTGGATGCCAGTTTTGTTCTACAGAAGATCACCAAAAGGCAAAACGTCCTAAAGTACAAATCTACTTAGTGTTGTTCAAAGCAACAGGCACACTACTCAGTGGAGACGGCAACCGACGTCATGAAAGATTTAAAATCACGTCATAAGTCTATTATGTATAAATGCATATTCCTTTGACGTCAGTCATGCCTGGCCGGAAGATTTCTTCTTGATTTATTTAAAGAAAATATTGGAGGAATGAAAACAAATATGTTATTGGTAGCAGGGGCTTGCTGCACGGACCCTTGTAGGCCTGAGGGAGGTCAAAGGAAACATTGTACCCCGAAGGCCTTCGGGGTACAATGGTTCCTTTGACCTCCCTTAGGCCTACAAGGGTCCGTGTAGATAACCCCTGCTACCAAAAACTTATATTAGCTGAGCTGTTGCCATTTGACGTCTGGTCGTACAAGATAATGCCGTCCATCTTCTACCTGTGAAAGAGCAATTCGGCCGCGACATTATCTGCTGAGATAATCTAAATACCATCCAGCTGCAAGAAGTATTGACACGCACGAGCCACGCAGTTGCGGGGGTTCGTGGGGATCTAAGCCTCTTGCTGAAACCACTTTGTACCATGTTCCTTTGGCGGATGGGGATCTGTGACGATGAATTTACAATGACTTGAAATCACAGTCTGCCTCCACTCACAGTGAAGGATTACATACCAAATTAAATAGCTGCTCTGACGACAAGCCTTGTCCCTCTTGACCAGATGTGCGGTACTAAACCACTGGTCTCACTCAACTGACAGACGCAGGACGCCATGTGCTGACTTTACCAGGGCTGCGTAGTCACGGCGGTGTTTAACCCATTCAGCCCTGACGCACTACAGCAGGCGATGGGTCGACCATGATAATTCAAGGGTAGTGCCAGATTAGCTTGGCGCCTGTCGGCGCCAAGCTAATCTGGCACTACCCTTGAATTATCATGGTCGATCCATCTCCTGCAACAGGTGCGTAGTCGTTTCCAAAAATTTGGGAAACACGTGCGTCGGGCTGAATGGTTTAAAACCTAATAACAGAAATTGCGTTCGCGACATCGGCAGCATTTGGAGAGCTCCGTCAACTCTTCTAGATTAATGTTCGACAGTTCATCTAACTTCAAATATTATAGTCTCGATTACGACTGATCGGCGCTTGAGAAGCTGAACGGAGGGGAAATGGTTTAGACTAACTATGACTCAACTTTGGTTCAAACTCGCGACGGTTTTGGACGAGAGCCGCAGGGACGGCGCTCTACCACCTGAATTTAGCCTAGTGAAGACAAAGACAGTAGTCTCAGTATTTTTGTGAAAAGCAAGATTTTCATTGTAATACAATTAAAATTTTGCTTTTCACAAAAATGGACTTGGTATTTTTTGCCTCCACTAGGTATATAACCTCAGGTGCCATGATATGGGGATGGGGATGGGTGGAGAAAGGGACCTGGGGGTCATTGTCCCATCAGAGTGTGTGTTGCGTGTGTATGTGCTGTTGCTGTGGCGTGTGCGCGTGCTTGCGTGCTTAATAAAATTTTATTGTAAAATTTAATTGTGATAATTGCATTGTTTTAAAGTGTAAAACGAAGAGCATATATAGTTCATGTATGATATGTTTTTTGAAAATGTGTTTTCTGTCGGTTGCATTGTTTGCCGCATTGACTATGATGTATGACTGGTGTGAGAATACAACGACATAAAGAACACTTTCCAATGTTTTATTATTTCTTCTATCAGACAATATTTGACCATCGAAGCCACAAAAACCCTTATCTGTGCATTTGTTCTTTCCAAGCTGGACTATTGTAATTCACTGTATGCAGTTTGTCCCAAATATCAGATTGACAGGCTTCAAAAAGTTTATTATTCTGCTGCGAGGTTCATCACCAAAAAGCGCAAAAATGATCATAATTATTACACCTGTAATGAAATCCCTCCACTGGCTGTGCCTGCAAGAATTCGGTATAAACTTCCTTCTGTCTGCTTCAGCTGCATTTCCACATCAAGCCCCCCGTACCTGTCCTCTCTCCTGCCGCTGTACACTCCCTCAAGACAACTCAGATCCTCTGCTGCCAGCCGCATTTTGCGTGTACCGTTTGTCCGTACCAAGTCTTTTTGCCAGCGGTCTTTTTCATATCTTGGGCCGCTGTACTGGAACGAATTCCCCTCCCATGTCCGCCACAGTGCTTCAAAAGACGTTTTTAAATCTGCGCTAAAAACACACCTTTTCCAACTCCATTATCCCACTGATTAATCATTGACTGCTGAGCATTCTGTTGTAGTTTTGCTGTGGTGCCTGGCCGATTGTGTGTGTGTGTGTGTGTGTGTGTGTGTGTGTGTGTGTGTGTGTGTGTGTGTGTGTGTGTGTGTGTGTGTGTGTGTGTGTGTGTGTGTGCCTGTGTGTGTGTGTGTGCGCGTGTAATATTGTGTACAGTTTTCGTAATTGTATTTTTGAAATTTGTAAGGCGCCTAGAGCTCTACCTGAGGTTAGGCGCCATAGAAATCATCATTATTATTATTATTATTATTATTATTATTATTATTATTATTATTATTATTATTATTATTATTGTAAACAGTGTAACACATGGTAATACACTATATCTATCTAGAGACAAGAAGAACTGGCTCTTCTTCCCTCCAAGCGACAACTGAGTTAATCAATCAGGTACTAGGCTAGGCTTGGCTTGACTTCGCGAACGAAGATTTTATAGGAGTTGCCCACGACGTCTGCAGGCTTGTTCGTGGCTGCGGAGGCCAATCCGAGACAGGCAGGTTCGACCGCAGTGGCTGCAGGGGAAGGTATGGCCAGGGTTCTGAGCGGCGGCATCTCTGTTTTTTTTTTCCTGAGCCGCTTGTCCTTAAGGCTAGCTCTGTGAGAGTCCTCAAAGGAGACAGCTGCCTTGTAAATGGTGGAGCGCCAGGTGTCACGGTCCGCAGCAAGCGAAGACCACTGGTGGTGGTCGATTTGGCAGGCACTAAGTGACCTCTTGAGACAGTCTTTGTATCTCTTCTTTGGTGCCCCTCTGTCACGGTGTCCAGTAGCAAGCTCGCCGAACAGGGTGATCTTTGGTAGGCGATGATCCTCCATCCTGGAGACATGCCCCGCCCAGCGGAGCTGTGTCCGCAGCAGCAAAGCCTCGATGCTCACAGTTTCAGCCTGTTCAAGGACCTCGACGTTGGTGACATAGTCACTCCAGTGAATGCCCAGGATGGTACGCAGGCAGCGCTGGTGGAAGCGTTCGAGGAGTCGTAGTTGGCTGCGGTAGAGGGCCCAGGACTCGGAACCATACAGCAGGGTGGTGAGGACCACAGCTCTGTACACGCTGATCTTGGTGCCTGTTTTCAGCTGTTGATTGTGCCACACCCGCTTGAAAAGTCGCCCGAAAGCGCTGTTCGCTTTTGCCAGCCTGCTGTCAAGCTCCTTGTCCAGCTTGGCATCCGACGTGATAATGCAGCCAAGGTAAGTAAACTGGTGCACTGACTTTAGTTCAGACTCGCCAATGGTGATGTGAGGAGGGTGATACACTGTCAGGTACTACACTTCAACAATACGTTCTTTAATTGCGAGCTTGTCTGTGAGTTTGGACCTTACAGCCTGGGGTCGTAAGATCCAAAATCACAGACAAGCACACACACACACATGCACACACACGCACGCACACGCACACACACACACACACACACACACACACACACACACAAACTGAATTCACCAGTTTCTCTGAAGTCAACAACTACTCGTGTGGCGTAAGACGGGCATATTTAATGATCAAGTTTCTCTTCAGCAGACGTTCTGCCGGCCCCGCCATTCATCATACTTGACTGCGAGGGTCAACGAACGACATAGTCTAAGATTGCATGCTGCCATTCATCATAGTCTGTTTGTCATTGCACGCCTGTTTCGTGATCCGATTTTTTGCTGATTAATTTGCATGACAACACAAGGTGTGTTAAAAACAATGGAAAAATAAGGCTAGATTACTGTTAGGGAGACAGCGACCGTGATAGTTCAAGGGTGGTGACAGAATAGCTTGGCGCCTACAGGCGCCAAGCTATTCTGTCACCACCCTTGAGCTATCACGGTTGATCAATTATCCCAGCAGAGTGTTAACGATGAAATTCATTTCCTGACTTACGTCATTTCTCAGACATTTCAACAGACACTTGTTCGCCTTAGAAATGACGACGAGTCCCCTAGGACTGAAACTCATACCGTACTAATCAAATTTGCCACTGTTTTACGAGGCTCTGGTGTCCTCTCTGACGAGAACTTTCCAACTCTTGAGAATTTATGCTCACATTTCTGCTCCGGCACTAATCCTGCACCGAACGCTACCCAAGAACGATGTGTCACGGGCACAGGTCTTCAGGAACCAGGGACGGCCGCTAGGGTCTTCTGAGATTTGATATAATGTGATGGTCTAAGTTACTTGTGCGTTTTTCAGTTGCTGGAGATAGAAATAATTCCTTATGGTTCGCTTGGCGGTAAGATTTTTTTTTTTTTTGTAAGGGATAATCGTTTGATATTTAAACTTCGGATATAATATAACGCGCAAATTTTTTGTTGCCAGTGAAGTAATTTACATAGAAAAACTGTTGTCAGAACCTCCGAAAAAGTGCTGTTATATCGGCCTAAATATATCCGATATTGTTATAAGCAGAGCTTATTGTACATGTTCTTTATTCTTCTTTTAACTCATTCGAGACGTGCCGCCTCCGGATACGCGGCATAAGCCGCGTATCCGGAGGGGGCGCGTCTCGAATGAGTCAAATATGTCAGTGGTGTTTTGGCGATGCATATTAATGTGCGAAATTCCGGTTGTAGAATGCTTGGTTTCATTCAACGATGCACAGAATATTACCGACTCCGTGTGATCTGATAGCCGGCAAGGAAATGTTACGTACGTAGGTAGGTAGGTAGGTATGTATGTATGTATGTATTTATGTATGTATGTATGTATGTATGTATGTATGTATGTATGTCCAAGCCAATAAGATGACCAAAATTGTTGTAGCTGTCCTTTCACAGCGTGTTTTTTTCCTCGTTGAAATGCTGTCCGCGCTAGCGTTACCACAGAGACGTCGGTGTCACACTACGTACAACTGAACGAAGCGTCTTTTCCTTCACTAGGTTTGTAGTTTTATGTAGAGAGATGGAAAATACTCAGTGATGTGAGATTGTGTCTGAGAGAGAGAGAGAGAGAGAGAGAGGGAGGGAGGGTCATTAGGGGAAAAAAATCATGACACAAAAGTCTGCAGAATCCAGACCGCGGACACAAAGGTGTCTGCCAAGCGTGCAAAAATGCAAAGAAGATCCCAACAACAAGAAAGAAACTTTCTTGGCATTTTCTTCCTAAGTCTGCAACCGCTTGTATACCGTGTCCCACAGGACTTTCTTTCCAGCTTTTGTCTGTCCAGTCACTATTTCTCGGGCTGATCCTAATGCTATGTGACAGCCACCTGCTTTGAGTACTCCCAACAGTCCACTAGCACTGACAAGGAACTCTAACATGTGTGCAGGTCTGTGATTTTGGACCTTGCGGCCGCAAGCCGTAAGGTCCAAAATCACAGACCTGCGGCACACGTAGTTTGGAATGACTATGGATTGATCAACAGACGATAAATGATATATAGGGCCTAGTAAAAAATATATATATATATGAATGCACAGCGATGAATTGAACTGGTTTTGCGTTGTGTATGTTCTAGAACGAAAATCTTGGGTGATAATAAAGATACTGTAGACTATATAGTTAGCCAGCTACTGGGGTTTAACGCCGAGCAGGCGACTCAGGCCATATCACGGCGGTGTAGAACAGTTTCTTTGATAACATACAATTTTTGTGTGAACCGTTTGCATGGCGTTCGTTGACTTTTGTCAGTCGGCAGGGCATTTGTCGCGACAATTCTTGCAGGTTTCATCGCGACAAAAAGCGCTACCGACAGCCAGAGGGTTAAACCTGTGGCAGTCTTATGGTTTTACACATTCTGTACGATACTGCTCCATTACTGAAATGACGAATATGCATATGATCTGCTCCCGTAACATTTCTGAAAGATCAGAAGCCGTGGTATATGCGCGGATGCAAGGTTCTGTGCAACCTTAACCTAAAAGACATCTCTCACGCAGCACGCACTTTGTTGTTGACAGCAAATGACATTTATAAGTACTGATTTTCAAAAGTCACCTCAAAAGAAAACCTGCCAACGTATGCAATGCAAAACCAGTTCAATTCAACGCTGTGCATTTATACAAACATGTTTTTACGAGTAGGCCCTATATATCATTCATCGTCTGTTGATCAATGCATAGTCATTCCAAACTACACGTGCAGGTCTGTGATTTGATTTTGGACCTTGGCAGTTTTTTTTTTTTGGTGTGGATTTTTGAAAATCAGTACTTATAAATGCCATTGTGTTAGACTTGTGGTTTTACGCATTCTGTACGATACTGCTACATTACTGAAATGAATATGCATATGATCTGCTCCCTTAACATTTCTGAAAGATCAGAAGCCATGGTATATGCGCGGATGCAAGGTTCCGTGCAACCTTAACCTAAAAGACATCTCTCACGCAGCACGCACTTTGTTGTTGACAGCATACTGACATTTATAAGTACTGATGCACTGCTTTTGAAAATACACACAAAAAATAACTGCCAAGTGTGTGGAATGCCAAGAATAACCCAACGAAAAAAGAAACACGCTTAAAAAGACAGATTCTGGTCCCTACGAACTACACACAAAAGTTTAAATAATTGTGTTGTAACCATCTTTTCTAAGCGTGTTTCTTTCTTCGTTGGGCTACTCTAAGTAGTGATATTTTGCGAGCAAAAGTCGAAGGTGTTTTTCTTCTTTGTTTTTTGGTTTGTTTTTTTTCTTCTTCTTCTTCTTTTCTTTTTTATTACAGCTGATTAATACTGGGGAAAAAATAGTCCATTTACCAAACGTTAGTAGCTATCTCCTTAACTCATGTTGCCCGAGGTACGAAATACCCACATTTTGGAGTTATTCTCTGAGGACTGCATTACAATTTAGGAGACAGATCGACCATGATAGTTCAAGGGTGGTGGCAGAATAGCTTGGCGCCTACAGGCGCCAAGCTATTCTGCCACCACCCTTGAACTATCATGGTCGAACCATTTCTTGCTGTGGTGTGTCGCGGGCAGAATGAGTTAATTAACAGATTCCATATCAAGTACGCGCAAGGCAATAGCCTCATAAGAAATTAGGTTGCAGGAAACATTGCTTTCGATCTATCGCCAAAAAAGCAATCTACAGGCCACGGCAAAATAAACAGAGCCGAGTTAAACGCAGAATAATACAACCGGCGCATTGTACGGTCGCTTTATCCCAATTGAAAATCGGCTCAAAATGCCGCCGCGATCTGAATCCAACAAGAATGCTTACGTAAAACCACGCGCGTTCACTCAAACGCAACACAAACTCAGTAAATTCACTTTGTGCTAATCTCTAACATGTGGGTCGTTGGTAATGGACATTTAGATAAAGTGGGCTGCTCGAGTCAGTGCAAAAAAAGGTATTGTAAAATAAGTACAACAGGAGGCATAGATCTTCATGAGCCCTCGCAGAATGCAGAATGCGGGGGCTCATGAAGATCTATGCTTCTTGGCAGGACGACCGCGGCTCCGCTGACGATGCAGTGTGGGAGTTAGCACACCTCAGGCCGACAAGCACCTGCCTATTACTGGTACGTCAGAGCATATCCAGAGCTTTATCTGATCGTTTGCGAAGTGGCAGACACCCAGTGAGCAAAAGACCTTTAGGCCGACATCGGCCGCGGATGGCCCTCGCACGTTTGTGCGCGACGCAATTGCGGCCGACGTCGGCCCGGTGACAGCGTGCTGAGCAATTTTTCCGCGCTAATTGACTGCTAACAATCGCCCTGTCACATCTCGCACACTTAGCACTGGAGAGTGGATCCTAGTAAGCAAAGTTCATCGCGCCAACAACGGCCACAGCGGGCCCATCGTGGGCCCTAAGACGTTTTGCTACTGGGGATATGATTTTTAAAAGGTGGGGGGATAAAATGCTGCGCTTTCCCACAGTCAAATCAAAGGGAAAAGACCGGCTTCTTATACTTAGAGTCTGTTGCATGTCCGATGTACATGCGGTTGCATAGAGCCTGCCTTGATCAGTGTTCCGGTCGTACTGCACTGACAATTGAGACCATCGGGTCAACGTCGGCCCCAGTCGGCCCGATGATGTTTGCATGCTAGGGAGGATAGAAAATTGTAGCACTTTCATTTACGAAGTCAAATGACTCACGCAGAAGTGCATGTCTTGGAAGATTCAGCGATTGTTGCAGAGCCAGGGTGGTGAGGCTTTATTAACGCATTCGAGACGCGCCGCCTCCGGATACGCGGCTTTAAGCCGCATATGCGGAGGCGACACATCTCGAGTGAGTTAACGCATCAAAAGTGAAGTTTTAACCCGTGTACTGCCGGTAGACGCAGGTTGTGTTTTTGAGATCACTGAGATCAACGTCAAAGATACCATGCCGTCAAAAGATGCAAAAGTGGTTTCAGTAAGATGAATAATTGATTGTACATTGCTTAACGTCCCGACAGCAACAAGGCTTTCTCAAGACGTGCCTGCACTGCTTGTGAAAAAAAAAATAAACAGAACATTGAATGTATGTCGCCAGCCGGTCAAATACATTAAATAAACCTAACACATGGGGCCTAAATAAAGCTAAGACCATTTAGCAACACGAGGCCATTTCATCGGATAGTGTGCGATGTGATACACTTTTCTACAAACTGATCGTTGGTGTCTAACACCGCCCGTGTTGTTCCGCTAGGTCAGACTCCGTTCTGATCCGCTATTTTGTATGCAATGGACTGTGATGACTGAGCCGGTCGAAAAAACTCTCACACAAGTCAGTCACATTAATATAATCTGTTCTTGGTTGCTACAAAACCTTGCGATGCTCTGATGCGGGCACAACATAAAATTAGCATCATATCTCAAAATCCGTCGAGCGGAGCTATCAACAAGAAGCTCGAAGCCCACAGGAAAATAAGATATCTAACCTCAGAATCCGTGAAAGCGTATCGACTGACTGGATTCTGCACACTCCAAACGCATCACCAAGTTGGTGCTGATGAAACAACACTACCTGACAATGAACGCAAAGACTGAGCACACAATAAAAAGAAATATTCCGTACGGAAAGGTGATGTCACTATCTTAAATCTTAGGGAAGACACAGACTTCCGTCTAGGATAGAGAAGGAAACATCATATCTTAAAATCCGTCGAGCTGAGCTAACAACGCTAAGCTGTACAACAGCTTTTAACAAACAACTGAACGCAGTGAATCTCAACCAAACTGCACCCTGAATCACGGGAACTGACTAGCTCAGCCGTGAGGGGAATGTACAACCTAAACTGTACACAAACAAAATATGCCCAGATAACGGGTGTTAACACATGAACACACGTGTGTATAAATATCTAACCAGTATGGAAAGGCTGACACAGAATAGCCCAAAAAAAAAAAACACAAACAGCACGTGTACTGTAAGTTGTGCCGAAAATGATGGCACGCACGTACACGGATGTACTAGCCCAAGCCCAGCTTTGAGCTTGTTACGTGAACATGCCAACAGCCGGCGTGGGGGCCAAGACTGATGACCAAACGTTATGCAACCGAGTACAGAGTAAAAATCACAAGGAGGGTACAGTCTTTGGAAGTGACTAACTAGCCGGGCCCGGCGTCACACTGCTCTGACTTAAACCATACAAATCTATGAACACTCTGGGACTGGAGATACAGGTCACAGAACTAAAAGCATGAACGCAAAGAATTAGGCTCAAACAATTGTGCTTGTAAAGAAACACGAATCAGAGAGGCAACCCCCTCCTATTCACTTGATGCATAATTATGTGTTTCTTTTTTTCTGCAGCAAAACATGTGATACACGTGTGTTTCTTTTCTCTGCAGGGAAACTAATTCATGCATGTGTGTCTCTTGTCTCTGCAGGTAAACTAATTCATGCATGTGTGTTTCTTTTCTCTGCAGGGAAACTAATTCATGCATGTGTGTTTCTTTTTTCTTTTTTTCTGCAGGGACATTTGAACATCTATGCCTCCTTCGGCAGGGACATCTATGCCGCTTGTTTCTGCATGGATCCTGATGCATGTACGTTTCCCCCTTTTCTTGCAGGGACATGTTAACATCTATGCCTCTTCAGTTCCGCAGAGATACATGTACAGGGCCAGGGAGGTCGGGACGGAACCAGCCTTGGTCAAGAAGTTTGCGCGCGAAAGCTACTGAAACAGTCAACGACGAACCGCCAGCCCAACAACAGGCCGGCACGCGCGTAGCGCGCGTTGCGGGACCACGTGACCGCCACCAACATCATTTGAGGCCGGCGGCAGTAGCCATACACGCCACTTGAACTGCAGACGAAAAGGTCGGAGTAAGAGCTGCAGCCTCGCCACAAACTGTGCACTGGCATAAACCAGAACGCCGTGGTTAGAGAAATCCAAGAAACAACTGACTGAAATCGCACCAAACATATTGGTGACGTACAACAGCCTGGCGCTAAAAAATCCAAAATGCCTCTATGAAAACACTGCTGCAAAAAACGCAATGAAGGTAACCGGCGAGGAATTGGCCGCACCAAATGACTGGTGACGCAAATCCCACAGTGCTATGAATTACTCCACGGGGAAACCAATGAACCCGACCAACCCCCTCACAATGAACGGACAACAAATACCGTCAAACAACAAATCCACAGAGATTCCTTTGAACAGAAGGACGGATGTGATAACTAAATCACACCTCTGTGGTCAGGTTTGGTCCGCTGACGAGAGCAGTACCTTTTGTACCAACGTTACAGCCTGACGCCGGACCTCAGATTACCACAGGCTCTGGCCTGCGGACAAGGTGTCCTTTTGCCGCCACGACGTGCCAGAGTGCACAACTGAAACATATCAGTACCTACACCGCCTGTTGGCCTACCCACCAGCAGTCTTCAAAGGACAATTAAAAGGGGAAACACTCCGCATCGCAAGAGACTGCTATAACGCAGTTGAAAGAATTTGTATAAACGAAAGTTGAACCTCACAAACACTAGGATACAACGCTATGCGAGCATCCTTTCGAAAGTGAGCCAACGACCTACTAACTCAAGTTAGTAGAAAAGCCCTAGAGCTTTCAATCCTAATCCCCAGCCAATACGGGGGATATGATTAAACGGAGATCGAGATACGTGCAGCAGAACGCTACACTAAATTCTCTTCTCCACGGTTTGGTCCGCTGACGATGAGGAGTACCGGCAATTTAAAGCAAAACTTCCTCGAAACACACATGAACTAGACATAAAAATTCAGACTGACTTGTGTCGCTCGAGTGTGTACGGCCGGCCGATAAAAAACAGGCCATTTCATCGGATAGTGTGCGATGTGATACACTTTTCTACAAATTAAAAGGGGAAACACTCCGCATCGCAAGAGACTGCTATAACGCAGTTGAAAGAATTTGTATAAACGAAAGTTGAACCTCACAACTATTCCGTACGGAAAGGTGATGTCACTATCTTAAATCTTAGGGAAGACACAGACTTCCGTCTAGGATAGAGAAGGAAACATCATATCTTAAAATCCGTCGAGCTGAGCTAACAACGCTAAGCTGTACAACAGCTTTTAACAAACAACTGAACGCAGTGAATCTCAAACAAACTGCACCCTGAATCACGGGAACTGACTAGCTCAGCCGTGAGGGGAATGTACAACCTAAACTGTACACAAACAAAATATGCCCAGATAACGGGTGTTAACACATGAACACACGTGTGTATAAATATCTAACCAGTATGGAAAGGCTGACACAGAATAGCCCAAAAAAAAAAAAAAAAAAAAAAAAAAACACAAACAGCACGTGTACTATAAGTTGTGCCGAAAATGATGGCACGCACGTACACGGATGTACTAGCCCAAGCCCAGCTTTGAGCTTGTTACGTGAACATGCCAACAGCCGGCGTGGGGGCCAAGACTGATGACCAAACGTTATGCAACCGAGTACAGAGTAAAAATCACAAGGAGGGTACAGTCTTTGGAAGTGACTAACTAGCCGGGCCCGGCGTCACACTGCTCTGACTTAAACCATACAAATCTATGAACACTCTGGGACTGGAGATACAGGTCACAGAACCAAAAGCATGAACGCAAAGAATTAGGCTCAAACAATTGTGCCTGTAAAGAAACACGAATCAGAGAGGCAACCCCCTCCTATTCACTTGATGCATAATTATGTGTTTCTTTTTTTCTGCAGCAAAACGTGTGTGTGTTTCTTTTCTCTGCAGGGAAACTAATTCATGCATGTGTGTCTCTTGTCTCTGCAGGTAAACTAATTCATGCATGTGTGTTTCTTTTCTCTGCAGGGAAACTAATTCATGCATGTGTGTTTCTTCTTTCTTTTTTTCTGCAGGGACATTTGAACATCTATGCCTCCTTCGGCAGGGACATCTATGCCGCTTGTTTCTGCATGGATCCTGATGCATGTACGTTTCCCCCTTTTCTTGCAGGGACATGTTAACATCTATGCCTCTTCAGTTCCGCAGAGATACATGTACAGGGCCAGGGAGGTCGGGACGGAACCAGCCTTGGTCAAGAAGTTTGCGCGCGAAAGCTACTGAAACAGTCAACGACGAACCGCCAGCCCAACAACAGGCCGGCACGCGCGTAGCGCGCGTTGCGGGACCACGTGACCGCCACCAACATCATTTGAGGCCGGCGGCAGTAGCCATACACGCCACTTGAACTGCAGACGAAAAGGTCGGAGTAAGAGCTGCAGCCTCGCCACAAACTGTGCACTGGCATAAACCAGAACGCCGTGGTTAGAGAAATCCAAGAAACAACTGACTGAAATCGCACCAAACATATTGGTGACGTACAACAGCCTGGCGCTAAACAATCCAAAATGCCTCTATGAAAACACTGCTGCAAAAAACGCAATGAAGGTAACCGGCGAGGAATTGGCCGCACCAAATGACTGGTGACGCAAATCCCACAGTGCTATGAATTACTCCACGGGGAAACCAATGAACCCGACCAACCCCCTCACAATGAACGGACAACAAATACCGTCAAACAACAAATCCACAGAGATTCCTTTGAACAGAAGGACGGATGTGATAACTAAATCACACCTCTGTGGTCAGGTTTGGTCCGCTGACGAGAGCAGAACCTTTTGTACCAACGTTACAGCCTGACGCCGGACCTCAGATTACCACAGGCTCTGGCCTGCGGACAAGGTGTCCTTTTGCCGCCACGACGTGCCAGAGTGCACAACTGAAACATATCAGTACCTACACCGCCTGTTGGCCCACCCACCAGCAGTCTTCAAAGGACAATTAAAAGGGGAAACACTCCGCATCGCAAGAGACTGCTATAACGCAGTTGAAAGAATTTGTATAAACGAAAGTTGAACCTCACAAACACTAGGATACAACGCTATGCGAGCATCCTTTCGAAAGTGAGCCAACGACCTACTAACTCAAGTTAGTAGAAAAGCCCTAGAGCTTTCAATCCTAATCCCCAGCCAATACGGGGGATAGGATTAAACGGAGATCGAGATACGTGCAGCAGAACGCTACACTAAATTCTCTTCTCCACGGTTTGGTCCGCTGACGATGAGGAGTACCGGCAATTTAAAGCAAAACTTCCTCGAAACACACATGAACTAGACATAAAAATTCAGACTGACTTGTGTCGCTCGAGTGTGTACGGCCGGCCGATAAAAAACAGGCCATTTCATCGGATAGTGTGCGATGTGATACACTTTTCTACAAACTGATCGTTGGTGTCTAACACCGCCCGTGTTGTTCCGCTAGGTCAGACTCCGTTCTGATCCGCTATTTTGTATGCAATGGACTGTGATGACTGAGCCGGTCGAAAAAACTCTCACACAAGTCAGTCACATTAATATAATCTGTTCTTGGTTGCTACAAAACCTTGCGATGCTCTGATGCGGGCACAACATAAAATTAGCATCATATCTTAAAATCCGTCGAGCGGAGCTATCAACAAGAAGCTCGAAGCCCACAGGAAAATAAGATATCTAACCTCAGAATCCGTCAAAGCGTATCGACTGGATTCTGCACACTCCAAACGCATCACCAAGTTGGTGCTGATGAAACAACACTACCTGACAATGAACGCAAAGACTGAGCACACAATAAAAAGAAATATTCCGTACGGAAAGGTGATGTCACTATCTTAAATCTTAGGGAAGACACAGACTTCCGTCTAGGATAGAGAAGGAAACATCATATCTTAAAATCCGTCGAGCTGAGCTAACAACGCTAAGCTGTACAACAGCTTTTAACAAACAACTGAACGCAGTGAATCTCAAACAAACTGCACCCTGAATCACGGGAACTGACTAGCTCAGCCGTGAGGGGAATGTACAACCTAAACTGTACACAAACAAAATATGCCCAGATAACGGGTGTTAACACATGAACACACGTGTGTATAAATATCTAACCAGTATGGAAAGGCTGACACAGAATAGCCCAAAAAAAAAAAAAAAAAAAAAAAAAACACAAACAGCACGTGTACTATAAGTTGTGCCGAAAATGATGGCACGCACGTACA
Source organism: Semisulcospira habei (assembly GCA_036245525.1). Lineage (NCBI taxonomy): Eukaryota > Metazoa > Mollusca > Gastropoda > Semisulcospiridae > Semisulcospira > Semisulcospira habei. Next base: position 200,801,322 of record BTPG01000003.1, on the reverse strand, counting down.
CGGATGTACTAGCCCAAGCCCAGCTTTGAGCTTGTTACGTGAACATGCCAACAGCCGGCGTGGGGGCCAAGACTGATGACCAAACGTTATGCAACCGAGTACAGAGTAAAAATCACAAGGAGGGTACAGTCTTTGGAAGTGACTAACTAGCCGGGCCCGGCGTCACACTGCTCTGACTTAAACCATACAAATCTATGAACACTCTGGGACTGGAGATACAGGTCACAGAACCAAAAGCATGAACGCAAAGAATTAGGCTCAAACAATTGTGCCTGTAAAGAAACACGAATCAGAGAGGCAACCCCCTCCTATTCACTTGATGCATAATTATGTGTTTCTTTTTTTCTGCAGCAAAACATGTGATACACGTGTGTTTCTTTTCTCTGCAGGGAAACTAATTCATGCATGTGTGTCTCTTGTCTCTGCAGGTAAACTAATTCATGCATGTGTGTTTCTTTTCTCTGCAGGGAAACTAATTCATGCATGTGTGTTTCTTCTTTCTTTTTTTCTGCAGGGACATTTGAACATCTATGCCTCCTTCGGCAGGGACATCTATGCCGCTTGTTTCTGCATGGATCCTGATGCATGTACGTTTCCCCCTTTTCTTGCAGGGACATGTTAACATCTATGCCTCTTCAGTTCCGCAGAGATACATGTACAGGGCCAGGGAGGTCGGGACGGAACCAGCCTTGGTCAAGAAGTTTGCGCGCGAAAGCTACTGAAACAGTCAACGACGAACCGCCAGCCCAACAACAGGCCGGCACGCGCGTAGCGCGCTGTGCGGGACCACGTGACCGCCACCAACATCATTTGAGGCCGGCGGCAGTAGCCATACACGCCACTTGAACTGCAGACGAAAAGGTCGGAGTAAGAGCTGCAGCCTCGCCACAAACTGTGCACTGGCATAAACCAGAACGCCGTGGTTAGAGAAATCCAAGAAACAACTGACTGAAATCGCACCAAACATATTGGTGACGTACAACAGCCTGGCGCTAAACAATCCAAAATGCCTCTATGAAAACACTGCTGCAAAAAACGCAATGAAGGTAACCGGCGAGGAATTGGCCGCACCAAATGACTGGTGACGCAAATCCCACAGTGCTATGAATTACTCCACGGGGAAACCAATGAACCCGACCAACCCCCTCACAATGAACGGACAACAAATACCGTCAAACAACAAATCCACAGAGATTCCTTTGAACAGAAGGACGGATGTGATAACTAAATCACACCTCTGTGGTCAGGTTTGGTCCGCTGACGAGAGCAGTACCTTTGTTGTACCAACGTTACAGCCTGACGCCGGACCTCAGATTACCACAGGCTCTGGCCTGCGGACAAGGTGTCCTTTTGCCGCCACGACGTGCCAGAGTGCACAACTGAAACATATCAGTACCTACACCGCCTGTTGGCCCACCCACCAGCAGTCTTCAAAGGACAATTAAAAGGGGAAACACTCCGCATCGCAAGAGACTGCTATAACGCAGTTGAAAGAATTTGTATAAACGAAAGTTGAACCTCACAAACACTAGGATACAACGCTATGCGAGCATCCTTTCGAAAGTGAGCCAACGACCTACTAACTCAAGTTAGTAGAAAAGCCCTAGAGCTTTCAATCCTAATCCCCAGCCAATACGGGGGATAGGATTAAACGGAGATCGAGATACGTGCAGCAGAACGCTACACTAAATTCTCCTCTCCACGGTTTGGTCCGCTGACGATGAGGAGTACCGGCAATTTAAAGCAAAACTTCCTCGAAACACACATGAACTAGACATAAAAATTCAGACTGACTTGTGTCGCTCGAGTGTGTACGGCCGGCCGATAAAAAACAGGCCATTTCATCGGATAGTGTGCGATGTGATACACTTTTCTACAAACTGATGATCAAGAGCTACAGGCAGTGCAGACAGTAGGGAGAGTTTTAAAAAGGCAAATACAGGTGAATGGACAAAGGGTAGACAGAAACACATGCCCCAGAATAGAGAGAAAAACCCACCCTGTGGGGCTGACCAGGGTGACCCTGGGAACTAAAAAATACCTAACCCCACCCAAGTCCCCCAGGGCAGACCCGGGTGGGGGGAGTAAGATGAATAGGTCTTCATGAGCCCCCCCGCCCCCCCCACACACACACACACCCAACCAACCCACACCACCCCACTCCCCCCCCCCCCACACACCCCAAGAAACATAGATGCAAAAGTGGTTTCAGCAAGATGAATAGGCCTTCATGAGTCCCCCCCCCTCCCCCAGCGCCCCCCCCCCCCCACACACACACACCACCCTCCCCCATCCCCCGCAACTGCATTAGGATCTGTCATGAGGATCTATGCCTCTTGCAATTGGATCGGTTTCACTTTTTCTCCGTAGTGATGGGGTTAAAAACGTGTTCTGCACTTGAAGTCAACGGGTAAGACCCTCAACATTTTTCGAATGAACGAAATCAATGTTCAATAGCACTGTCTGAAATATTGCCTCCGTAATCGCTTCAGCGTCGGGCATCACAACGTGTCAGTACAGAATTTCACCCTCTCAACAACTGTCAATACCACACTAGGTTACTCCCAGCGACTGTACGGGCCTTAATGTGATATCCAGCGTGTAAATGCAGCACAAGAACAGAAAAGTAGGCAGCCCAATACGGCTTTGACAGGGTCTATTCCGAATCAACGTTATCTAACTTCTAAAAAAATTGAAATATGATGCCGGTGCAAAAATACCACAGAAAAAATACGATGCAGAAAGCCATTACCAGTGAGGTTTCTTTTGCAACGAACGACTCCCAACAACGAACGACTCTCAACAACGAACGACTCCCAACAACGAACGACTCTCAACAATGAACGACTCCCTACAACGAACGACTCTCAACAACGAACGACTCTCAACAATGAACGACTCCCTACAACGAACGACTCCCTACAACGAACGACTCTCAACAACGAACGACTCTCAACAACGAACGACTCTCAACAACGAACGACTCTCAACAATGAACGACTCCCTACAACGAACGACTCCCTACAACGAACGACTCTCAACAACGAACGACTCTCAACAACGAACGACTCTCAACAACGAACGACTCTCAACAACGAACGACTCTCAACAACGAACGACTCCCTACAACGAACGACTCTCAACAACGAACGACTCCCAACAACGAACGACTCTCAACAATGAACGACTCCCTACAACGAACGACTCTCAACAACGAACGACTCTCAACAACGAACGACTCTCAACAACGAACGACTCCCTACAACGAACGACTCTCAACAACGAACGACTCCCAACAACGAACGACTCTCAACAATGAACGACTCCCTACAACGAACGACTCTCAACAACGAACGACTCTCAACAATGAACGACTCCCAACAACGAACGACTCCCTACAAAGAACGACTCCCTACAAAGAACGACTCCCTACAAAGAACGACTCCCTACAACGAACGACTCCCAACAACGAACGACTCTCAACAATGAACGACTCCCTACAACGAACGACTCCCAACAACGAACGACTCCCAACAACGAACGACTCCCAACAACGAACGACTCCCAACAACGAACGACTCCCAACAACGAACGACTCTCAACAATGAACGACTCCCAACAACGAACGACTCCCTACAACGAACGACTCCCAACAACGAACGACTCTCAACAACGAACGAGAGAGAAATCATAACGGATAAACAGCTTGCCAAACAACACTCCAAACATCTCCAAGAGGCACAGATCTTTATGAGACCGGAGGGCCCCTGAAGATCTATGCCTCTTGGAGACGTTTCGAGCGTTGACTATGCTTCTGGCTGTCGTTCTTTGTTGGACGTCGTTCGGTGTAAACGTATCCTCACTACCACCATCGATATCTGCTGCATCTGATCCGTATGAAATATACAAAAAGTCGAACTATCAATCCCAGGGCAGGCCGCAGTCCGCGTGTGCACAGATGCAGCCGAACTACGCTAGATGGCCCGATGGCATTTTGCTTTTCTGGGCAGCGTCTCAGCGTGGCTATTTTGTTTCGTCAAGCGTACGTTGAATGCGGCTCAGTGTCACGTCGCGGAAGCGAATCGATCTTCTATAATAGTTGCGTATGTTCTGGCATCCCTCTATTTCCAGCACGTCGTATAAGACAATCTTTACTGAAGGACATAGCCAGGAATCGGACAATCAAGACATGAAACCTCATGGCCAACGAGAGAAACAGATTATCGTAACCAGGTACAGACAGATTCTCAACGGGACAAGGATTAGAAATAGTTCTACAAGAGGCATAGATCCTCATGAGCCGCCGCAATGCGGCGGCTCATGAAGATCTATGCCTCTTGTAGATGCCTCTGCGTCTGTGCGTCTGTTATGCACGGGACGGTTGACTTGGCTTTCTTGGCTTATAACAAAATCGGCTGGTAGAACTTTCACACATGACGTGTTAGTACTGATATCAATAGTTCAACGGTTGAAGAATGCCGTGATCGTAATCTCTTCCTTGGTCGGACCAAGCAGAAGGACCGAACGAGTCAGCTGGAGAGTAGTGCGTAAAGGCGCCAAGAGTGTCGAGAGCGTATTAATTATATAATTTCATTGCTGTAGAGCGCGTGTGATCCTCCCATTAACTTGAGTATGATCATTCGTGTCATAGGATCGTCCGCTCAGAACTGCCACGGCACACGTCGCTGAAAATCGACCGTGACAGGAAAAGGTTGTAGCGACAAATTATCTAAAGGCCAGGAGAGACTGATCCGTCTCCAGCAGTTAGCCCATAAAGCCCTGACATGCTATGACAGGATGTGGATCGGCCAAGATAGTTCAAGGGTGGCGTCGGGATAGCTTGGCGCCTCAACTGTAGGCGCCAAGCTGTTCCGACACCACCCTTGAACTATCATGGTCGATCTGTCTCCAGAACTGTGATGTAGACCTCAAGGGATGCCTAAACAAATTATCCTGCCATCCTCTTGATGTAATAGTTATGACTGGGAATTAAAGAGATAAGGTGTGCATCAGAACAGTTGAGTAGGAGGAGAAAAAAGATAACCCAAAACACCCCTCAGCCACACACTCTCGGCAAAATTTATTCCCACACCCACACCAAGAACGGATCAAAGAATGCACACTTTTGCCACAAACTGAGCATTTATTAGCAGCAGCCGCAGCCTGCCCCGGCTAGATCAACGTCAGTTCACTTCCCATGACTTGGGTGTTGTCGTAGATACTGTAGCTACATTGTTGTACTCAATGCCAAACACCAAAAGGTGACTTCCAAGTGTGTAAAATGCAAAGCAAATCCCATGAAAGAAAGAAACACGCCTAGTAAGAACATACTCCAATCACTTTTAGGGATGTATATGATCTTGTTATTTACTTGCATATTTTTCTGTGGGCTGGCGATTAGGAGGGGGCAGAGGACCTAACCGTTTGTTTATCCAGCGCTGAGTAATTTTCCTTGGTGTGTGTATGAGGAACATAGACTCACAATTTTATACCATTTTCAAATATTTCAAATTTTAAACAAAAAAGAAACGAGGACAATTACAACAGAATGCGTTAAATTGAAATGTATTTAAATGTATTAAATTTAATAAATTGTCTTGTTCTTGTCTTCCTAAGAGTGTTTTTGTCTGTGTAAAATGGGGGCCAATCATGATTGTCGTTCAGTTTCCGACACTGTGATTGGTCAGCATCTAAAATTCGCAGGGGGTTCAATGCCGCAATGCCTACCTCCTAGAACAATTGCCGTACCTGTAATTTTTATCAGCTGGCCAATCGGCAATTCTAGTATCGCGCACGAATCTGTCCTAGGTCTTTCGTCTGAACGCTTTGATCAGGGCTGTCCGGCACCTTACATGAGAAATAACCGGAAAACAAAAAGCAAATGGCTGTAGACGATAGGGAAATAAAAGAATTGTACCTGATTTCGGCATGACTCAAGCGGCACACTACACAAGTGCTACACAAATGTGTTGCAATTCAAACTCTAAACTGAGACAGCTCGAAACTTTCCATTGTGCTCCATGTCAACACGTAGGTCTCTGTTGGTTAGAAAGCAGACTGTTGCCACTTATACAGTAAGAGAGAAAGAGAAATAAATCAAGAAAATGTGACAGATCTATGACATTTCAGGTTTTGTTGAAAAGATCGAGTCATTGTTGAATGCTTGTATGAGCTCAGTACTGGATGGCGAAAGATGCCAACAATACATGCTTCATGTACGAAATCGGACGTACCGTATATCCAGTCGCTTGCCACATAGCCCTGCACTCAAAATTTTGAAGTTCTATCATTTGAACCCAGTGAGAAAAGTCCGCACTTGATTGCTACAGATTCTCACCTGATATTGTCTCTGGCTGCTTAGAAGTAGCACCGCTGGTAAACGTTTGAAATTCCAGTGGCAAAAATCAAGCACGTTTGCGCGGCATGGTAGCCTATTCACAAAGAGTCGCGTCCCCTGTGTATTTCCCAGAAAATACAGTCTGACGTCATAATATTTGGCGTTTTACTCCTGACGTCAGCCAAACATTCGAGGCTTCAAATAGTGCGTAATTTAGACTGAACGACAATGGCATTGAACCGTCTGTGTTGGGTTACTTCTCGGGTTACACCGTGGTTTGTAGTCCTCTGATGCTGATTATCAGACCTCCGTGCCTTCAGCGCATCGGTCTGATAATCATCTTCATCGGACTACAATACCACGATGTAACCCGAGAAGTAACCCAACATAGACGATTCAATACCGAATTGATCCCTGGAGCAGAAAGAGACATACATGGGGCTAATAGACTGTCTGTCGTAATCAGAAAATGTGCCAAATACAGGAAACCAGGCCAGAGATAGTAACTATGGGCGGAAATGGACAATTTATATCTATCCCGAATTTCCAGGATTTTTCGACCGCTTACTCCCATGCCCTAACGCCGCCCGTTTTTCTATGTTTCTCCTTATTTTTTTCAGTAAAATAAAGGTTTCCAAATTCAATGTCATTAAAATTAATATTTTTTATTATAAAATGAATCAAGACGAATTACTTCTTCTAAATGATATCAATGCTGTAGAAAACAAAGACTTAGACTCGAAAAAACAGCGCCTTCTTTCTGTAGTTGTGTCAGGCAAATCAAAGACTTATCTCGGTAAACAATACATGACAGAGGATATTGAATCTCTTACCTCAGATGAACTAATCAAGCTTCATGCTAAATATGAAAACCACATTGCTTCACTAATGACTCGTGATTTGAGTCGATCTCTTGTATGTCTATACACAAAAGCAGTGAGTCACTTTCTACCTGTGGATAGTGACAGTCTTTCACACGACCTTGAAAGCAATCCTATTGTTTCAAGTTCAATTGGTAAATTAGCATGTGTAATGTTTTACAAGTTTGGAAATTACCTTGCTCCTGTCGTAACATTACTAGTTACTGGGAGCCATATTGATTTCTCAAAAATAAATTTTACTGCAGAAGAAAATGGACGAAACCCAGACGACTCCACAACCGAACCCCAGTCCAGTTTTGACACAGGTTCAAACTGTGACTAAGGCTAAAAGTCCAGGAAGGGTTGAGGCTGGAAAGAGAGTAGCTGCATTGAACAAACAAAGAAAGTTAGAACTACTGCAAAAGGTACATGTAACTGACCCACCGTCAATAACATCATTGGTGTCACTACCGTCAGGACAGCCAGGTCCGTCACACCCTCATCAAAGTGAGAGACAAACAACTAAGTCTGACCCTGACCCTGACCCCAAACCTCAATCAACAAAATATATAATTGCCGGATTTGTTGTCGGATTTGGTTACGTAGGTTATCAATTATACAAAAAATACAAACCACAGACTCGTACAGTGACCAAAAAATCAGACACTCCAAAAACAAAACCAGAAGTCGCCACATTACCAGTAACACCCAAAGCCGTTGACCCATTTTATATGCAGTAAATAAAAATATTATTTTAATTTTTCTTGCCTTAAAAAATGAATGACTCAAAGAACATAATGAACCTTGTGTATCACTCTGCCGTAATCAGCGGATTAGCAGTAGCTTATTCTATGCTGGGGAAAAGTCTACTCAAAATGAAATCAGCAGACTTGAGTAGACTCGATTTCGAAGACAGTGCTAAGCTAATTGTAGTTGTCACAGCGTCGATTGCGACAAAAGATTTTCTTGTCAAGCAGGGAATTATTCCTGAAAATGTTTCTATGTAAATAAAAATAATATGGCGACGATAGCTATTATGATTGGAGGTGCTATGGTTAATGCCCTCGCGTTTAGTGGCTCTAATTATCTCTTTTCAAAAATGGGTAGAGAAGAATCTGCTCTGGAGATGAGACGACACAATGAGGCGTCAGAAAAATTAGCACAAGCCCAGCAGGAATATGAAAAGAATAGAATTGAGAAACTTGATTTCATCAATGAAAAACTCAGGCTTGAAGGCCACGCACAACATACGTTTTCAAATACAGACGAAGCAATCAGGGAATACTATCTTGTCACAGGTGAAGACATATCTATCTTGAAACCGAAACTAAGTGACTATTACAAACCAAGCACACAACAAAGAAACGGGGAGATAATCTTTGTTCTAGTGGGAATGACATTTGTTTATTTTACAGGAGTTTTCATTGCTAGAAAAAATGGCAGCCGAAAATAAACTATCAAAAATATATTACTCTCCATCAGGCTATTGGAAAGGACAAACAGCTATTCAGAAATTACATGCCGCTGTGGGCGGAGATATATCACTCAATCAAGTCAAGCAATGGTTACAGAGACAAGCAATTTGGCAGATATATCTTCCTGCTCCAAGAAAGATAACAAGACCCCATTTTGAAAACACTACCCCAAATGACACACACCAAATGGACCTTTTGTTCTTACCACATGACACAATAAGAAAGAAACGATACAAGTATGCATTAACTGTTGTAGACATAGCTTCAAGATATAAAGACGCTGAACCCATATCTGACAAAACAGCCAGTACAGTTGCAACTGCTTTATCAAAAATATATAGTCGAGGCCCTTTAAGATACCCCAGACTTGTACAAGTTGATGATGGATCAGAATTCAAAGGTGCTGTTAATCAGTTATTTGCTAAGCATGGTGTACTGGTCAGACGAGGCATTCCAGGTGTGCACAGATCACAGGCAATTGTAGAGAACTTTAACAAACAGTTGTCAGAAAGACTTTTCTGTTACCAGTATTCAAAGGAACTCATGCATGACACCCGGAACACTGAATGGGTAAAGAGATTACTACATGTGATAAAAGCAATGAACAATGAAGGTCACCTTAAACCTGCTGATGCTATTAAATTGAAAACAATTACAGAGCCAAAAACAATGTCAACCCAGGCACCGCTTGCACCAGACACAAGTTTATTTACTAAACAAGTAAGATATTTATATCAACCCGGAGAGGCCGAGAACGACGACAGACGCAGGGCAACAGACCCCATCTGGTCAACGTCTGTACACAATATAAAAAAAATAATTCCCGGCGCAGACGCAACAATATATTACCTGTATGAGCCTGCACCCAGAGGGCATTTGTCAGAGAAGAATTACAGATTATTCCCCCAGACACCGTTACTCATTTCAGTAACTAAGTCGTCAATTAATTTCATCAACCAGTTCATCACAAATATCTTCAGATAACTTGAGCCTGTAATGTCCAGGTGCATAAGCTTTTTCTTTAGTGTGAAACACTCGTTTCGTGTCTCCAACTGCAAGTGACTTCTTATGTGTTTGGATCATTTCAAGATTATGTTTGTTTGATCTCAGTGACTTGTTTGGATAATCAGGCATCAATGCACCATCTAACACTTCTTTGTAATGTTCATGTCCCCCACCCTACCAAATTAGAATAATGCAGTCTATTGACTACTCTCGAGCCGGTTTTTCCGAGGGGAAATAGACATACTTGCGCCATTGTGGGAATTCCCGTTAGCGCATAATTTTCGCACATCAGTCCCCACCGCGAAAAGTAAGTGAACGTCAATGTTGCCAATAACAACGCCACGAGGTCAACTCGTGACCCTAAGTCGCCGTGGATCAAGTATCTGCGTCGTAATTGAGACATTTCTAAGGATTTCTGTTTGCTGTTGCGAAGGGTAAGATGTGTTTATTTGTTGGTAGCCATTGGAAATATTAACACAAATTCCGGTACTTCGATATTCAGTGCATTGAATACATCTTGAGTATGACCATAAATATTACTATTGTAGATCGGATATGTTGAAACAAACGAAAGGGTGTAGGTGACTCGGAGGACTAAAGAAAAACTTACTGTATAAGACACTATGTCCCGAAGAAGTTGGTCGAGTAACAACCGGGTTCAGTGATTTGCGATTCTTACTTTAAAAACACGGCTGGGAGGTGAGTGAGAGAAAACCTACGCGGTTTAAGTTGACTCTGGTTCGTAACGGCGTACGCAAGGAAGCAGTGCGGGTCTCTATGTAATAGTGGACAGTTAATTCGGCGTCAGGTTGTTTACTTGATCTAGGCAGTGTCACGTTTAAAACAGACCTATGTCGAGTTCGATCAATTTAGGTGTGTCAGTCACACACGTGGGACCGCTAAACGGCGCAGTAAGCATGTGTTGAGGGGCAAAAACGATAAGATTGAGCCTACTAAAAGCGCAGGAGGTCATTTGCTATTACTTTGGTCCCGGCTCGTAAACACACTAAGGAAATGAGAAGTAGAGACACAGAGTTAAAGTGAACTCCTTACCATAGAAGTCTTCAAATATTCTGAGTTTACCACCTTGTCCGTCTAACGCCGTCAGAGCAGGAACGGCGAACTGCAGACCAGTGTCAATTCAGTTGAGTTACTTAGCTAGTGACAGTGAGACAAACACAGAGTTTAAAATGACTCTTAAACATGAAAGTCCTTCAATATTTCTGTTTACCCACAGACCTTGACGCGTTAACGCGCCGGTCAACTGCGCGGACTGCAAAGATCAGGATTAGTCTCTATAGTCATAGATTGAGGTTACAGAGACCTGACAGAGAGAGACACAGCACGATTGTACAGTATAGAATGACTCTTAAGATAAAACATAAAGTTCTGTCAGATCTTCTAGATGGACAAATGACAACCGGGCTTCATGCCCGGTTAAACGCCGTCCGCTGCGGTTTGGAACAATAGATTGTACAGTAGCAACCACCTCTGGCTGGTAATTAGCGCGGCGTGGGCTCAGCGGCCTGTAGCTCTGTACAAAGCAAAAACAGAGAACATAGAACACAGAGTTAAATCTGACTCCTAAATACAAATCTTCAGTCTTTCTATCATAAAACCCTTGCCGCTAACGCTGTCAGCGTCGGTTTTAAAATATCGATATTTTACGTTAGCAAAACATCCGCTGGCGCCGCGGCGTGCAATAGACGAGTTTCATTTGCAGTAATGGTGCAGACAAATACGTCAACTACTGCAATGCGTGAAGTTCCGATCAACTTATATATTTACGGCCTGTATCTCTGTAGCAGCAAAAACAGAGACAGAACATAGATAAAATGACCTCTTAAACACAAAGTCTTCATTTCTATTGAACACCCTTGCCGCTAACCGCTGTCAGCGTGCGTGATTTATAACTAAACACTGACATAGGGTATCTTAGTAACAGTGACTAAGTAACATCAGTCGCCGCTTCCTATTATCGAGTGTCATACAACTGAAATGCGGTGAAGTTTTCTGGCGGACTGAGTCTACATGCTGAATAAATATTATTTGTGTCTGACTGACGTGTCTGAGTGTTGAGTGCTATGTGTGTGTTTGTATTGAGTGGTGTATCGTGTGTCTGTTAGTGTATGAGTGTGACTGTCTGTCAGTGTGTAAGTAAGCGGCGAGTGTATAGTCTGAGCTGAGTTTTGTCATTTTTTGAGTGCATGTATTATGCGTGTGCAAGCAAGTATGTAAGCAATGTGCATGCGTGTAAATAAGTGTGCGAGTTGTTTGAATTTGTGTAGTGCGTCTGATGCGAGGTATTTATGCATGTGTATATGCATAGTTAGTGTTAGAAGATATGATAAAATTTCAAGAACATGATTTTATAACCATTATACCATTGACTCACGTCAATAACCCCAAAAACCAGTTATTTAAATAATAACCACATCAGCACACAAAACATTCTTAAATACACCAAGATACAAATTTGGTAAGTTACCTACAGACACAAGATAACAAATTTCCAAAGTCACCTACAACCGCTAACTAACTTAGCAGGTTAACTTTGAAGTAAGTTGGTGCAAGTTCTGATAAGTGACTTAAAACAAGTTTCCTTACAAGAACCTAATCATCAAGAACTGTACAGTATATTGAACCAAGTGAACAACTTACTTGGACTGATTTCCAAGTACCAGGACAACGAAAAATCTTATTTTTTAGTCTGGTGGAGGGGGCAGATGTAGTTAGGTAAGGGGGGCAGGGGTGAAAGGCATGACATCACTTTGCGAAGTAATGACAAAATAATGGATTACCAAAACCTATCGTTACTTGCTTGTAATTAGGATCGTCGAACTTTTATTTCATAGTTTCTTACTACGCCCTAACTGTTTATTCCTTGTTCTAAAAAAGATTTTCTTTTAGCTCTTCAACATTTTACAGCCTGTACTACGCATCTTATTCTTATTTTCAGAACTATTGTTTGTTTTATAGTTGGCCACAAGGATGCATCACTGGACTCCTGATTTAAATTCGTTTATTCGTCAATTTCATTATCTTTCCAAAGATTTAACTAATAATAAGATTCAAACACGCTCCAGCTTATAGCTGAGCTGCGAGCTAATTAATGCTTCATGCTTTCTGCAACTTAAGTAAAAAAATTTTTTGTTAAGGGCTTCCAAACCAAAGCATGCCAGGCTTGTGGCAAGGCCAAACATCTTCAACAGCAATTCCTTCGACACTTCCCACCCCGTTGCAA